>VZRQ01010451.1:0-30043 GCA_013397975.1 Machaerirhynchus nigripectus
GCCCGGTTTCGGCCGATTCAAGGTTATGAACCACATTCTTGCATTCAGCCTCCTTTGCTTTAGAAGTATCAGCTTGCAATTAATACAACTAATTAATATCACTAATTAATGAATTGAAGCAAGGGCAGGGAGAACATTGTTTTAGATAGCTATGAAATGCATTAACAAGAGCCAGCTGGATAATTACTCCTGTCTCCAGGAGTTTTTATGAGTTTGATTTTCCATCAAAAAAGCTCTTGTGAATATTTAAAGAAAAAATTTTAAGAAGAGAGTGAGAAAACTGCTGTGTAGTTTTGCCAGTGTGATTCATAGTCATCCTTCCCCCCCCCCGATGCTGTCGGGTTTTAATGGACATGAGGGAGTCCAGATGGGAGAGGGATGGCATGTGCTCCAATGAGCAATCACAGCTCGTTAAAATCAACTCACATAAACCCCCGAGGAGAAGATCCTGTCAGTGCTCATCGGGATGGTTTGCCTGGAAAGGGCCATGCTGGAGTAGGGGTTCGTGCACAGGCATGATGCTGAGCTGGGGAAGAAAACACTGGGAAACACCCCCAGAGCGTCCATGGGGCTTGGGGGAACCTAATTTTCCTCCTTCATGGCCAGGGCAGCCTTGGTGTCTCCCCTGGATGCTAATTTGGGGCTGCTGGTCACCCAGCCTTACAGTGATGCCAGGGCTGGAAGAACACCCAAAACCCAGACCTGAGACAGCCTGGGGCTGGGGTGTGTCCGTGTGTGTGTGGGGGGGTGGGTTACACAGTAATAACAGCTGACTGGAATAATACATTAGCAGCTAATTAACAAGACCGTTGGCTGCAAAACACTGAGTTAATGGAATAGAAAAAAAAAAAGAAGGCAAAGAGCTGGTGATGTGAAATAGGGAGATTGCTTTAGAAGCTGCTTCGTCAAGGACGTCTTCGAAGTCGAGGGTTTAAAAGCTGAAAGAAGAAAAGTGCTTTTGTGGGGGAAAACTTGCCCAGCCCTTACCCAAGGTCAGGATTTGTTTCCCGAGCAGGCATTAGCGGCCAGCACTCGCCAGACCCTCCCTGTCAGGTAGAAAAAGGGGCTGTAATGTCTTTAAGTTGCATGCCAGAGGACAACGTAAGCATTTGGGCTGTGGATAATACAGTCAGGACAAATATTTATTGGGTCAGTAGTCGCTGGTGAGAAAGAGGAGCTATAAAGTGGAGATAACAAGGAATAATGCTGCCACAATGGGAAACTGCACTAATGACTTAACAGCTCTTTGCACCTCTCCATAAAAACCTCCTAAGGGAAAACTCTTATTCAGTGCAGAGGAAACTGGTATAAATCTGCTTCCTGCTACATCTGACCCCCTTTGCTCTCACAGCTGCTGCCAGACCAGCTTCTGCCTTACCTTACTGTGCTTCTACACTGTTTTTGCTTTCTTTCTCCACAGAAACCAACATAAATCCTCTCCCCACCTTCAGGGCAGGTCGCAGCAGCCCTGGTGGAGCAGAGCGGGAGGAGAGACCCCTCCCGCTATTCTCCTCTGAGCTCAGGGACAGTCCCAGAGGGGACATCAGGGCTGGCAGAGGCAGTAAGGCTGACCTGCACCCTCCCACAACAGCAACACTCCCCAAACCCCAGCCTGCACTTCAGGGGACTGTGCATGCAAGGCAAATGCAGAACAAGCATCTTTTCTAGGTAGGAGACACTAAGGACACAGTTTAAAAAAAATGCCGTTTAACTGTCTTTAATTAATATTCCACACTACATGTAAGCCTTTAACACACAGCAGGATCACGGTGAAAGATTTATGAGATTGGTTCATCTTTCGCAAAGTGCTGCCTTGGGTCATCAGCACAAACTTATCGTCAGCCCATACACCAGTGGGGAGCTGGAGCGAGAGGAGAAGGGGAACATCTGCACGAATATTATGTGACCTACTTTTACAGTAATTTGAATGCGTATCTGGGAAAAAACCCCACCCTCTAAAATTTTAAAGGAGAATTATAAATCAACGCACAACAGTAAACAAGTCATTTGGGAAGTCGTACTGTCTACTCAGTACAAACAAGAGATTCATCAAATAATAAAAAACTACTTTAGAAGAAAACAAGCACAATTATTTTATAATTATGGCTCCTCTAGTCTTCTGAGGGCAGGAAACCTTCCTACCTCCATTGAATCATAATCAAGACTCATCAAAGTCCTGTAAAAGCAAATCAATACTTGCTCTTGGCAGGACAAGTTAATTAATACCGGAGTGCTCTCCTGCCTGGCTGTCAGGCTGATGGTGTCTGCACAGCTCCACTGAGATGCTCTATGAAAAACCATCCAGCACCACTGTGGCTACTGGGGAGAAAGGATGCCATGTCCCTGAGGGTCTGGATGTAGGGGCACTGTGGGTTGTGCTCCGCTTTGTAAAGGATACAGACATCCAGGCGGTTCAAATCTGTAAAATGCAATAGACTCCTCACTTCTCTGGATCCTTATCTCCATCAAGCAGGAGGCTCAGGCAGCACCATTTGGCTAATTTCATAAAGGGAAATCAAAGCCACATCCTTTTCATCACTACTGCACTTGTGGAGTTGGTCCCTGGTTATGTGTGGTTATCTGAGGTGCTGTGGCACCCCCACATCAGACACGTCGTGGGGGAGCTGGTTGTTATCAGGTAACTGGCTCATGCCACCAGCAGTGGTGGCTTAATACTCTGCCAGAGACTTTGGAGGTGCCACTTCAAATACTGGCTACCAGAGTGCAAGCTTTCATCTTTCCACGGCAGATTCACTGGAGTTCTGTGCCTTTTACTCCATGACTTCCTTCTGTTTTTTGCTTATTATGGGACCTTTAAAATGGAAGGTTTGTCTGCCCTCTGTGATTAGCAAAGATCTTGCAGCCTCCCTAAAAGCGCAGAGAAAATTACAGCCAAGAACATGATAGCAGTTAGACGCCCAGAGCAGGAAGGAGTGAGACACACTCAGCAGATTGCTTTGAAGCAAAAGCTCAGTAAAACATTATTAAACTTATTTTTAGCCTCATTTTCTAAAGAAATCAGCCTCTTATGATCACACTATCTACCTTCCTCCTCTCTCACCACACTCCCCATAATTTTTAAATTGGATCCTTTATCTGGAGACTCCTCTGTCAAACTGGGGTGGAAGATAAGTAAGTATTGAGAAGGGATACAGGGGAAAACACCCAGCCAGCTATGGAGAGCAGGAATTGCTGGGAGCTGTGGTCAGCCCAATGGCTCAAGTGCCCCCTGTGCCTGAGATGGGATGGAGATGCATGGTGATATTTAGCATGGAAGGCTGGCAGATGCAGCAGGGGCAGAATGCAGAGGTACCGCTCGATGGCTCTGCTAAAGAGCAGCATTCACCACATCCCATGAGTGCCAATGATGTTTTACAGACCTCCTGCCAAGAGCAGCAATCAGGCATAAAAATGGGACAAAGATGCAAAATGTCAGAAGAGTAGGAAAAGCCAGTTCTGCTGAGTGCCACTGCTGATGTACTTTTATTGTTGTGTAATGGTTTTCTTGGACCAAACAAGGGAGAAGATCCAAGTATGCAGAGAGAACTGGCTGTTCCTGTCAGCAAGAAAAGGCATCAAACACAGAGAAGGGCTCAGCAACAAAAATACGTGGGTCAGCAGAGTATACACACAGGAGAAATGGATGAGGAAACAGGCTGCAAGGTAAAAGCAGTGCAGGAGCACAGCTGCCAGTCAGGAGGGTGCCTGCCAGGACCAGACCATAGCTGCCAGCATTGGCTGGAAGAAACAGTTTTTCTCGGCCCAGTTAGCGCAGACTTCACCTGGGTCAGTGTTTTACTAAGAGGATGAGGAGAGATTGCAGGCTATTAACTGCCAGAGGGCTAAGTGGTATTAAAATCCATTGCTGGAGGTAAGTGGCTGGGTAAATACATCCCCCTTCCCAACACTGCCTGGTCCATTAGCCAGTGCTGCCATTGTCGGAAAGCGGAAGGGACAGTGATCCATATTGATGCTGTTGTTTATAACCCAGCTCTCATTTCAGTGCAGTCTCTGAGCAGACTGAAACGGTGCTAGAAAGTGGATGGTCAGGAAAAGGCTCCACCATCTACACCCCACCACCCCTTTCTTTCCATGTACCCATTCCTTTAAGGAGCAGACAAGTACAGGCACATTGCACATTCACACTGGTTTCAGCTCATTTTATCCCCTTCCCCTCCCATTCCTTAGGTTTTGTTCTGCTCTGGGATTTAAGTAAAAAATAAGTACCACCTCTCCAAACTTTTTGGCACCAACGAGGGCAGCCAGTCCCCAAGAACACTGAGCACACTCACACACATCCAAAGCCTTTCTGTTCTTCAGGGCAGGTTCACAGCACAGCCAGCCTGGCTCCCTGCTGCCTTTGGCTGAGGAAGGAATGCAGTGGACATCACTGCACCATTCAACATCTGTTAGGGACTTGCTTCAAACACTTCTGTGACAGATGTGGCCAAGAGGCTCACATTATCCACAAGAGAGACACCAAAGGAGTGTGGCAAAGAGTCTGGGTGCAATTTGTCTGCAAATAGCCAAGCATCCCAGTGCAGAGCTGGCTGACCCAAGACAGTTTGCTATTTCTGTGTGCTGTTTTCTGTTCCAAATAAACCTCTCCATGCACTCCTGCACCCAGACCAGGAGTCTGGATACTCACCCCACTTCCCTGTGGTGAGCAGAGGGGGCCTCCCCACAGGTACCTGCACCAGGCAGCTTGTGAGGCACAGACCATTCTGTAGGCTCAGGGTTTATTTTAGAAGATGCTCTGTGCATTCATGGCTCTGCAGTACACCCCAGGAGCCAAAGGCAGGAGGAAAGCTTCCCCTGCACAGCTCCAGCCTGGTAAACAGAAATCTCCAGCCTCTTCCAGGTCAGTGCATACAGAGATGCCCATTTGTTTTCAAAACCCAATTTTGCATGGCTCCAAAGAGCAAAGGCAGCATATTTTGCTATCTGGGCATCTTCTTTTCTCTGCTTTAGAGAGACAACAGCTAGAGCAAGCTGAAGACATAAAAAAGCACAAGGCAAGTACACTTCCAATGAAGTTACCAGAGCAGTGGGGCAGCCCCAGGGTGGGATGAGCCCTCAGGAGGAGCAGGGGAAGGACCACTGCTCCCCCCAGTATCAGTGGAAGCTCCTCGCGTGCTTGCCAGTCAAGCCCTTCCAACCAGACCAGCACATCTCAGGTACAAGCTTGGTGTCCCATACCAAGACCCCGCAACAGACCAGTGCCCCACAAAACTGCACTCACACTAGAGGAAATGATCTGGTTTTTTAAGATGCAAGTTCTTGGACTTGGCAAGCCAAGCTGCCTTGATGTATACAAAGACCAGACTTGGTATTCTTGCTATTTCAGGCAAGAATACTTCTCAACAGTCTAAACATCTCTCCAAGCACGTTACTTTCCCTTGCATCCAGTGCTCCTATCACTCTGCTGAAGGAGGTTGTGAGAATGGGAAATGCCATAGACATTTCTTTTTTGCAAGTCTCGTCTTTCCTGTGGATGTGACAATTATTGCAAACAACACAGGATGAGTTCAATAGCAGCTGAGTGAGAAATTGGATCTGACAGCCCTAACTGAGCCTGAAGTCCCACTTACTGAAAATGATCTGGCATAATTAAACATTCACAACTGAGAGACCAGTTGTGAACACTATACATTATGGGTTCTCCGAATTACACTGGGAAACATGCTCCCCAGGCTTTGGTCTTGCAGCCAAAACAGCTCAGGCCACATCGATGGATTCAATTGAGAGGAGTAGGTCTGGATTTCAAGGAGGGAGGGATGGCAAGTGGCTGTGCCAAACTCGCACCAAGCGTAGGTTCACAAATATTCCTTTTGCTTCTAAGATTTCTTCCGCTGCAGTATGTTTCCATGCTTACACCATGGGGATATGCTCTTCTCTACCATGTTAAAGCAGTAACAGGACAACTCCTGCTCTTCTATTCTATTTCAAGTTTCTTTCGTTGTCTCAATATAAAGCAAAGGGACAAACTTTCCTGCGAGCACTAACAGGAGCAGCTCTGCAAGCTCAAGAGCTCTTGAAACCTCAGTCCTGTGCCTGCTGCTGACACGCAACATCCTCAGTGCCCCAGCACAGACCAATGTGCAATTTTCCAATTGCTTTCTTCTTATTTGGGATTTAATTTCAGCACATCATTTGCAAGCCTCACTTAGCCTGAGACAACTTAGGGGAATGCAACTGAAAACAGTCTGCTTTTAACAAACCACCAAGATATGGCCAATAAACAAAATATTTGAACAAACACAGGACAGCCTTCACTAGGGCAGGGTGTGGCACCTGGGACATGAATCCAGTTGCAGTGTATTAGGGAAATAAAAGCTTCAATAAACAAAGCACATTCTGTTCCGACGTACCAATCACAGCTAAATAACAGGCTTTAGATAATTTGTAACAAGACATAACTTTGTAAGTGTTTTTAGCAACAGCTCTCAACCAGGAGATTTAACTGAGCTGAACACTGAAGGTACTAATCAAATGCTCTAGTGCTGGATCTCACTTGATAGGCAGGATACATGTGGAAAAAAAGAATAATTACCTAACATTAGCATTTTTGAGAGCAAACATAGCCACAGTTGAATTATATTTTTATCTAGACTAGTGTAACAATCACCCCATCCTATACCAAAGGCTGCAAAGGACAGAACATGCCATTCAGTTCTCTTTTTTAGCAGGGTTTTGTTGTGGGGTGGGCTTTTTTCTCCTCCATATCAGCTGCTGAGAACCAGCATGACAACCAAAACTTTCCGATAAATCACAAAGCAGTGACTCATTTAAACCCTTCACTTCAGAGGAAAAGCAAGGTATCATCGTCCTAGCAGCGCCGCAGCCATTGCAATGCCGCTTTTCCCAGGCATGTCACCTGTGCTGCAATCCAAAAATAGGCCATCCCAAAACAGTCTGAAGAGGCAGGAGGGGGATCTGAGTGGCACATGCAGGCTTTTCCAACAGGTAATGCAAAACCTACTGCATGCCCAGGATGGAGAAAAAAACCCAAACATGTTTAAATCTTGGTTAATCCTGCAGGGCATCTGGACCTCTCCAGGCTCCACTGTGATGCTGATTTGAGCATCGAGGTGTGAGACGAGCAAGCATTTATGCATCAACATGCTCATCTGCTGCCAGAGAAGAGCCTGCAGCAGTCACACCTTGTCACCTTCCTGTGCTGGAAGGTGGAATGATGCAGGAGCTGGAGCTGGGCACCTCTCCACATGCTGCTGCAGCAGCTATGTGGCCACTGAAGAGAATTCCACTGTGGTGGTGGACAGCCGAGCATTGCCAGGGTCCAACACTCTACTTGGGGCTATGAAACACCAGGATTCAGCTTTATCCCTCATTTAACCAGGGACAAATGCCAAGTGGGTTCTGCTTCCCTGACAGCACTGTGGGATCAAACGTGTTTTAGTGAGGGAACCTCAAACTCCCCAAAACTCTGTTCCCTGTGCAGCAGATCACAAAGGGTAAAGCAGGTGGGAGCCCTGCTGTCTACTAATGCCTTTCTATATTTCTTTTGTGGCTTTTTGTCATCACCATCTAAAGGTTCCCCAAGACAAACTGCAGAGAGGCAAATGGAAGAGAAAAGGAACAAGGCTCAGATTAGATACTCCAAGGGCTTGTGAAAGGATGTAGGAAGAGGCAGCAATCTGAACACTGAATTTTCATGAATTTCACCCATTTCCCAGGCTATCTACAGGCTCTGCAACAACAGATGAACCAAAAGCACCTCTGCCTGGCAAGTTTGCAGAAGCCTGATGTAGCCCATGCTCAAACTGCCTAGGTCCACCAAAGCACAATAAAGTCCAGAGGACTCAAAAAATAGTAATCTGGAAGAAAAAATGACACCCAGCATGAATTACTCTCCCTCTGCTCTTTTCAACCACAGAATTACTTTTGCTGCTGTCTTGCTGATTTTCTGGCACAACATTCAGAACACTGGAACAGACTATTTTGCACAGCATCTGCCATCATGGAGGGACTCTGCAGTCTGCAAACTTGCACACACTTTATCGCCCATATTCCTCCTCTGGACAGCCCCTCCTTAAGCTTTATACAGAAATCATTTGCAGCAAGCCTGCTTTGATCCTGTCTGTACAAACTGTGACCTCTAACCCGGTCCCCAAACAGTGATACTTAGGATTCTCTTATTTTTGTACTAATTTGGTTAAAAAAGAGGTATCCCAAGGCTGCAAAACAACAACAAAAATCTCCCCATGCCTAGGTTGCTGCTGACCTTAGCCAAGATCTCCATCTGTCCTTCAAGGTGTCATCTGATGTCGATGGCAAAATATTCTCCTGGGATCACAAACAGCCTGTCCTCCTAAATTGCTGGCAAGGATTTTTCTAAGTTTGCCTGACAGGCACCTTGCCTCAAACAAATCCATATTTATACACTCCAGATGTATTTTTGAGTTTGGGTTTATTTATTACAAACAAGGCAAATAAACCAAGAAAATTTAATTCTATGTGCATGCTGGATTCAATGAAGAGAGCAAAATTTCCATAACTTTGAAGCATAATCTTCCAAAGCAACAGCTAATCTGCTAGTGGTTATCTTTCTATCTGCTTGTTACTGTCTGTATGGATGGGGAGAGGAAACAGGACAGCACTGCATCAGTAGAGGGGCAGCCATGACCGACTTAAAATAATATGAAGCTCAGGCAGGTATCCATGTGGTTTTTTTTAGTGAGACTAAAAGTTATTCTATCTCATAAATGCCTGGCCTTTCCCAAGCTGCGGGATCCCAGAGTGTTTTACAGCCTTGGGAGAGTCTCCAGGGTGTGGGTTCAGCTGCCAAGTGATCAACTTTCTATATATTAAACATCCGAAACGAGCTCAAATCTGGCGAGCCGCCACTTCACAAGCCCACAGAATAACAAGCTCATTGTAAGTCCTTTTAGCACGGATTAATTGGTGCACAGAGCCAGCAGTGTGAAGACGGCAAAAAACCAACTGCCCAGCTCCCCCTCAGAAAAGGCAGAAGGCTCATCAAATTTCATTTGCTCCAGATCCCGGGTGAGTATAAACTACTGTGTTACACGAGCAGGCACAAGCTGTCACTGAACTTGGCCTCAGCTGTGCAGCACCCTGGTTGTCTGCTGTTACTTTAGTATTTCCTGCCATTCCAGCGGTTGTTTGCTAAAGGAAATAAATTTAAAAAGCATCTGGAAACATTGCAGTTATCATCACGGCAATTAAATGAAGGGAAAACAGCCCAAAGTACATCTGTGAAGAAAGGAAACAGGAAACACCAAGTTCTGTTAAGTTCTGGCTAAGCTCTCTGGCTCTCTGTTCTCCAACTCCCTCGCACGTTAAAAAAGAGCATTAATAGTGTTTTAACATACTGCAGGAGCACGGGAAAGAGATCTATTTACGTAAGGTTAGGATGCTGTCACTAAGAGTTTTTAAAAGATATTTCTAAGGGGCTCTGGCTGTCATTAATCTGTTAAGAATATCCCTGGTGCCAAGTTGAACACAGGAATTACCAGATTTTCTGTAAATCACCATATCTACCTCCTTTACCCCATGTCCTCCAAGATGCACTTGCTGTCTTTCAACCTGGCTTTTGGCCATGTGAGAGTACCTCAGCTCAGGAGATTGCGTCTGTTCTGCCAGGCATATCTGCACTGCACAACCCTGGGCAGAGGGTTGGGTCACACTTTTTGGGTGCTCAAAAGCCTCCAGTGTGTTATGACAAGCAGTGTACGATGTGCATGATCCCAGGAAGCATCAGAGAGGAGAAAAAATTGTGACAAGAAACAGGAGGAACATTTTGACATCCCAAGATGCATTTTTCCTGACAGTTCACTGGGAAAAGGACAGTCAAAGGATTGTGTTGTCTAATGAATCAATAATTTTTGGAGAGAATTTCATTAGCTCTGACACCTCTTCCCGATACAGGGGTAACTGGAAGTAATTCAAGTCATTGGACCTCGTGATAGTATCTGCATCCTGATGGAGTGCTAATTGTATTTGGGACACCAAAAGGTCATAAATCAAACTGGCTTCTCCCTGGGAATACAGTAACTCAATTCATATACAAAGGATTTTAAAATTTAAACTCATTATCAAATGGGGAACTACACTTACATTTCTTCCACTATGTTCCAACCCCTCAGTCAAATGGCTGAATTGTCCAAACGAGCTTTAAACTACAGTTAATCAATATTGAATGTGTTATTAAGCAGCATGTGGCCAGAAAACTGCCTGCTGGTTTGTGTCAGCCCATTCTTCTTCCAAAGACCAACTGATAGAAGCAGTCCCTTTATTTCCACTAGATGCCTGCAAAAACTCAGGACCAAACCTCAGCTGATTTTACACCTCTGCCTGCCTTAACGTTTCTCTTCTGCTCGCAACTCAAAGCCTGGCTATACATCATGGGGCTTAAAAAGCGTGTGATGCTGGCAGGAGGGAATTGCTGGTGGCCACATTCCCATCCAGAAGACATCACAGGTACTTTAAGCATTGCTCCAGAACCAGTGCACCAGCAATGATTAACACAGTATAAAACTTTCACTTTGTCCAGATGACAATTAAAAGTAGTAGATGCAAAGGCAAACAAATGGGGAACACTCGAGTGCTAAACAGATCACAACATGCAGATTTGTGTACTGCTCTGCAGTACGAAATCACGGGATGAATTAGCTACATCATAAAAGAATTGGGCAAGTGTCAAAGAACATGAATCTGGCAGGAATATGTATCCACAGTGGAGCCAACCTGAGCTATAAATGTAAAAACTGTACTGAAACTTCCGAGGGCTCCAGTGAGCAGTGGGGGGATAATGCCATGCCCTTATCATTTTGCAGTCAGATTTTGACTGAGTTCTCTGCTCACTGATCAGGGCCACTAAGAGGAGTGAGCTTCAAGCAAAGCCAGCCCCTCACAGCTGCCACGATGCTCATGGGGAGCACCACCTCTCCATGCAGGGTCCTCACATGCCTTCGCTCACACAGCACCGAATGATGCCCTTGGGCAGGAGTACTTGGATCTCTACTGAGGCAGATGCAGCTTTAAAATAAAGCAAAACCTAGAGAATAAGGTAGCTTTTGGAGTTTGCAAATTTCCTTGCTCCCGTGCTTTGGGAAGTCCCTCCTGCTGAAAAACATGTCTGCATAATTGGCTTTCGCACAGCAGCAGCTCTGCAGCTGCCTCTCTCCCTTCCCCCAGGGGTGTTTGCACTGTCAGCAAGAGGGTCTTGCCCAGGATTATTTGTAACAGGGATCAGAGCAGGATATACAAACCCACTGCGCGCTGCACACTCGCCTGCCTGATCTGGGCTGGATCAGCTGTCACACACTGTCTGGATCACAGATGAGCGTGTTCCCTTGTCTCTCACAGCAATCTCTTCTACACTGTGCTGAGCAGCAAATATAGCCCTAAATACAGCCCCATAAAGGTCCCTGGATCCTTGTTTCAGCTCACAAACCCAAAGGAAAATTCCCACACTCTAATGACAGCTCTTGCAATCCACCCTCCTGCAGGTGGCTAAGGGGGAGTGAATTAACTCTCCTGGAGTCACACAGAGCAGGGCTTTGCAAGCGCATCATGTCACAGCCAGCCTAACCAAGAGCAGAGAACCAGAGCAGACCACCAGGTAAGGCAGGAGCTTTCAGAAGCTTCTGCCTTGGACCAGAGCATGGAGCTCCCATCCTTCCCTAGCACATCCTTGTTCAGCAGCGCAGCCTCCCAGGCTTATTGCTGGAAGACAAGGGGAAGGAGAAAGGAATTAGCCTTTAGACAACCCCATTCCTCCCCTCTTTTCTGTAATGGTAGCCTCACTCCCATAGGCTTTAAATTCCACATAATTTTCAGATATCTGAAAGATGGAGATGAACTCCCTCCTGCTGACCCGAGACAAGGGCCATTACTTTCAGCGTGGGCACTCTGATGCTGAGTCTTGCATTTACTACCTGAAATGCTGCCTACTTTTATTCCACTGCCCTATTCCTTCTGTTAGCTCCCAAGTCCCTTAAGATCAAAGCATCATCCAACATCGATGAGCTACACAACTCAGGCTCACATGATGCCTTCGGCATCTGTAGACTGGTAAGGTTAAAGAATAAATGGTTGGGTTTTTTTTGGACAATTCAGAGAGCTCTGCTGAGATGAGACACTGGCTTATCAGGCTCATTACGATCATAGCGCAGCAGTGACCTTCAGCACACAGCAAAAGAAAGCAGGATTTAGTGTTCATGTCAACAGCATAATGATACAACTCAGGGGAAGGCCAGCCTCAGCCACAACTTTTATCCTGTTAAAGAACTTGCAAATCCACAGCAGTGAGAGGGAGTTTGCAGACAAAAAAAAAAAAGGAAGCCTTCAGCCTTGTCATCCCGGGCTTCCATGTTACAGAAGTCATAAATAAGGCAACAAAACATTTTGCTGGATAAAAAGCCATTAGAGAAAGCAATTCTCAGCCTTTCATCTGGAGCTTTCCTGGCATCGGCCATTTGGATGAGATCAGCTCTCCAGGGATGGGTGGTTCACGCTGGTGGGGCGCATCAGAAACCCAGCCCTGGCCAGGCCCTGCAGCATAACACAGTGAGGCAAGGTGCTTGAACAGGGCTGGAGTCACAGAACCAGCAAAGAGGAGGAGTCCACCAACATCACCAGCTCCCAGAAAAGCCCTTCACCCCCTGGTTTCTTTTAGAGGTGGATTGAGCTACAGTACCCTCTGCAACTTCTCACTGTGTCCTGAAAGCAATGTGATCAAACTGTTGCACACAGTTGAAGTCAGCAAGACTTCCTTCAGCAACGTTAAAAGAGCCTGCATCCAGCACTGTGAGCCATGCTAACACATCTAAAAATGCAGCAGGCCTTTTAGCTCCCTCTTATTAAACCAAACACATCCACAGTCCCTGGGAACACGCCAACAGGCCAACCACGACCATGGATGAGGGACAGACCACAGCTTCAAATGTGCTCCACATCTTAGCAGCCCTCTGTCCCTGAGCCCTGATGACTTTTCATCCCTGTGTGACGAAACAAAAGGTATTGGAGAGTCCTTCCCAGCCCTCCCATGCCACATATGTGCAGCTGGTTCTGCTGTAGTGGCTGAAGTGTCAGATGATAATTTATTTTCCATATGACTTAGCCAGCTTGCAATTATAGATTTGATTGACTTACTGGAAATCCCAGAAGACCACGTGCCTCAGGAGAGTCACCCCTTAGACTTCAAATTAGTAGCCAAATTAATCAATCCTTACGTAGTGATTTCACGAATTTGATGAATTACCATCAACACTGCATTGTTGATTTACCCTGGCTTTGATACTTACTTGATAAGCTTATTGCTTTGTTGCTATTTTAACACTGTTGACAGCACTGGGGGGGACACGTCTTTCTCAGAAGTGTGTTAAAACACTCTGTGCCAAGACAGTGGTGCATATTTGTACTGATAAACTGCACATGACCTGAGAAGTAGGACTCACCTCTCCTTATGCCCACTGTCCCTGCCTTGGGGTACACCTTCTGTGTTCTGCAGCCCTTGAGCAGACCAGGACCTGAGTTTTGGGTGATGGGAATGATCCCCCTTCACCCTTCACCTCCCCCAGCCATCAGGTCTGCTGGATGGGGCAGGATCAGGACAGCCTAGTAATCACCTGCTGTGGAAGAAGGGTATTTTCTCCAGTCACTTACTCAAGTAGGTCTGCTAATGACCAGACCATTCAGGGTTGAGCAGCAGAACAAGAAAAGACAGAAGATGATAGCTTTTGGTCTTCTGTCGGTTTATGAATGGAAATAAGGTGCGAAATTTGTACAATCATGTACAATGGATGGGATGACCAGCTACGACCAGGTTTGAGTATAACTGTGAGCAATACTTCCTTTCCCAGTCAAAGCTGAATGCAAGAAAAGAATGTTTCAAGAAATGTGTTAGTTTTCCTATATATCCTCTACTTTTAAGTTACATTAGTCAATTAACACCAATTTCTAAGAAGTGACTTTCTGGAATGCCTCTTTCAACCCAAGGCAAGTGGTGAATCAAAAATCAAACCCAACAATTAGCTGCAAAGGTAACAAGGGGACCTGGGTTAGCAAGAGGCACCAAACAATTAGACCAAACCTCCCTTCAGGGACACAACCAGCACACATCAACAGAACAAGAAAATGAAACATTGATTATTTAGGTGCTGCTTGGCAATTGCAAATCACAATTATAATCAGGAATTTAACAACCACTTTCAATTGAAGACCAATGCATTGGGATGGATGATTAATGCTTGTTTACTTGCGGGGTGGCTGTACCGGTGGAAATCAAGCTGCAGCCCCTTCCCTTTGCTGCAGCTCTGTCTGTTGGGGGAGCAGGAGGACCTCTAACACATCAACGTCAAGTCCCTGTGGCAGGTTCAGCATCAGGAAGGATCTTTACACATTTGCTAAAGTAGTAGCAGCAAAGCTGGAACAATGATCCAAACAGTGCTTTTCAATTATACAGATGATGCAGTCCAAATCTTAAGTAGGTTTAAACAATTGCCTTGGCTGTTTATCCTTTGGCATAATGAGAATCTGCTACTGAAATAAAAAACAGTTTATTGCAAAAGACCTCCCAGCAACCCAAAACTGCTGTGTGCACTACTGTGACTACTGTGCAGCCAACAGGCTTCCCAGAAGACAAGAGAGATGTACAAAAAAGCAGCCTGAAAGGCGAATCATTATCATATCACCTGTGGTCCTTTATAACTGATTCCTAGAAAAGGACCCATAGGTCTTTTAGCATACTTACCTCTACATAAAAGTAGACTTAAAACCTACCAGCACTGTTTCATAAACCTGCAATGATGGCACATTTGTGAGGATGCTCATGTGCTCACAGGCTTGGATTTGCTGTTTCTGCCTGTTGAACTTTTCTGGGAAGAGAGAAAAAGCCATCCGTGTCAAGAGAGGACTGGGAGAAACAGTTTCCAAGACTAGGAAAGCTGATGGACAGACTCCAGTCTTTCTTTACATGAAAATTTTGTTGCATCTCTATGTTTTGTTCCATCTCCATCCCATGTTCAAGATGCTCAATGAACCTGAACCCTCAACTGGTTTGAGCTCAGGTCTCTGGGGCCTGGTGGTGCACCAGGCTGGAAGGGATCACAATGCATGATCCTGCAGCTCACTGTTAATTCTCACATCCACAGATTCACACAAGCATCATTCAGCTCCTTGCAAAGAAACCCTGGTTTGACTCCTCTGTCCTCAAGCACCACCAAACAGGTCCTCATCTTTGCAGAAGGCTCCAAGTGCTGCTGTAGCAGACATGAAAATCCAGTTAATATCCCCTTTCTTTAAGTTTGATTAACGTGCTTTAATGCAATCCAATTAACAAAGTATTATGGCTTCTAACATCATAGCTTTTATATCCTTTTCTAACCAGGAAAAATCTATGACATATGATGCAGCCATTAGAAAGGAGCAAATAGCTCTCCCTCAAAAGGCTCCCTATTGCCTGATCCAAAGCCAGATAGGGTCAGCAGGAAGACATTTGCTGACTCCAGCAGGTCACGGGTCAGGCACTAAAGAGTGAAATGTATGAATGCCCTTTCACTGGGGAAGTCGCATTACTGAGGTCCAAGAATTATGTGGGGGAAAAAAAAATCCCAGATAAGAGCTGCAGTATTTACAGCACTGTCTCAGCTATAAAAACCTGTCCTGGGAATCAGAGGTTGGGCAGTGGAGACTGCAAAGGACTTTGTGAGAATTACAATCAGATGGATTAGCTAAGCACCACCAGGCCAAAACTGTACAGAAACATCAGACAAGGCATATTTGAAAGCCAGCACAAAGCCTTTCCAGGATTAAGTCCTTCCACTGTTATTCCTTTCAAAATACGTAAAAGCACGGCAAGATTAATTCCTTGTCAAGCCCATGAAGAACAGACTCCAGCACAGAAATAAACACAAATTGAATTTACTCTGGTGGCTTCAGATAGGTCACATCAAGCCAGAACTAATACAGTATTGACCTGCTCTTATGCTAGGACTACATAACAAAGCAGCAAACAGCATTGCAGGCGCTGCAAATTCATTTCCTTTAATAATGTCTGGGCAGCAAAGTTAGCCTGGGATACAGGCTGCATTCAATAGGCACCTCCAGCAGCAGGAAGAAGGATGAATATGAAAAATTGGACATTTAGGTCTGAGACAGATAAGTGCCTGCACTGCTCACCACAGCCCTGACCACTGACTGGCCATACCCTCACTCTACCAGTAACACCCCAAGGCCTGACTGGGCAGCCACAGCCCAAGGGGAAGGCAACATCTGCAGGCACTCAGTGTACATTTTGAAGCCACACAAAGCTGCCAAATTTTAAGTAGCACACGCACCAAAAGAACCCCCCATCCTATGCAGAGCCAGGTTTTGCAGTGCTGTGCAAAAGACCTCTGCTGTGCATTTCCTGCAGATGCTGCTGGGATTTCATCCATCTCTGAAGCCCCCAGTGGAAATCAGTTGCAGTCACAACAGCTGTGCTGGGAATCCCTCCTCTCTTAGGCCCCAGGAAGACTGGGGAGTTCAGGTCTGATGTTTTATTTACTGGTTTTTATGCAAGGCAAGGAACATGAAGACAAAGAACCACAAGAAAAAAGCATTAAGCAGTATCAAATTGGTGCCTTAAGGAAGTTTTGGACAATCTCCCTGCCCTTGTACTGGATGACATGATAGAGATCACAAAAAAAAAATCTCGGAATAAAATATTTATCATATTCTCCAGTAAAGCAGGCATGCAGCTTTCAACAGAAATGCCATACAAACTTCAGATGGAGCTCAGTGGACATCCATCTCCTCTGCCCTTCTATCAAACAAGGGCACTGGCCTCTCCTCTCTGCAATTAATCTTTTATCAGCCACATAACAGAATAGAAACCAGTGTGAAAAGCACAGTGCACCAACAAACACATCTACACAAGATCCAGAACATGCCCACGTCATTGTGTACTTCAGACTAATGCTTAAAGATTAATTTCTGCCAGCTATCATTTCATCAAACAGTCCCTGAGACTTTGGGTCACTCCCATTCATTAATGAAATCTTGGGAAGCATCAAAGAGTTACTCCCACAACTTATTCACAACCACGGTTGCATTCAATGGGAGTTGCACGATACATCAAAGGGCAAAATAAATCACATCTGCTTGTACAAATAAAGGGGAAGTAAGACCAAAGCTGCATGTTCCTAAGAAGTTTCCACGAGAATGCTTTTGAAGGAAAACTGGGCTGTTGACAAAACTATTTATCACAAAGTGTTTCTTTTCCTCAGTAGGCTTCCACAGATCAGAAAGGTAAACATTTGAGACAAAACAGTCAGACAACTTTCAGCTACAAAGAGAAGTTATGCTGCTACATCTCACCAGGCAGTCCTAGAGCTGCCTTTTCTCTGCCTTTTCTTCTTTCTGGACAAACTGGTTTGGGCTGCACCTCTTACCAGGCTGCAGCAGCAACAGGGGTTGTGCAGCACACGCTGGGAGAGCTCTTCTGGCCCTGCACACCCTTGGCACACAACAAGCAAATGGTGAGAAGGAGGATGTGAAATAAGGATGCAAAGCCTCTCTGCGATTCCTATTTTCTCCTTGGTAAAAACTAAATTTCCAGCAGGAAACACACACAAATGTCTTACCTGCCCTAGCTATTGCTATTCCAGGATGCCAGAGTTGCTAATTTCTTCCCTTTCTTGAGTCGAGATCAGTTGGAAACAGGGAACACTCCAATAAGCAACTTCTCTCTTGTTCTTATTCAATCTGCAACCCCCTCCAGAGAGAGATCCATTTGGGGATCCAACCTTGTAGAAGAAAATGGCTCCATGAAAGGAGAAAAAAATTAAAAAGCAGCAAAGAAATCCTGAAGATATCTTCCCTTTTCCCTCTGAAGATTTATGCCAAACTTTTCCCTTCCTCACATGAGAATTTATTACTTGTATTACTTGTGTTACCTGATGGCTGAGGAAGGGTGGGAGAGATGGATGAGGGTATGGGAGACTGGGAAACATCAGCAATAAGTATCCCCAAGACCTCTCTTCCCTTTCTTAAGCAGTTTGACTTCTACGTTCCCAGTGAACAAAGAAATACAGATTATGCCCCAAAATATCTATTTCAAACCCATGCAGTCACAGCAAGACCCTGTTTCAGAGGAAATGGTGGTGCAAATGCTCCAGAAGAGCATCCTCACAGCCTGATGAACTGAGTTGGTGGCTCATTGGCATTGCAAATAGGCACTGCCCTGCACAGCCCAGCTCCAGAAGGGCTGAGGACCTACTCACACAACTTTACCCTTCATGCTTCTAAGCCAGCATTATTTATAGCCTCACACTCAACCTGTAATAAATGCGAATCAGATTAAAAACCTGTTAATACTTCATATTTATTAGCAGTGCATGGAAGATACTCATAAAAATAAGTAAATTATGCAGGTGCAAGCCTGCACATTCACTCCTTTAAATGAGATTTGGGTTCATTACATATTAAATCATTTGGCTCTTGGATTACACAATATTATCTTTTCACGCAAGTTCTCTAAAAACGTTTAGCCACCATGCAATAGGGCCACCATTTAAGATCACTCTCAACCCCATACTGAGGGCCCCATGATTTCAGTGGCCTATGCTTCACGGCTCTCCTAGCAGCAGTGCTTCCTTTGTCCAGACAGTGTAAATGTTTGCTACCACGTAGGACATATGTTCCACAAGTAAGTTACTTTCCTCCAGCATTATTTATGCAGAAAAAGCTACAGCTTAGTACAGGAAAAGACTTTTAGAGGATCTTACACTTCAGGATTGCCACCAAAAGCTTAAAAGGACCTTCTCATCCAATAATTTTTCTAAGCAACTCACACTTTTTTCCTAACTCCTCACTGCACAGATTCAACCACAGGCTCTGCAGACGCTCTTCTGATGTGGGCACAAACCTGCTGCCACCAGGGAGAGATGTGCTCCTTCCTGCACACCAAGGAGAAAGTGGCCACACAGCCCTACAGCACAAGGCTGGGCAAAAAAAGGAACGTGGTGAGATGTGCTGCCCCATTTCAGAATCAGAAAAAACCAGAACTTATGTTTTTGTCAGGACCCAGCAGCTTCCTGAGGAAGAGCTATGTACTTTTTAAAATTCCCAAATAAAGTCTTCTGCAGCTCAGGATTCAGCACAGAATCACAGAATAACAGAATCATCAGGTTGGAAGAGACCTTGAAGATCACCGAGTCTGACCCATGCCCTAACACCACCTCAACTAAACCATGGCCACGAAGTGCCACATCTAATCTTTTTTCACACACATCCAGGGATGGTGACTCCACCACCTCCCTGGGCAGACAATTCCAAAACTTTATCACTCTTTCAGTAAAAAACTTTTTCCTAACATCCAACGTAAATTTCCCTTGACGCAGCTTGAGACAGCAGACATTAAAAATTGGATAATTCCCAGAGTTAGGTTCTTTGCCAGCCTATCCTTTGCTCCATCTCACTAACCTACATCAAACTCAGGCTATGTGGCACAAAACAGAACTCACCCAAGACCTACACTTAAATGGCTTTGAACGGAAATGCTGCTTACAGAGGTGGATTTCCCAGCTCCCACTATTTCCAGTGTACATGAGTGCACATAAAACCATAATTTTGTATGGGGTCAGTCTGGTCCTTCATATGGGCACGACCAACTTTGTACTCCATTTTCCAAAATCAAACCCAGATATGCAAAATTTCTTTTCCAAAGGCATATTTTATCATCTGGAGTGTAGGAGCAGATGAACAGGTGAAGGCAGAAAGCAAAGCAGGTCTCATCTTTTGGCACTCCCTAGGCAGGGATGCTCTGCCAACAAGCAGGTACTCAAGGTATCACTGGTACCTCAGCTGAGCCCTCACTTCTTATGACAACAGCAGATACAAGGATCCCTTGTTGAGAGTCTGAAACACAGCCATGACTACATACATTTACATACAATTCACTGCTTAGACAGAACCTTGGGAAAAGACAAGACTATCGCACGCGCTACGTTGCAAACACAACAAATACAATCTGGTTACAACTGACTGCAGAGCTTATGATACTGCTGGCTATGGGGAAAAAAAGAGAGAGGCACTCTGAGAATTAATGTTCTTCCAGTCTATAGAGAAACAAATGAGTTTCTGGTGCTGAACAATTAGTACTCCTGTTAATTACGTGTGCGGGTTAGAAATAACACCAAGCATTTGGGACTGCTTCCATTTTGATTGTTTTCTTTCTGCACTGGATAACAAAAATATATTCAGACAGCTAAATTAATCCTTCATAACACTGATGGGACTTCTTGTTCACAGCAAGCAGTTATGCAAATTGCTAATTATGAGGCAGAGATAATCATAATCTAGCACATTTATGCAACCACACACAACAGGGACAGCTAAAGCAATAGTTGCCTTATTGTCCTCACTGCATTTTTAAAAGTCATGCCAATAGCTAGCTCACTGCTTGGCAGCACAGCCTGGCACAATGGGTATTACAGCCCAGGAGCAGCCACATGCCCCTGGGATGCCACAAAATAGAAGGTTTAATAGAAGGTTTAATATAATACTGGAAAATAACACAGTTGCAGGAACAAAAACTCCAGGTACCTCCTAGAAAAATAAACAGGACAGTGGGTATCAAAGCATCCCCACTGGTTTTGAACTGTCTCTTGAGAACCTGCTGCACCCCAAGCTCAGGTAGGTGCTCAGCCACTTTTCAGTGGTGCCAGGCTTCAAATCCTGGGCTCTCAGGATACCACGGGGTCAAGTTCCACCCACTTGAAATCGGTCTGAAATTCGGACCTGGTGTGTTTGGGACAGAAGCACATGAGATGGTAGGGATCCTCGGAGTGGCCATTTTGCAGCATGAACTCTCAGGCCTAAAAGGAAAAAGACTCAGAGCTACCCAAAAAAGTGATCCTCCTACTACTAATGAAGTAGGCACATGAAATGAAAGCTTCGATGCTTATCCTGAACTTCATTTCATGAAAAGTATCAGCTTCAGGGATGTCCTTTTGCTTCACACTCGGGGAGACTGGTTTAAAACACCTAACAGTCATAAAACAAAAACCAAAAACATGAGAGAGATGGAAGACTGCACACAAACACAAACCTGCCCAGCCTAGAGCAGTTCCTGCTTATTTACTCTCAGCCAGCATACATTCGCCTTGCTATTTCTGTCCAGTTTCTCAGGCCAGTTATTCTAGCTCAATAAAACCAGCATTGCGTTATCATTTTCATTCAAGGCTCCAAATTCCAAAGCTTACACGACTTAGTGCAAAAAAATAGAGGTAAGAGCACAAAGTGCTGCAATGCTGGGGAAAGTGCATGGTGACATAAAAAAAAAATCCCATAAGGGAACAGCCTGGAAGGTGGCCTGTTTCTACCCTAATTAGCTATCATTTTGGCAAACCCAAGTGAAATGCAGTGAAAACAACCCTGTGACTCCACATACCCAAAACCCAGAGAGAAGCTCTGGATGGGCTCTGAACTGGAAATGATGGATGTGGCGCACTTGCACTGTAGTTATATTTTCTTCCACAAAATAAGAACAGCGATCTGTGTCCTGCTGAAAAAACCTGCTGCATCATGGAAATGGAACAGACTGATCAGACAGACCTGAGAGGAACTGCCAATGATTTTGTTATACCTGTTGGTGAGATATTAAACTCAAAAAAAGAAAGTTTGCTCAGACCTGATTGTCTCTGCTGGGTGAGCAACTACAGCAGGGCATCAGGAAAGGCATCATGGCTTGAGGGTCTCCCTGAGCTGGCACTGAGAAAGCAGCCACCACACCTGGGTGGTGCTGCTGCTCAGCACAGTCCTCTGCTTGCAAGGAGCTGGAGGTGAGCAGGTGAAAGAGTGAATTTATGCAGGGCTGGATCCCCATTCATCCCATGCCAGCCAACCTGCCACTACTGTCCCTTGCCCAGTGGTGCTCATGCATGTGCCAGACCCAGCACATCAGAACTGTTGGGCCTCCTGGCACCCCTCTGGGGTCATCCCAGTGCCTTACAGAGGGTGTACAGCAACAGCAGGGGAGAGTTGCATCTAAGCATGGATGTCCAGCTAACAGTAGCAGCTTTCCAGGAGTGAAGGCTGTGCAGGAGAGCAACTCAAAACCAGCAACCAGATGCAATCCAGGATCAAGCCTTCAAAACCTCAGAAAAACCCCAAGAATCCTTCAGCTACACAAACACATCCATGGTTGGTTATTTGTACTTGACTTCAGCTCTCAGCATGTAGTTTTTGTCTTCGCGCTGTTCTTAGGAGCAGGAGGATTAGAAACTTATTTTGCTCGTTGAAGAAGAATAATATAATAAAATCTTAGTTCCTAGAGAGGAACCATAAAAAAAACGATTTCAAGAGGTTGAATTTGGTAGGTTCCTAAATGTATTATGCTGTGTTTGACATTCACATGGCCCACCAATTTCAGTTTTACCCTGGCTGGTATTTTGCAGCACTAATACCTAATCACTGGAGGCAGAATGGAATATACCACAGACTATTCCATTTCAATTGCTCACCATTTCCTCTCCAAAATGTAATGTAAAAGCTAGGTTAGACAAAAGATGCAAATCTGCATGCATTGTGTAATAACAATGAGCTTACCTGCAAGTAAGAATTTCCAGAAGAATTAATATGAACACCAGAAAATGTCAAATATCCAATCATTTCAAGTGTTCCCAATCATTGCAGGTGAAAGGCATTAGGAGAGAAACAAAAAGACACTGATTAGCATAACAATACAGTGTTCGAAACACATTTTTAACACTCGTAATTGCATTCATAATACCAGTAAGAACCAGGAGCTGTGATACCAGTTTTCCCTTATAGGATTTGCTTATATTTGAGATTGGATTTACACCATTTTTCACAATGCTGGGCTCCAGTTTACAGCCCTCGCTCAGGTAAAGCTCACACAACAGCCACAGAATTGCAGTTGAGACAAGGAAAACTTCGCAAAGCTTGGCCTGAAGGTACAGGTCCTCTAGCCAAGAAAACACAGAAATACCCCCAAAAAGGTCCAGAAAGGAGACAGATGTAATTTATACCCTGTAGCAAGCAGAATTCAAAGTCTGCTCTGCTTTTACCAAGATTTCTATCTGCAGCTTCATGGTGCATTTCAAATTCACTCTTTTTCCTTGTGGAAATCAAAACAAAGCCATAAGAACTTCATTCCAGAACCAGTCTGTTGCCCATATAACTTTATGTGATCAAGCCTCACATAACCGTAATAAAGGAACTCTGTAAAACATAGTTTTATAATACTTGAGCATACATTTAAACAGCTGAGGAATTCCTCCAACCTGATGGAGCACACTGCTTTCCATCTACTCTTGGAGACTGCAAATTTCAGGTGGCTTTCACTGCTCCTTTGTGGCTCACATTCCTGCCCAGCAGCTAAATGGAAACTCGCAGGGCAGTTACTTACAACTGACCTGGCTCTCAGAGAAGGAGCAATTTTCATTTGAGCAGTAAGAACAATCTACCTTTGCAGTGCATCCTTAGGTAAAGACACACTGGGGGTTGCTACATAGAAGTTCTGCCTGGAATTTGTATTTCTTTTTCTTGTTGTGTTTACTTGTTGGTTTTTCTTTTTCTCCTCCTTTAAAAGTTAAGGAAAAGATGTGAACTGGTATCTCAAAGATAAAATAAGAAACACAGGATAAACAGTTCCTTACAGTATTTCTATCGCTTTACATTTGATTACACACTGGACAACCTGAGCTCCTGCAATCATGTAAAATCAGAATCTCAGCTGCTGTTAAACATGTAAATAGTTTCTACTCCCTGATTACTAGAAAAAGCTTGAAAACATGATCCCCACAGGCCTGGAATAAGCAAATAAAGAAAACACCAGTTTGGCTGTGATCCTGCAAAGCACTTAAGCGCAACTTAGCTTTGCAAAATCAATGGAAATCTGTGAGCTTCTAGAGAACTTCAAGCTCATGAGAGATTGTGGGATCAAATCAGAAAAAGAAATCTGAAGGTCTTAAGTCTTAACCTAATGGTATTTCAGCTTCTCTAATGCCTAAAGTTTTAATTTAAATGCTGAGGAATAAGAGTGATATGTTTGCATAAAATTATTTACTCAGCAGTCTTTAAAAGGTGCAAGGTCTTAGAAGACCTTCAGTGAGGGATCTGACAGAGCATCTATCGACCACCACCCCAGTGTCTCCGGGTGGGATGGCAGCAGACACAACAATGTAGAAGACAAAATCCCCATTTACCTCTATCATAATTACAGCACTTTATCCAGTGCCTTCAACATAAGTATTACTTCCATGCCTGTGTCACTTCAAGTCTGCACGGTTTAAAATGGAAAAAACCCTTCAAAATTGTTATTGCACTTCACTCCAAACTGTTAGAACCTTGAAAAGTAAAATAACAGAAAGTGTATAAATTTTGAAGGATTTGGGAAGAAAAAAATTAAAATGTATAATTTTGCTCAAATGTCCGTCAGGCGCTGCATGGCCCAGTGAGTCTTCAATCAACCTGTTTGTTCATATCAGCTAACAATAAAGTGACTTTGAGCAAGAACTCAGAATGAGCTTAACACTGTTTTTTTGGGGTTTTTTTAAATTCAAATAATTCAAATAATTCAGTCCTCAAAACAGACATCTTTCTGATGGGAATTCACTGGTTGACCATCTCCCCAACGGTCATTGCACACAGTTACTAACAACAGAAAATCAAAAAATTAATGCCAGACTCAACAGCACCTTCTTTTACTACTGCTTGGTTTTAATGAGTCTGAACTAGAAAGTCAGGGGGAGGTACCTGATGACAGTGAACAGCTCTGATGGTCCCTGCAAGCAAAGCGGGAGGGCAAAGGGACAGAAGTTCCTCTCCCACCCAAAGCACCCATTGTACTTTCACCAAGGCTCTTCTTCCAAAGAGCCCAATGAGACACGTCAGCAGATCACATGGAAGCTGATACTGTACAAGAAAAACAGTACAACAGCGACTGCAAAGACTGCAAGGAGAGGAAAAAAAATCCTGAACAAAAAAGATACTGTACTGTAAAGCGAGCTGAAGTGCTTTCCAACCAGTAATGACGTAGACTAAACCGCTACTATCCCCTTGTTTTTAAACCTGACTATTTGCAATCAAAAGCAGGGTAAAGATTATACTTGAAAGCCATTAGCAAACTACATTTTGAATTATTCCTTTACAGTAGCTGTTAAGCCATAAACACACATTTTGCCAATGCTCATTTCTCATGTTTTCCCCAAAATGTTGTTTTTACTGCTGGATTGCAATGATAAACACCAGCGACTCCGATATTTCTTCCACTTTCTTTGAGAATGAAGGCACATTCCCCCAGCAGTGTATTCACCAAGGTACCAATCACATTTTTTAACGTAAGTGGATTTGATGATGAGAACTGCTGACCAACTCTTCAGCAAATGATGTTTACTGCCTATGCAAATGTTAACCATGCAATGCCAGCTGATATACTGGTCCTTAAAGCACTCAGCTCCCTGTATTTATAGGAACAGCTCTCCCAGTCCGGAGTACGAATTAGTTGAGCAAAGCCTGGCCATTTCCATCCCTCACACACCCTCCAGTGCCACCATGATTTGCATTGCAGACTTCATGCTCATCCATGCACACCTTCCCTGTAAAACACATTTCTGCCTGAAGCTCTGCAAAGATTAAAGAGTCTTACATTCTGCAGTTGGTTTTCCCAAAGCGTTTCCTGCCTACCTTAGCAAGGGACTTTTCTAAGTAGGAGGATTTAAATAATTTCTTTCTGATGACAGGTTATGTGATGAGTCACACGTCCAAGTGCAGGGATATCTATGTCCAGATGTGGATTTTTGCCCCAAAAGCAGAAATCACCTTGCAATTCCTGCAGGCCACCTGATTTGATTGTGAAGCTGGCTCTGGTACAAGGAAAGGATTGAAAAGATGGTTAGAGACCCCTTCCAATTTCCCACATTCTCTGACTCCAGGCCGACACCGATGCAGGCAGCCCAAACCAGCATGCAGAACCAACAGCCCAGAAACGCAGATGTGCAATTCTCTGCCCAAGCACCGCGACAACACCAGCCAAAGGCAGCTGCAGGGTGCTTCAATATTGCAAGCAGTGTGATATGCCCGGTTTACAGGCAGGTTCCTCTGACACAGACCAGTTATTTTGCCATCTCTGCAGCTGCTGCAGAATGCCACATCTCCCTAGAACGAACCACGGGCTGCAACAGCTCCGGGCACATGCTGTTACTCAGTTTGGGCACAGGACAGAGCCTGCACTCACTTTCCTCTGTAAAATCAGCTTCTCCAGAAACATAAACTTAGTATGCCACAATGACGGGAAAAAATATTAAAAGAAAATTTGAATATTAAGAATTATTAAAAGTTAGTCACCAAATACTGTAGTCTAAGCTAATTTTTAATAGCCTGAACACTTTCAAATTTGTCTCTTTTTCTCAGTCAAGAGTTTGCGTTCGCAGAGTTCTTGAGAAATTGGAGAAACTGTGCACACAGTAAAACAGAGCAAGTCAAGGACAAAGCTACAAACCTTAGCGTCCATTTGGAGTTTGCAAGATTCTTAAGAGATTTTTTTTTCCAGTCAAGCTGATAATTGATGTTTTAAGGTGCAATATTTTGTGTTTAATAACCCCAGCCTTGCTTCTGAAAGGAGGTAAGGTTTTACAGTTCAGCATTTTACAGTTGGTTTTGCAAAGGGCTACCACTAGATTGCATCCATAATTTTTTATGCTGCTTCCTCTGACAGCAGATGGCAAACTGCCAAGGTGGAGTCCAACTTCCTGCCTGGAATGGCAACGTTTTGGGGCAGAGTGGGACAAAAATGTGGCTGCAAAAAGAAGAAATGCAAAACCAAAAGCAAAGCAACAGAACTTGGCCAGGGCTGCTAAAATTACTTACGCAAGTATGTATTTATTTTAGAAGTCTCCATCTCCTGGGAACTCCTCAAATGACAAAAAAATGGAAAACGATTTTACTCCTCCCTCAGTCACTGCCCATCCCAGCCTGAGATTATGTACATTAATAAAAACAGGATGGACAGAACATTAAACATTTGGCGAAAAGCATTCAGGGTCAGGGTCAGTGTTCTGCGTCACTGCTCTGAAGGAGCTGAAGGTGAAGAGGGGAGAGCTGCCACAGGAGAGCCACTGCCTACCTGACACTGATGCTCACAAGAGAGATGCTACCCAGGGCAAAAACCCCATGCCAGAGGGACAGTGTATTCCCGCTACATTTCCAAACCACCTCTTGCAGAAGGTTACATCCAGACCCAAAGCCAGTCCCAAAACACAACCAAGAAACCTGTGCTAAAGATGATTTGCTTTAGTTAACACTTCTTTGCACCTCCACAGAGCAGAAAGCCAGGGTTTTATTATGATAAACTCCTTCCATAGGAAGGGCTTCCCTTTTAATTACACTGTTTTGTTTTCTGGCCCTTAGATGTAATTAAATATAGATGTTCTCAGAGCTTAATGTCAGTTTAAATTCCAGGGTGGAGCAAGTAATTTGTTTGCATGTTCAATGAACAAACCATTTCTCCCACATTTCAAATACCTGTGCTCATGCATCATGTATAAAGGTTGCCTTTCTCCAAGCTAAAAAGTCAAGCAGACCTGAAATTACACTTGGCCCTCAAAGGAGAAAGCGAGGCCCCTAAAAACGAGAAATCAAAATTTTTATCTTTCTGCCTTGAAAACCTAATAGTTCCGAATTTTCCAGTCCATCTAGTGCCTGACTCACTAGTGTGATCTCAAATGCTTCCACACTGGCTTGTGCCAACATGAGCTGCAGACAGCAGGCTAAGGGTGCACAACTACTGAGGTGACTGTGCAAGGGTTTGGGATTATACCTCCTGGGGTCATCTAACTAAACACTGATGGTGAACTGTGGGAGTTAGGACTCCACACAAGTCCTTTATCTTTTTGGCCTCGGTGAAGCTTTACCTTCGAGCCCGAACAGATGTGAAAACGCCTGCAGATGTTGTTTCAAGTTGTTTATTTCTTCTTATCTCTAGCTAGCTCTCAGCTCCGGCCGCAAGTCTGATGCCAGCCGTGTCCGAGCGGGAACTGCCCAGTCCTGGGCTGTCCCATCCCTTTTGTACCCTTTCCATGAGCCAACCATTCTTCACAACGTATTTATTATTTACCATTTTATACCAATTAGTTTGCACCTATTCTAGACATGTAATTTCTACCTCTTTTTCATTCTACCAATCATTTTGTGCCACCATCACCAGAGAAGATGGAGGAGAAGAAGAAGAAGAAGAAGAAGAAGAACAGGGTAATGCCCAAAATCCTCCATCTTAAGTGTTTTATCTTTACTCTAAAAATCCTAAAATCTACTTTTTTACCTTGCAACACACTAAACCACTACTTATTTTTAAACTCTCATGTTCTGCAATGTTTCTCACAGTGTTGGTAATTTTTTCCCATGGACTAAGATCAAAAACTCCTTCATTCTTGGCTTCTGGCCAGGGTCTGGGACCCCCTCGCAGGGGCTCCGGGGCTCCCTGACCTGACAGGGCTGCCAGAGGCATGTCTTGGACTCCAACAGTGAACCACAGTCCAAGACAGACCATCAGATTAGACGTAAAAATCTAATAAAATAAACACAATAAATGTAAAAATCTAGTCAAATAAGCACATAAAATAAACACTGGCATCTCCCAACCTGTGCACCACCAATGTTTGCTCAATTACAGCAGATTAAAACTGGTAGCTGGAGACTTGTGAGAAATGAGCTGATGAGGACAATTCACAGCAGGGACCCTGGGGTCTCCTCACCTCAGAGTTCCCACTTGAGCTCTATGTGGGACAGATGGCAGCAGGATGGCACACAGATGCCCACATTCCACATGTGCAGTCACTCCCCTGCTAAGCCAGGACTACAGACCTCCAAATAACTAGGTTAAACCAGCCTTGGTCAAACCCCTCATTTTTTGAAAATGTTCTTCTCTGAAGTCCTCGCCCACTATTTATTTATTTATAAAATTTATTTAAGGTTGCTCCTCATAGACTTGTCTGAGTTGCAATGACTCCTGCACACAAGCACCCACCACCAAAGAGATGTGCAAGTCAAGACTGTGAACATCAAAATTTCAGAGGAAACTTTCTGGCTCTTTTCCAGCATGGGGTCAAATCACGTACAGAGGCAGCCTTACATGGAGCCAGCTGTGTTCTTCCTGTTCTTATGCCAAAAGGCCTAAGAAAGCTTCTCCCACGAGCAACAACGAGTTACTAATCCCAGGTTTTGCTTATCCACTGTGAATGCATCCTTTTCCAAAAAACTTTGTTTGATCCCCTAAAAAAAGCACGGGAAAGACACCAAAATCATTGTGTCACACAAATTGCTAGCAGTTTTGCTCAGCTTACAAGTACAGAGCTGTCACCCCTTTTATTTCAATACCACTGCAAAAGTCAGCTGGCATGGCAAGATTGGCCCATTTCTTGATTTACTTAGCATTACTCTTGGTAAAAAATGTTTTACAGGTCAAGTGCTCCACTAAGACTGACTGGTAACTTGTTTGTTCTCAGATGCTTCCTCCACTGGGATTACACTGCTCTCACTAGAACTGGCAGTGAGGGCACTGGGGTGAAATCAAACCTTTAGAATTCTGAGAGTTCCACAGGACTGTTATTTAAAGTTGCAAAACTTTATTCACCTAGGAAGGTAGACAGGCTGTGCAAGCAGGCAGATTAATTTCCAACCACTGTCTCCTGGGATCAGCCTCCCCTTTGACACCAACTCTGCACAAACCATGTCTGAAAACAATTTAGAACCTCAGAAACCCACCCTTGCACTTGACCCTGTGTGAGGCTGCAATGCTTCTGTTGTTACCTGCAGCTTCCTGCACAAAGGAAGAGGGAGCTGTTCTAGCCCTTTACAAAACACACGATTCATGACTCCTTCTCCAGATGCCCACTGCTCATCCTTCCTTGCCACTGTTTTGTTCCACCTCTGCAAGTACCTGTTGCATCAGGGGCTCTGTAAACACCACCTGTCCCAGGACCTACCATATAAAATTGAGTTTTATCTATTTCAAAGCACAAAGAGAAAACGCTGCAGAACAATCAGGAGCACC
>VZRQ01010453.1:0-60981 GCA_013397975.1 Machaerirhynchus nigripectus
ATACTCTTTTCTCCCAGCAAGTCCATCCCTGTGCAGTGTTGGTTTTTCCCCAGCAGTCCAATATGACTTATGAAGCTTCATAGCTCCCAGGCTGCTCCAGACTTTGCTGAGTCTGGAATGGTACCGTGGTATTGTCCACCCTTTTTTTTCCACTGGATGATTGTTTTGCACCCTAGACAGTGTCCAAGGTCTTCCTTTGTTCATCCTCATCTGCTGGAATAAGTGGCATGCTACCACAGATAGCTATCCTGCAAATAAGAGGAGTAATAAATTTTGGTACATAGTGACAGCTGCTAATATGGGCCCTAATAGTAATTTTTGTGCTCCTGAAGACCATTCCTGTTCCCAATCAAGCCAGCTGAAAGCTTTGGGGATGCTCAGAGTGCCATGGTCTAATGCACTGGAAATGCCACTTCCGATCCCTGACTTCTGCTCTTTGTCTGTTTACTGGAGCTGAGCCCACAGCGACTGCAGTGGTGAAAGTGAATAGTTTAACAGATCACCCTGATGATGTGTGTGACTATTTCAAGGTAGACAGTTGTCTGGACATGCTTGGCATTGTTAATTGCTGTTTTATATGCCTAGAATGGATGTTATGCCTCAGAGCAGCAGCCTGTAGAAATAGAAATAATTAATCCACCTGCAGTTTCCCAAGAATCGCCTGCAGGGTGTCCACAGAGCCCCAGGGCTCCATGCTGCTCCCATAAATATCTGACTGTGAGGATAACGTACTTATAAATTGCAACCAATTTGAGGCACCCACACTGAAATGCAGTGCTTAAGTGAAGAGAGAGGAGGGCATAAAGGGCAGTGAGGCAAGGCAATTTAAAAGGATGAAGTTGCTCTTGAACTGCTTGATTTGCTTCTTTCTTTAGGGGTGAATTAGATTGAAGGGCAGACCCTACAAGCCTATTGCTAGTGTACGTCAGCAGAAACCCTGACCCTGAACCTCTACAGCTCAACAGCTTTTAAGCTGTCTAATTCCTCTGCCTTTCGGCTGGTGTGGTGTAGCTACGTGATGTATGCACAGGACGTGATGTGTGCTCAGGACTGCTCAGCTGTTGGGGACAGCTGTATGTATCCTGTGGCACAGGCAGGTCTCCTCGTGGGTTTGCATTGCAGCATGTTATCTGGCACTACTCTGCTGGCCTCTGCCAGGTCCTGCCACTGCAGTACAGCACCAAACCTTTTCTCCTGCAAGGCCACTCCTTTGTTTTCCCTCAACCAAATGAGGGTTCTCTCCCTAGTCACGGTCCTGAGGGAGTCACACCAGGCTCTCCTACATTTGCAGGATCAGCCCTCTGTTTATTTTACCTGTTCCGTGGAGTCATATCCGTTTTTGTCTCATCTGTGTAAGTTTAGTTAATCTTGACGGACCATGGAGGGTAGCTTTCACCAACTATGGAGGACAAATTATGAGATGTTATTATGTGTATGTTAAGATTGAAGCCTATGCCTTACCAACTATTGTTTTATTACTATTTCTTGATTATTCTGTTTTCAGGCAGCTCTTCAGCTTGTATGAGAGGAACTGTTTTCTAAAAGCATGTAAGAAGAGGATGCAGAGGTCTCTCTTGAGCCTCTGAACTGATATGGGAATACCAACTGAAATAATTGTTTTTATGGATCCATAACAGACATAGTGCTAGACAAAGCAACAAACTATAGCTTTACATGTTGTTGTTTGGGGTTTTTTGCAAATATAAAACTAAATCTCATATTCCACCAACAAAAAGATGTTAGTCCTTGTCAAAAAGCCCTGAAAAAAAGGGAACTCATGCTGTTTTAATTTTTGCTAGTTGACCATTGCTTTTATTTATATAGGATAGAGAAGCTGGAGGTTGGAGAAATAAATGGGAATCATTACTTGTACAAAGCTGGTGAGCTGGAATTCCCACTGACTCTATTTCATTTACATTTCTTTCCCCCTCTTTTACTACCCATTGTTTCTAGATTCAAAGAAAATGCAGTGTAGAATGAAATGCTGCTATTTTCTGCAAGAAATACATCATCCAGACCACAATGGATTAGAGGGACTATTAAGCAACACATGCTGGAAAAAGCAATTAATCTGCTGAGAAGTAATTTTCCAAGTGCGACATTTTTCACTGACTGCTTATTTTAAGAGGTATCTCATTATTTAGGTCTACTGTAGGTTAGCATGCTTCTCTCTTTATTGCTAATGTCTTTAGAGGAGAGGTAGCCTAGATTCAGACTGTAAATATTCCTCTTCCTGGAACTTAAGCAAAACTTTGATATCTTGGAAGCACTTCCATTAATTGATTTTTTTTCTCGGAGTTTCTGCTGCTGTCTCTGTGTCCTTCTTTCCATGAAAATTCAAGTCAGGGGTCCAGTTTGTCACGCTGTTAGTTTAGGATCATGTTAAGTCAGCCTCTGTGTCATGACCTACATGTCATCTCACTGCCTCCTTCAGTCATCTAGAAGAGGTGGTCACAAAGCTGTTCTTTGGTTCTCCTTCTGTGTGCTGATTTGGCACTAATGAAGGTGTGTGGTGGTGTCCTCAATTCCAAGCCAAGTGTTTTCCCATGATTAGTGTCCTGCCAGCCCAGCTGTCTGGCTGCACCTGCTCTGTGTTCAGCCTGCCCGTGTTCCTCCTTTTGAAGCTTCCATTAAGTGAGAAGCTTTTTGCATCCGTGGTTTGGAGCAAAACGGCAAAAATGTATTTGGGGGCAGAGAATGAAAAGAAGGTGAAGGGCACCTCATCAGTCTTAATCAACCTGCTTTGGTCTGAGCCAGCTCCAATCAGCCAGAAGTGGTAGCTTTCTCTCTCTTTCACTCAGCATAACTCACAGCAGGCATGCTGGACAGTCAGTGTACAACTTATTAACAGTGACTAGGCCAGGCTGTGACCTTTCGCTGCCTGCATAAATGATACAAGCAGGTCTCCAGATGCAACAAAAAAAGGAAGCTGCTTCTCTGCTCCAAACTTCCACATTATGTTAGAATTGGCTTTAGACAATCAGTTCAGGGAGATCATAGCAAGGAAGTTTAAGGGCCCCTACTGAGAAAATGGGCAGTAATTTTGCTCACTCTGTGATGTTATTCTTGTGAAAACAGTTCAGCAGCACTGTCAGTTCCCAATACAGTCAGGTGTGTAACACAACTGTGTTCTCCGAGACAAATATGTGTGCCTTGAGTGTTCCCTCACCGTGGATGAATTATTCTCAGTGCTGTCCTCCATCTTCTTTGGAGACAGAAAAGGCAACTGCCTTATTCCTGCTGTTACTTTATGCATTCCATCACGTCCCTCCCAAAACAAATCTCCTATCAAGATGTGGAAGGTGGAAGCAGGAGGGGCAGGCTTTAAATCCAACTCACAGCTACATCAAAAGCACTGGGCTGTCTCAGCATTGTACACATTTTTACCAAGAAACAAACAAAAGAGTCTGAAAATTCCTATGAGTAAAGGAGTCACGGTGAAGGATCTCATGCAGAAGTTTCTGTGCTGCCTCAGTGTGTACTGTCTGGTGTTTCTCACCATACAATTATAGGGAGCCACTATGCAGTGTGGGGAAAGATAGTCTTGCTCATCCCTTCTGCAGCACAGAAGCCCTCTGGAAAATTCAAGCCATGACACCTGCCCCTATTGTTATTGGTCTGTTACTTTTAAAAGCATGAAATACGTAAAAAATTGGGAAGGAAGAGTTCAGTCGTGATAGCCCCCCAGGACAGCTCCTTCCCTGTCTGGTGAGGCCCAGCACAGTTACTGTTTTTAAAGGGCATAAAAAAGCAGGAAACAACACACTGGATGAAAATCAAATTCTGCTGAAAAAGGAAGGGGTTGAGTGATTACTAATGGTGTATTAAATCAGTGCATGTGTAAAACTGTTTATCCATGGAAAATCAATGAGTGTTTCTGTAACTGTTGAGAATTAACGACACAAAAATAAAGGAATTACTTGAATTGTAACATTAGATGGATCCAGAGTCTTTTCTATCTACCAGGCACCCACCTAAAATCATCCTTCATTACTAACAGTGAAACAAAAGATCACTCAAAGGTAGTATCATATGACTTCTTTTGCTGTAAATTGGGGGATTTTTTTCATTATTCCTAATTTTCTGGGTGAGAAAGAACCATTTACATCAGTGTTGCTGCCAGATTCAATGGAATTGAGTCTCTTCCTGCTTTCTCTTCTTCTCTCCTTCCACACCACTCTCAAGCAATACTAAAAGAAGGGTTGAGAGAATACTGAATACAAATTCATAGAGAGAATTCTATCAATTCTATCAATTTGTATTTAATGACACAAATTGATATTTGTATATCAAATATGATTATATTTACCCCTCAAAGATAGAAGCCTGCAAAAGCATCTCAGGCATAAAGAGGTGATGGAACAGCTGTAAAGAGCTCTCTTATTTGCTATGTGTAAAATGAAATTGCAATCATCCGTCCTATGTCCATGTAAAGCTGCATTAAGGCTGATTTAAAGCTGGTTTTTCATATGTTCATGGAAATGAAAAGTGGGAGTTCCTTGTTTAAAGAGTCAAACTACAGTATAAAGAGTTCTATATAGGCAAAAAAAAAGTTGATACAATACACTATAGTGTAGTATGTAGTGTATGTGATACATTATAGTATACTGTGTATACAAAATAGTATGTAGTGTATAGTGATACAATAGTACTTCATCTGTCTTTGGTTTTTTTTTCTTTTTAAACATCTAGGCTGTGTATAAAGAGGGTTTTATCAAGCAAACATTTTCTCCTGTGGACCAACTCCTCAGTGTCTGGAGTACTGGGAAGAGTGAAGAGATCAAAACTCAGAGTAATAAATACAAAAATTGCTGGAGGGTGTTCACACGGAGTTTAGATATGCAAGACTAGATATGCAAGCTAGTGAAGTTTTCTCTCATCTGGAAGACAAACAACATTTCTTTTCTTGTGCTGTTGTACAGACAATCTGCTGTATTGGAAAGAAGCCCTGATTTCATGCCACCTTCCTGACTAAATCAGAGATTTTAGACCTAGAAACCCTAAGCATCCTCAGAGATTTCTTGAGCTGTATACCACCCTCCCTTGCCAGGGCTGTGCACAGGAGTGCTGTGTCTGTTGCTGTCGGCTTCTTTTTGAGAACTTGATATGCCAAACAGCTGAAGGGGAAAAAAATATATTTGTTGATTCTTCCTGAACTGTGGTAGTTCATGCTGCACATTTCAGTGGCCCTTTGGCACGGTGATGGCAAATTGAACTTGGTGTTGCTGATATTTCCAAAGTGGAAAACAGCTTTCATTGCTTCAATAAGTCTTTCAGTGTACTTCACAGAAGGGCAATTTAAACAGAATGCAACGCTGAAATCAAACCAACTCTTCCACTGAGCACTACCACAAAGAACAGATAACACTTCATGACTATTCTGCTGTGCACCGCCAGCTCTGTGCCTCAGCTAGACAAAAAGGAATCTTCCTTGTCTCTCAGAGAACCAGATTGGCTCTGCTAGACAAACTCCAGGACATAATCTTTGGCAGCAACAACGCACCTGTGCCTAGGATACAAATCACGTCAACCAGTTGTTGCCTGTGTTTCATGCTGTGTTGGGTTTGATCTATAATATCTGCATGGCACAATTCATCCAAGTCATGAAAAAGGTACAGTGACTGCACCATACAATTGAACATGCCATCGTTCATATTTCTCAAAAAGACTGAACAAAACCCTCTGAAGAAGCTGGCTGACCTTATGTGGAAAGAGGTTTAAACGGGAGTAGTGCATTCATTGATGTGTGTGGGGAGAACAAAAAAGGAAACTCAGGTGAGTCTATGCAGTTTTCCCAGATGTTCTGAGGTTTATTTAAGGCAATACTTAACTCTAAAAGAGGAAGTATAAAAGTCATTATTTTTTCTGATAAAAATTATAGAGCAAATAACACTCTGTAGGAACCCAGAGAAATGTTGTTGTCTTAAACCTTAATAAGGCTAATAATGCTAGCAAACAGTCCCACTCTTATGCTCATGTCTCATCCATGTAATAGGCATGTGGTAAAATACATTTTTCCATGAGTGATGCAGTGTTGTCTGCATCTTCCTTGGTAGATCCCTTTAGACTACATAAAAAGTTAAGGGGAATTATGCTGAATAAAAGGTGATTTTCTTCTGCAAAACACCAGATTAACAGGGCCTTTTCGTACTTTAACAAATCCACTTTAAATCTGCAGTCTTCATTAGCTAGAGGCATTCTCCTTGATGACTGCAAGAGAAGCAGCCCTCAGATTGCTTGCTTATAAAAGGAAACTCTGTTTTTGTGCTGCAGAGGTACTTTGGGTGGAAAGCCACAACTCTGAATTGCTCTCATTGACTGCAGTTCCACAGCCTAAGAGTGACTGCAGAAGGGTGTTCAGAGAACAGCCCAGAGCCTTGTCACCCTCCCTGCCCCTGTTAAAGGAGAAATTGTAACAAAAAAATTCTTACAAATCATAAAAACTCAAAACAAAAATGAAACCGAAACCCTCAAAGAGTTACAATGGCAGCAATCATACCTACTGACTCTGGTCCTGTCGCTGAGCACCACTGAAGAACCTGGCTCTTGTTTTTAGCTTCCCTTCAGGGGAGACTGTGCTAAGCCTTCTCTTCTGGAGGCTGAACAGTCCCAGCTCTCTCAGCCTTCCCTTGTAGGACAGGTGCCCCAGTCGCTTAATTACCTTTGTGGCATTTTGCTGGACTCTCCCCAGTATGCCCGTATCTCCCTCACATTGAGCCAACAGCAGGACTCAGTCCTCCAGGTGTGGCCTCACCAGTGCTGAGGAGAGGGCAAGGATCTTCTCCATTGACCTGCTGGCAACACTCTTCCCAGTGAAGCCCAGGACAACATTATCCTTCTTTGTGCAAGAAGTGCAAGGGTGCACCGCTGGCTCATGTTAAGCTTGGTGTCNGCAAGGGTGCACCTCTTGCTCATGTTAAGCTTGGTGTCCACCAGGACCCCCAGATCTTTTTCTGCCCAGCTGCTTCCCAAATTGTGTGGCTCTCAGCCTCTTCTGGTGCTTGGGGTTGTTTGTTCCCAGGAGTAGGACTTTGTACTTGTCCTTGCTGAAATTTGTAAGGTTTCTGTCAGCCCACTTCTCCAGCCTGTTGTCATGTCTCGGGATGCCAGTACTATCCTCTGGCATATCATTGCTCCTCAGTTTTCTATCACTTGCAAACTTACTGGGGATATACTCTGAGCTAGCACTCAGATCACTATTGAAGATGCTGACTAGGACTGGACCTTCTATTGACACCTGGGGTACACTGCTATTTACTGACCTCCAAATACACCTTGTTCCACTGACCTCCATGTTCCTGACCTGGCCTTTTTGAAGTTCAGGTAGACAATACCCATTGCCCTCCTTTCTTCTACTGAACAGGTTGCCATCCTCCCATACCATTCCTCAGTCTTGAACTGACATTTCCTCCTTGCTTCACGGATATCACATGCTAACAGCTGACTTCACATAAAAGGTGGTATCTTTTTCATAGCAGGTGAGTGTAAATTGGTGTTTCACCACTGGGAGAGTAGGGCAGCTCTGTTTAAAAAGAAGGAGTTTTTATCTGAAGTCGTTCAGCCAGACAATGACTAACAGGCTAACAGTGTTGACCTGAATTCCTCCTTGGGTTTGCTATCCCTGCTACTTACTGGAAGGACTGGCTGGGGAAGGTACCAGCAGCAGGAAGTAGCTTGTCTATCCCCCTTTAATTCTGATGACCAAACCATCTTTAGTAGGGAATGCCATACTTCTGTGTACCTCTGGACCTCACAGCAACAGAGAAGCTGAGGGGAGGAGTAAAGCCAGGCAGATCTCAACAGGTTGTAAGCAGGAAGCTACGATGACTAAAGTGCAGATCAGACGCAGGAGGGACACTGGTTTCAGAAAGAAGCCTGGGTGCTGTCCAACCACCCTTTGCCCTGTNATTGATGTGTGTGGGGAGAACAAAAAAGGAAACTCAGGTGAGTCTATGCAGTTTTCCCAGATGTTCTGAGGTTTATTTAAGGCAATACTTAACTCTAAAAGAGGAAGTATAAAAGTCATTATTTTTTCTGATAAAAATTATAGAGCAAATAACACTCTGTAGGAACCCAGAGAAATGTTGTTGTCTTAAACCTTAATAAGGCTAATAATGCTAGCAAACAGTCCCACTCTTATGCTCATGTCTCATCCATGTAATAGGCATGTGGTAAAATACATTTTTCCATGAGTGATGCAGTGTTGTCTGCATCTTCCTTGGTAGATCCCTTTAGACTACATAAAAAGTTAAGGGGAATTATGCTGAATAAAAGGTGATTTTCTTCTGCAAAACACCAGATTAACAGGGCCTTTTCGTACTTTAACAAATCCACTTTAAATCTGCAGTCTTCATTAGCTAGAGGCATTCTCCTTGATGACTGCAAGAGAAGCAGCCCTCAGATTGCTTGCTTATAAAAGGAAACTCTGTTTTTGTGCTGCAGAGGTACTTTGGGTGGAAAGCCACAACTCTGAATTGCTCTCATTGACTGCAGTTCCACAGCCTAAGAGTGACTGCAGAAGGGTGTTCAGAGAACAGCCCAGAGCCTTGTCACCCTCCCTGCCCCTGTTAAAGGAGAAATTGTAACAAAAAAATTCTTACAAATCATAAAAACTCAAAACAAAAATGAAACCGAAACCCTCAAAGAGCTACAATGGCAGCAATAATACCTACTGACTCTGGTCCTGTCGCTGAGCACCACTGAAAGAACCTGGCTCTTGTTTTTAGCTTCCCTTCAGGGGAGACTGTGCTAAGCCTTCTCTTCTGGAGGCTGAACAGTCCCAGCTCTCTCAGCCTTCCCTTGTAGGACAGGTGCCCCAGTCGCTTAATTACCTTTGTGGCATTTTGCTGGACTCTCCCCAGTATGCCCGTATCTCCCTCACATTGAGCCAACAGCAGGACTCAGTCCTCCAGGTGTGGCCTCACCAGTGCTGAGGAGAGGGCAAGGATCTTCTCCATTGACCTGCTGGCAACACTCTTCCCAGTGAAGCCCAGGACAACATTATCCTTCTTTGTGCAAGAAGTGCAAGGGTGCACCGCTGGCTCATGTTAAGCTTGGTGTCCACCAGGACCCCCAGATCTTTTTCTGCCCAGCTGCTTCCCAAATTGTGTGGCTCTCAGCCTCTTCTGGTGCTTGGGGTTGTTTGTTCCCAGGAGTAGGACTTTGTACTTGTCCTTGCTGAAATTTGTAAGGTTTCTGTCAGCCCACTTCTCCAGCCTGTTGTCATGTCTCGGGATGCCAGTACTATCCTCTGGCATATCATTGCTCCTCAGTTTTCTATCACTTGCAAACTTACTGGGGATATACTCTGAGCTAGCACTCAGATCACTATTGAAGATGCTGACTAGGACTGGACCTTCTATTGACACCTGGGGTACACTGCTATTTACTGACCTCCAAATACACCTTGTTCCACTGACCTCCATGTTCCTGACCTGGCCTTTTTGAAGTTCAGGTAGACAATACCCATTGCCCTCCTTTCTTCTACTGAACAGGTTGCCATCCTCCCATACCATTCCTCAGTCTTGAACTGACATTTCCTCCTTGCTTCACGGATATCACATGCTAACAGCTGACTTCACATAAAAGGTGGTATCTTTTTCATAGCAGGTGAGTGTAAATTGGTGTTTCACCACTGGGAGAGTAGGGCAGCTCTGTTTAAAAAGAAGGAGTTTTTATCTGAAGTCGTTCAGCCAGACAATGACTAACAGGCTAACAGTGTTGACCTGAATTCCTCCTTGGGTTTGCTATCCCTGCTACTTACTGGAAGGACTGGCTGGGGAAGGTACCAGCAGCAGGAAGTAGCTTGTCTATCCCCCTTTAATTCTGATGACCAAACCATCTTTAGTAGGGAATGCCATACTTCTGTGTACCTCTGGACCTCACAGCAACAGAGAAGCTGAGGGGAGGAGTAAAGCCAGGCAGATCTCAACAGGTTGTAAGCAGGAAGCTACGATGACTAAAGTGCAGATCAGACGCAGGAGGGACACTGGTTTCAGAAAGAAGCCTGGGTGCTGTCCAACCACCCTTTGCCCTGTCCTGCTCCTTCTGAGGTAAGGGGTTTGGCTGATACAAAATTCTTTGCTGCCCCCTTAGTGTGATGAAGAATCAAGAATGCAAATGCTTCCCCTCAAAATGACGTTCCAGGGAAGAAATGAAGCTGGATGCCCTGTAATTGTCTTGCCTGAATCTTTCATGAAGCCTTCATCTTTCAGGAAATTTCCCCATTGAAGGGGAAAAGTTTTCTAGTTGAGGAAACGTAAGGAAGTACATTTTATTTTATGAACTACTGCCACTGTGTTTGAACACTCTCCCTCCTCAATATAGTTTCTTGAGATCGTATCACAGCTTTTCATGAGACCTATTTTTGACTGGTTTCATTATAACAAGACCATATCAAGTACAGTCACAGGGATAACTGGGTGCCCTAGTCAATGGCCTCGGCTAAGTTCAGTAAGTATTCTGTTACTGTGCAGTGCCTGGCTGCCTATAGTCATAACATTTGTAATCAGATCAAATCCTCTTTTACAGTTGTAATGTATTAACAGGAGGATATTTAAATACAAATTCCCTGGAGAGTCTTTAGGTTAATGTTATAAATAAAAACTACTCATTCTAACAATATTGTTCATTGTGCCTTCATTACTTACATGAATCTTTTTCTTCCCCAGCCACTTTTAGAGAACATTTTGTCTGCATAAAACATTGATTTTATTTGGTGGTTTTACATACTTCATTAAGGTTGAAATTTTTAAAATATTACTTTTAATATGATATTATAAAGTTGTGAGTGAATATTACTGTGTATTGCTTGGCCATTTACATCTTGTGCTTGAGATCAGGCACCCCTCAGGACAAGATGCTGATCTTGTAATCAAAACAGCTCTTGGGAGAATGGGTAAGAAACTATCAGACAAGTGCCATAGGATTGTCATAGTCTTCCCACGCAGCCTGTGAAAACTAGTGTAATTTTCTCCCATCTTCATCTGTTTCAGTGGATTGCCCAATGAGGCACTAATACGTGTACTGACAGCTCTCGTGGGTGTGATCCAGTTATTGTAGATATACATCAGTGGAGAGAGAAAAAAAATGAACACACACCCAAGTTCCTTGTGAGACTGGAAGGGAACCATCCTGGTTATTCCTCCACCCTCAATGAGTTTCTTGGTGACTTGGATTACATACTTTTCTAACATCAGATGATCAGAAAATTTTTGGTCTTCCTGTATTACTGTGGTTGAGGGAAAGATAAAATGGATGATGTATGTATTGAGATCAGAAATCTTAAAGCACTTGAGAATCTAGTCCATAATGAGGCATTAAAAATATTCAAAAGCTCTGTTACCCTAATAGAATTCTGAGAGGATATTTAACCTTCTCTCCTTCCCTTCCTGGTCTTATCTGTACTGAATGCTCTAGAATCACTGAGAATCTTTTCTACTTACCCTCTTCAAAGAGCACTGAAAAAAATTGCTATGTACTTTGACAGAGCAATAAATGTAATAAAATGGGTTGTAGAAATGTCATGTTTGTCCTAAAGTCTGCATTACTTCTGGGAATATTTATTCTTGAAAAAAAACAAAAACAAATAGGAAGAGAAAGGAAAGCAAATTATATTTTAAAAATAATCCAGTTTCATATGCGGTACAAGCTCAATCTTCTTTTATATGGAATTTACATGTAAATTCATTAATTCTTCCTAGGACCTGGTTCAGCCAAGTTTAATTTCCTCTAATTCTGCATCCTTTAGTAGTCTTGCTAAAATCTACAGGAATCAGTAATTTAATTGTAGATAAACTCTGTTTAACAATTTGTTAAGTTGGGATAGAAAGTGCAGAATCAGACAGAAGAGGGCTGTAAAAGGCACACGTAGCGTACCTTCATGTCTCACTGACTGACTAACTCTAACACATCCTGGCACATCATTGCCTAGGCTGTCTTGAGAAGCTTCCAAGGGTGAAGATCACAATTCTCTACAGCACATTTTGCCTGATTTCCCTTAGTGTCTAACACACAGCTTCCTTACGTTGATTTAATTCCACTGCTTCCTGTCCTATCCACTTTGTACATAAGAAATGTTATTCTCTGCCTCTTTACAGCCGCCCTTTATGTGTCTGAAGCTGTTGGTGGAGCTCCTTTCAAGTCTTTTTTGGGAATTCCAGTTATGTAAACATCTGCTTGTTCTTTCTGCTTGCCTGATATGCCACATGTATTTTTCAAAATATCAGGTAATAATAATACTGGAAGTAGTATTCCTGCTGAAGCCTTAGTTGGAATTGCATCTTGCCTTCTCTAGTCATGCACCTCAGAAGAGATTTTGCTTTTTTATGTTTAACTTTCTGTCAGTATGTAATCCATGGATGAGATGAACCATTTATTATGATGTGGAAACAACCAGTATTTGTATGTTACCACTGATACAACAGTAAAATGCTGAGTTCCCTACAAGCTGACTATGGCAGGCAGAATGGGAACTGCAGACAAATTTTATCAGAGAAACCTTCTCACTTGAGTGATGAGGTGCAGAAAAGACCCTTCTGCTTTCTAAAGTCCTTCTCACTTAGGATCCACACTTAGCCCCAGAAAGGCGAATTTCCACTGTAATCAAACCTTCATGAGTGTGTTTGAATCTAGACAGCAACTTTACCTTTCAAACACCTCCATATTCTTTGACATGGGTGCAATAATTATAAAAAAAGGGAAAGCAGAAAGTGTAGGGAGCTTCCTTGCTCCAAACTCTCAGTCATAATAACAATAGAAAAGGCCATTCTCTGGAAATTCTATCTGAAGGCATGAAAAGTTTTTCTTTACTGAGAAGGTGGTCAAAAACACTGTCATAGGATGCCCAGAGAGGTTGTGTAGTCTCCACCTGTGGAGATACCCAAACTCCAATTTGATATAATTCTGGGTAACCTGCTCTAGCTCACCCTGCTTCAGCAGGCAGGCTGGACTAGAGGATCACAAGAGAACCCTTTCAAACGTAACTGTTCTGTGATTCTGTAAGTGAATGAGCTCTGTTCGGTGGCTTAACTGCCTGTTGCCTTTGGGTGCTGCCAGTTTTAGTTGGTTCTGACCCTTCTGAGTGACAGACTTGGATTTTACTTCCATTTTGCTGAGGGGAAAAGGGCACTTTTCTGTTTAAATCCATGAACTTCTACTGTTCATTGCTCCTTGCAAATTGTTGCTATTCATTGCCCTGAAATGAAGAACCTGTTACATTGACAATCTTGTTTATGGATGAGAAGGAAGCACATTTATTTATTAATAAAGCCGAGAATCTAATGTTTGTTTAACTGAAATATCAAGGGATTATTCAGTTTTAATCCAGCTCCAAGTTCTGCAAAAATGAAGGACTAGCAATGCAGTTGGAGAACTGCTATGAAACTGTCATCACACATACGTTCTCTCATTCATTTCACTCCTTCTATGTTGTGCTCACCCTTCCACTGCTCCCCTGTCTCGAGAGGTTCCACACTGTTGAAGGTCAGAGGGGGATGTTACTGGGAGCTGTCAGCACCCAGAGTCCCTTGCCAGGAAGGATGTTCAGGTCATGAATTCTTCTTTGTCTCTCTAGGATCACTTGGAATAATTTGTATATGCTGATGAGACACTATTCTCTTCTACACTGATCTGCAGCTCCATTTCACATCCAAATTTACTACACCCTGCACCACCTCAGTGTGTTCTCTCTTAGTTCTGCTCGTTAGCCCTGAACCCAGTTTGTGCAGCTCCAGGTTCACACATCAGCTGACCATGGGCAATCTGTTTGCAGCTGTGCTCCTCTGTGCCACGTCCTGTGTCCTTCTCAAGGCCTCTGCTGTCCTACCAGGCCTGGGTTTGTCAGCGCTTTGTCACCGAGTTGCTATTGCATAAATCTCACTGCACATCGAGTGGCAGCTTGTCATTGCTGTCTATGCAGAAGTATGGTCGTACCACACCAAGAGAAGCAAAAGTAGAACAGATCAGGCACAGGCACCTGGTCAGCTGGAGGAATTGCTGTCACAGCTGAGAGAAGCAAAACAAAGCTGCAGGCAGGTCAAGGAAAGTTCAGAAGGCAACCCAGAGAGGTCTCAGTTCACAGGTCTCACACAGTGCTTGCAAAGCTTGTAGTTTTTACTAAGAATGGCAGGGCTGTATCACAGGGCCACATGATTACCACACCACTGGTATCTGGGTCTGACCACCCTGTTCAAAGTTGCTGGTGTACTGTTGCCAGTAGCAGCTGCCTCCTCATGCTGCAGTCCTGGGTCATCTTCAATTAACACCTGTTTCCCAGATAACACCTTCTGTTTAACAACTCTGTCCTGGTGAGGGTTACTCTGTCTAGAAAACCTTTCTTTAGCAGTATCTTCTAAAAAAACCCCACTTCAGCTAGATGAGATAACTTTCACCTGATAGTGGTGCTTTTTTAACTCTCTTTTTCAAATTGCTATTTATTCATCCAGTTAATTCATGTACTTAGTTGGCGCAAAATTATTACCATAAGCCCTAGGGTATTACCTGCTTATCTGCCATTGAATTCTCCTTTTTTTTTCTGTCATTATTTTTGGCAGACTTATGCCTATTGGCTGGTGTGCTTGTTTTCAGCATAAAATGAACAAATACCCCATTTGCCTCCAGCCTGATAGTCCATTTGTCATTTGATACAGCACTGTCTACTGCTCCTGCAAACAATCTATCTGCTGCTGTTTTCAGGCTCTTTGTGCTACTCTGTTTTTGAATGCCCAAAGAGACTTGTAGGGAAATGCGGCTTCTGCATCTTGTGCCAGCATAATCTCAGTTTGCACTGTCTATTGTAGCAAAAATAAAAGCCCACATTGTTTGCTGTCTTACGACCTCTGGATACCTTTATGTCTTAGATATTTCCATTATGTAGGCTCACATTCAAAATGGCAAAGCCTTGTGGTCCTCATTCTAGACTTATCATGGTACCCAAGGCCTCCTCAGAATGTAAAATTATCATTTCTTTATCAAAAGTTAATTTGGGATCTTATATGATGTCTTCCTCTGCTGCCAACACCCTCCACCTCCCAAGAGTCCTATATCTCTGCTTTTCTATAACATCTACATGGTTCTAGCCCTACAAATTGAAAGACAGGTTCTCCAGTCTTCTGTCAATTGTGAAGTTTTTTTCTGACATGGCTTTTTCTTGTATTACATTAACAAAACAATTGTTTTCTGGATGTCCAATACCATTCCAGCACATTTCTCTCACCCCATTATTTCAGAAGGGCTCTTCTTAATTCATTTCACTCTTGACAGCTTACACTGTCCAATAATCAGTCAGTACTAGCTATTCCAGCAGAGATCTCGCCCTGCTGCTTTCTCTACATTTTCCTGAGTGGAGAGGTGTAGCCAGAGCCTCTTCAGAACACTGCAGCTGGTTTGAAGCCACTTCTGGGAGGGTGACATAGAAATACACTTTCCTTTCTAGATTAGTAACAAACATAGATAAACACATTTAATCTGGCTTTTCTTCTGATATTATGTTATTCCACTTGATACAGACTTAGACTTTTACCTTATTTCTTAAAAAAAAAAAAAAAAAGCCTTATTTCTATATTTACCCAGTTATTTTTTAACACCTCTTCTCTGTTCCTTCTCACACCTAATTTTAAATTTGAAACAATCAAAATTGAAATTGATTGAGGTACAGAGATCTCCAAGAGGGAAAAAATCCAAATACAATGTGCCTGGCTCGGGGAAAGGCGGGTGGAACTCAGCCCTATTCGGAGGCAGCAGCTGGCTGGTCAGTAACCCTGTTTGCACCAGCCAGTGCTCCAGGAGCTTCAGGTCGGCTGTGGCACACACAGCCTCCAGCCCATTCAAGAGGGAGAAAGGAGCAATGGGGGAGAGGTGAGGGATGGTGGAGGATGAGAAAGGGGCTAATTTATGAGGAGCTATTAGGGCAGACAACACAGAAATCTATAGACTGTTTGGCTGCATCTCTTTTGTGGCACTTGAAACTGCCCCCCTAAACTGGGGTGCAGTGAGTGCACTGCACTATGCTACCTGGCTGCAATTAGGGTCATGGACAAGGGGGGGCAAGTTCTGGAAGCAGTCTTGAAACCTTATTTTACCCATCTGTAAAATGGTTGTTGATACTGACTGCCTTGGACATGGGGTTGATTAGAAACCGTAGTGTTAGGTTGCAATCTCTGTGATGCGTTACCTTTTTTTGGTGCTGCTTTTCCCACAGCATTTTGGCGATTGAGAGGTAATTGTTGTCCTGAGCTCGATTCTTGAACACCTCTGAAACACAGCAACCAGTGTTTGCAGGAAGAGATCACTCATGTTGGGGAAAAATATTTTTGCCGAAAGGTTCTTGCAGCCTCTAAATGTACAGATCTGAGCTAAGACAAAGAGATGTTTCTGACTCAAAGGGCTCCTTGGGCAGCATTCAGAATTCATTAAATATGTGGGTGTGGGTACCTTCACTTTATCCATATTTGAAAAGAAATCATGAGACTATACCGCTATTCAGCAGCCCGCTTTGTGACATCATCACGGGTTCCAAGCGCAGAGGAATACAGAGTTGCAAACACAGTGAGAAGTAGTGTGAAGTATTTTGTTGCATGCCTTTTTGTTCCCCAAGCCAAATTTCCTGGGTAAGTAATAAAATTACTTGGACACCACTCTGCTAAATGAGGTGTAGATAACACACAGTTTGGTTGGCTCATGCGTTGTAAATATAGCTCTCAACAGATATTTTAGTGGCTAGCACTCTACCTATTTATTTCTCAATTAAAGGCCATCTGCAGCAAGTTTTCTTCATGTTATTTCATGAATTAGATGAAAAAACTGATTTTTTCACACAGCACACTCTGCAAAACACCATTTTTTATGTTTCTTGCTAAATTAGACATTGCTAAATTGGACTAATCAAAGCAGGTGTTTTCCATTTGTGCCTTGTAGAGTCTGTTTCACTGTGTTTCCACCTTGGCCTTACTAGAGTGAAAAAAACAAGGAAATCCTCTTAATTGTCCTCTGTGCTGGGGATGTCCAGAACCTGAATTCATCCTCATCCTATGCCTTGTTCAAGGTTAAATTTGTTCCACAGGGAAATCAGGAAAGGCCATAAATTGGTTCACACTCGGAGCAGCCCATATTCTCTGATGTGGAGTGTGAATTTTCACAGCAGGGGTGCACTGAGCACTTTGGTTCTGCTCTGGGTTGAGAACAGTGAAGTGATAGATAGCACTTGTCATCTATTTCCATCCCTTGGGAAGCCCAGATGAAGAAAGATCAATGGATTTAATCCATTTGCTTCTACCTGGCATTTGGGATTATGTATGCAACAAAAATTCCAGAGAAGTAAGTTCATCCTTATTTGAAGGATTGCATCTTGTGAGATATATCTGAGACAGCTGCCTTTGGAGGTTAAAGGCACTTGATGCCCTCGAAGTATCAGATCTAATATGACTTATGCAAAGTATGTTTCTTATTGCTTGGCTAAAAAGGTTAGGTTTGTCTCTGAGGAATGATTTTTAAAGGTTACTTTAATGTCAAATTAGTGGTTTTGATTTCATAGTAATACAATTTTCAGTGTTTGGTGGATTCTTTTAGTTAAAATAGCTATTGGGTGACATTTTAAAAGCAATCTGCTGTTTTGCCTAGCTGGGACTTTAAGCATAGTGATTAAAAACAGAAGGTCACAAAAGCATAACTAAAACAGTTGCCCTTGATTTTAAATCCTGAAGTACAATTTCACTTCCTGGACACTTTCTTCTCACATGATTACCCATATCCGTATCTTAAGCATTATGCACTTCAGCAGCTGCAGACCCAGACTCAGAATTGGATGATGCCCTCCTTGTGCTGGATACGTGCACACACTTGGTGCCTTTCCCTGCTCCTGGAAATTTTCACGTGTAAATTCAGAAGGGCTAGAAAGAAATATGCTGAGAAATGGAGAGTAAATGTATTGCATAAGGGCATGGTTCAGATCAGTAGCTGAATTTGGACTACAGCCCAGACCTTTTACACCTCTATCTTGTGTACTAGCTACTCAACTCCTGGCTAAACTATGCAAGGACACATTTTAGTCACCACTGAATTTGAAAATTTATTTGCTGTATCAAAAACCCCTGTGGTGGTATAGCTATTAACAGTGTCACTTTAATTGTATTTTTCAAAATAAAGGGTTGATCTCCAATTTTTTTTTAAAAGTAGTACCTAGTTTTGAAGACCAGAAGAGGTAGTTATGAGCATAGCTTAGCATAGTCATGTGGTCTAAAATGTAATTGTTGGGACTTAGTTTATCACAGTAGTTCCAAGGACTCTGGACAGTTGTCCTTTCCAAAAGTATCTATTCACACCGTAAGAGCCAGTCACAAGGCTGTAGAATGTGAACCATGAGTAGCAAAACCAGCGCAAAACTTTCTCTCTCTTTTCCATAAAGACTTATTAGTCTGCTTAATAAGGTTCTTGAAAGAATGATCAGTTGCTACCGGTTCATTATCTTACGTTGTCTAAAAGGACAACTTCCACTTTTTACTTCCTGCTTAGGAAGACTCAAAATCATCTTTGTTTTCTTTCCATTGTCATTTGGCCTACTGTCTGTGGTAGGTACTTCAAAGCACCAGTGATTTCCTGGGCAGAAAAATGAAACATTACCAGTATCCAGCTTGTCTTCCCAAACATGTTGAGGCACAGGTAGATTTGCCAAAAGGCTGCTGTGGGCTTTGTGTGTGCTTGATCTGCAAGTGCAGTGTCTCAGTTTGTACTCATGCATATCAGATAGTGCCGGCAAAAATGTGGGAGTGTGGCTTCACTAGCTTTACCTTGGGCACCAGCTTAATTATTGAAATCTGGTCCAGGATGTAGCGATCCTGTATGAGATTTTCTATTGAATAAATAATTATATGGTAATAATATGAAAGTCTAGACAAAGATTTCTTTCTTAAAGCTTCCATTTAATTTCCTCATCAGCTTGTCCATTGCAGACACAGGGAAGTAAGGCAGAAACTACAGCAATTTGAAACTTGCTTTTCCCCAATTCCCTATAAGCCTAATTTGCAGACTTGACATTACACAGTCCTTCCCAAGAGCAAGAGGATCCAGTCTTTGTAATTTCTCCACATCCAAATGAACGTGTTGTTAGAACAGCCCCATTTTGACATCTCTTGCCCTGAAAAGGCTTATTGGAAGATGGTATCAGTATCTCCAGTTCAGACAGTCTGTTCTTTTATCTGCAGGAAGACTTTGTGTGGTAAGCGTCATTTCCAAACCCTAACTGGACACACTGAATGACACATGTTGTATGTCCAGGCCTACTACCCTTGCTGTGTTCTGTTCTTCTGTTGAAAGAAAATGTCTTTAGAATTCCTGTCAGGCAGCAGCCCAGAACTATCTGTATTTAGGAGGATGTATGTCTTCGTCCATACTGTCTATTCGGCTTTAGTTGTGACTGTGCTCCTCAGGTACAGCTAAATAGGCCCAGCAAGTGTGTTTTCAGGCTACTCACAACCACAGCAGCCCTAAGAAAACTGGAGTTACATCTGCTTCAGATGCTCTAGAAAGCCTGCCCCGGGGCTAAAACTCAACAGCATCTTGCCTTGTAGCTGAGCACAAAAGGAAAAGGAAAGCAAGAAATCTCTGTATCTCTTCTGCCAGAAAACACAAGGGCATGGACTTTAGGCAATCTTTCCCGTAACAACCTGCAGGCATGGAATGAGGGCTGCACAGGAAACTGGAACCAGTTGCAAGAATGAGACTTCTGGAACCTGAGCTGCAGGGGGCAAGCTTGGAAAGGAGAGGCCTCTTCTGTCCAGGTCTGCACCTAATTGTAGTTTACAATAAGAATTGGCACCTCTGTTAAGAGTGCCATAATTCAGCTCATATTAACAAAGACAGTCGAAACAGAACAGAGTAGTCAAGATCTGAATGCCTCTGACATATGGAAAAAACCCCCATCTAGGTCAGATGTAGCTTTGGGTCCAGAAGGAGCTGGAAGTTAGGACTGAGTCAGTGCTCACGGGTGACATACCACAGGCAATGCTTCACAGGGTGACAGGTAGCTTCTGACATCTTTAGGTGAATGAGAGCTTTCCCTCAGTCATCCCGCTGCTCGGCAGGTCCAGCTTCAGCAAGCATTAGGCTCTGCATGATGTTGGTCTTAGATATGCCTTTCCATGTCCCTGTGGGTATATACAGAGGAGGCAGCTCAGCTGTGCCTCTTGAACGGCATGCATTTATGGTAAGTGCCAACATCTGGAAACAGTATGTCAGAGATCCAAGGTAGCTCTCACACTTTATCTGGGCAAGTGCCTGTGAACAATGCCTGTCAGCAATATGAGTGCTGTCACAGGGAAGGAATGGCAACCTCGGGAGAAGTGGTAGTCTGACACTGGTGCTGCTATTGGGGACATTAGGAAATGTAATACCCTTCTGCCATAAAGATAACACTAATTTTTCTCCTTTACTGCCAGCCTATACTTCTCGGATGTGTTTCTGCTCCATTTTCTGATATTGTATATATTACCCTGATATTTTCACCCACCTGGGATGCAATTCTAATCTTGGGGTGTTTCACATATTTTATGAAACAGTGTCTGGTGCTCCTGTCATCAAGGCATTTCTTTTCAGTGTGGCAGAAAAGTAGAGACAAAGGTATTTCCTGATGTGGCAAGAGCACACAAGAAGACTTGGGTAACCTAACAAGTAGTTGTGCCTTACCAGGTTCTGCATTAAGTTTTGTTGCATTTTTTCCCCTCCCATTTTTATGGCTCTTCTTACTAATGAAAATGTTTGCAGAATTTTATTCTACATACTGCTTCTGAAGGTTTTTTTTCTGCTCCTGAATTGGACTTTTCTTAGTGTTCTTTTGCTGAAATTGCTTTCATGTCTTGGAAACAATCTTGTAGCATCACTGATGTCCTTGCTAAACCTCAAGCAGCAATGAAGCCTCTTTCTTCAATGAATCAGCAGTACATTTATACCTATGTTTTGCTCTCATCACTCTGGGGTGATATTTGGCCCAGAGACCAAGAATGGATTGTCACAACTGGATGTTTATGTGCATTCTTTTAGCAACTCATGCTACCAGACAGGGAATCTTATCTCATTGCCACAGGTAGCTGTGTTGAACAGAAAGATATAAATTCATTTGGAGACAAGACAGCACTGGTGGGTGCAGATGGACATGGCATCACAAGAAGCAGTGGGTAGTTTTTATTAGCATAGTAGAGAGTTATGATTCATGCTCTTCTGTAGGCTGTGGCAAGTTTTAGAAGGATTTGTGGGAGAATAAAGGGATATTAATATGGGTGCAAGGAACTCTTTTGGCTGTGAGACGCCTTACGGAAAACTCTTTTTTCAGATTGGATTCTGGTCCCTTAGGTAGAACTGACATGACATGGAAGAAGCTTTTAAACAGATGCAGGCACCTTGGTTCTGAGCATAAGAGAAAGAAATGGAATGACCTGATGAGCTTCTGTAAGAGTTATTATGAGTCTGGTCCATGTCAGAAAATTATCTGGATCTGTGTGTGACATGGCAAATTGCCCTTTCAGAGATGTTCCCTCCCTTCTAGTGCTGTATTCAGAAGATGTAAGCACAAAAGCAAACTGAATTTTTAACTGTTTGTACTGCTATGACTTTGGGAGTGGATTCTTCTATCTGTGCCAGATCTGGTGTTTCTGCAGACCTGCCTGTAGAAGGTCTCAATACTGATATACCAGGTTGTTGGGTCAGACCAGAGAAGCACAGCTTGAGTCGTGAAAAGGAGAACAGGTTCCAGAAAAAGACAATTAAGATAATCTGTGCTAACTTTCTGAAGTCGAAGGTAAGCATGAAAGCCTGTCGATGAAAATACCCATGCCAGAAAATGAGAAAAGAAACAAAAATGCATCTGGATTTCCTGTGATGTGAAATTGAAGTAGAAAATTACAGACTAGGCTAAAATAAGTATTTTTCAAGGCAAATAAAAAGAATATTTCTTTCAGCTTACAGAAATCTGTGCTGTGGTTTAAAGAAATCCACTGACCTCCTGTACAGAGTCATCTCTGCAGGTGACATTAAGAACACTTTGTCTCACCCAGTCTGCAAGCATTCCGTTTGCCAGATTCTTCTGTTCTGAGAATAGTAAAGCAGCATTATTGAGCATCTCCAGAAATAGTGCTAGCTTGAGGTATTGAAATGCCAACAGCTATTATAAGAGAAATCAATCTGTTGGGCGGTATTTCCTGAAAGCGCCTGACTACTCTCTCGCATCTTGTTACCAGACTCAACTCAGCATTAAGAACCAAGAACGAATGCCAAGAATGAGTATTTTTACTCAAAAACCCTTAACTATAGCAGTGCTTGGAATCTTAACTTCCCCCAAAAGAAATGTCTCTGTCCTTTGCTACAGAGGAGAGTGCTTCTCTTGGACTGTAAGCAGACAGCATGGCAAGATAGGGTTTAGAACGTGCTTTGAGTGTTTTATTCTGCGCTTTCTGATTCTCTTTGTAATAACATTAGAGTCAAACCACATGAGTTAATAAATGGTAATCCCACAGAATTTAATGAAAGATGAAGGTTCAGTGAATCTATTTTTCCTGTAATGCAGCAAAGAGGGTTTAGGTAAGTTCATGTGAGTGTATGTTCCAGTATTTCTTTGAGGTCTCTTCATGCTAGTGGCTGTGTATTCAGGTTTTTCAATCAAGAACTGGTAAGCCTTTCAATATTTTTGTTTCCTACAAAGTATCTCATGCCTTGGGATATTTATTGAATTCTGTTTCCGTTTTGTCTATTATCTTCTCTATGGGAAACATTTATGTTCTGTCAGTGAAACTCATCTTTTGAGAGAGCTGGGCAAGGAACAATTACAGTCTTCAGGTTTCAGTCCTGGGCTTGCTTCTGCAGTCTGAACTACCCACCATCAGACTGGCCTTCCAGAGCACAACTCTGCTAGTTGACATAGAAATGCTGCAATATGAAGGTGAGCCAAAGTGAGGTAAAAATAACAAATTGTTCATATCAATTACCAGTTTCATATCAGTTACCAATTTAATGCCATTTTGATGCCCCAGTTCAGCCGGCTGTATGACATGGGTCCTGAAACTCAACATGCTATTTGCTGTGCAAAGCTATTTAGTGCTGAAAAGGTTTGCTGGGCACTTCTTTCCATCAGAAAAAATGTGGGAATAAATGCAGTACAGAGCTTCCAAAGGTCTCACTGTCATTTTAGGGTTAATCCTTAAACAGGCTTCAATTTGTCACAACAGATATGAAAGCAGAGTCACTCTACTATGTGAGTTTTGAATTAAAACATTTAGGTTTTGCTTCAACAAAGCAACGTCCTTGAAACTGACTGGGATGCTGAGCTCTGCCAGAAGCTCTTGTTTTGTTGCTGTCCTTTACTCAGCCTGTACAGACTGCAGCACCGTGGTAGGAGTGCGTCACACTGCAGTGCGCGGTCATCAGCTCTCAATGCAGACTTTGGAGGCTGCAGTGTAAGACTGCAAGGCTACACTGCAGAGATGCTGAGCTTTTGAAAAGCCGCAGTTAGATCTGGTTGAACAAGCAAAGTGTTCACTGGCGGGATTAAGCCTGTTTTGCTGTTTGTCAGCAGATTGTGTTCTTTGCAAATGTTTCTGTAAGAGCCACAGGGCTAGAAGCAAAATCAACCCTCTGTTTCCCTGTCAGGTGGGAAAAAAAGGGACTGGCTCTGGCAGCCTTCTTATATACTTCTGAGTGCTGCCCCAGAGCAGTTTGCACACTGCATAGTTGGAAAAAGCTATGCAGAAAGCCCCAAGATTTACCTTTTGTGGTACCCTATGGTATTGGTGAAAGGAAGGAGAGACCAGCAGCAGCACAAAATAGGCAGCTGACACAGAGAAAGAAATTCCTGCTCAATAGAATTGCTGAGAGTGTTTTATTTGAATGACCTGGCTTTCTTCATGAAAATCCAACAGGAATCTGTGAGCTTTTCCTGTATCTTTCTCAGGGCTGGGCAGGGCTGGTGCTGTCGGACCATGATGACAGTAGCTAGTTTGGCAGGATGAGGAGCATTATAGCTGTCTTTTTGAAGTGAGAAAACTCTCGCCTTTTCTTCCACACACCCTTTACCATTACTGGTGGTCCTGATGGGTGAAAACTGGCATATTCAAAATAACAACTTCAAACTAGTTTTTCGTCAGAACTACTTGATGACAGTAAGACTCTGTGAGGATATTTGGACTGGAAGCAGATGAGGATGGCACTATAGAGCAGACCACTGTTGTAGCACATTCTCTGCATACCTGCTAATTTTTCTTGTCAGGGACGTCAAGGGTTACTGCACTCGTAGTATCTTTGTAGGGTCTAGTTCTCTTAAAGCCAGTTGTGTGCCAAGAAGGAATCACTGCAAGGTAGCTTATTGTAAGTTGAGGCAACCTGTCCTAAGACTGGCTTCAGATATTTTTAATCTGTCCCTGTGCTCCTAATGAAGAGAGCACAGAATGTTTTGATATATTTGAACAGCTATATTTAAAAACAGATGGGTCTCTACCTCTCCAGAAGCAGCAGAGATGTTTCTGTTCTGCTCTTCAATGAGCAAATTTATCATTCAACCTTCTCCTGTTGCAGTCCCCACATGGCATGTGGGGTGTCTAGACAAGGACTTCTGTCATAGACATGTATATTCAGATGCAAATAAGTCCAGTTATATGCAACTGTGCCCTTTTATACATGAGTATGGATAATTATGTAAAGCAGAGCTCTACTTCAAATGATCATACAAAGAGTACTGCTATGTAAGTAAAAGGAATAAAATCCAGGATGATGCCTATGTTTCTCACCAGAAATAAGTTTCTCCTAAGAAAAAGGTCTGCAGCAGTCCCTGAAACCCACTGCTAAGAAGCAGAGGTCTGGGACAGCTGAAGATAGAAGCCATGTATCTGAGAGGGGAGGATGATGTTACACAAACCTTGTTTTTGTAAACTCTCTGATGTGACCTGTTCATAGGGGAGGTCCTGTAGCAGATGGGTGTTTGGTTAGACACAAGAAAGGCTGTTTTCAAGTTCTGTTGGTCTGGTCTGGTCTGGTCTGGTCTGGTCTGGTCTGGTCTGGTTTGGTTTGGTTAGTTTGGTTTGGTGTGGTTTGGTTTGGTTTGGTTTTTTTTAGGGTTAGACAGTAGCAGGAAACATTACATCCTTGTAAGATCAGAATCATCCAAGAAAAACAGGCCCCTTTTGCCCAGTACTATGAACAAATAACTGCCTGCATCTTGGCTGGCTTCACCTGGCAGGGAACAAGAAGAACCTTTTAGTACCCTGCTAAACGGGTCAGAGACAAGCTCTGACTGCAGAGTGATGATTTCTCCTGTGAATTCTGCAGAAAGATCCGTTGTTCAGAAATCTATTTTTAATACACAGTCTGTTTTTCAAGCTAGTAAGAGCCAGTCTCGTACTTCTAACGCAATGGGCAGCTCAAAGTAAGATGTATGTGCAGCTTCAGTCGTGCACATTTCTTGTTCAATTATTGTTTACATAACATATTGAGAAGGGATTGTCCCTCACTTCAGTTGTTAAATCTTTAAAAAATATTTCATCTGTGAACCATCAGTTGCCAAGGAGAGGAAATAAATAGACTGTTAACTCGTTAATGTGCTTGCTTTTGTATTACCTGTGTAAGCTTAATGGTAGTCTTAAGGAGAGATATTAAAAAAAGAGCACAGCCGGTAAAATATAAACCAGAAAATAAAATTTTTTTGTCATTTTAAAAAATAGCATAGAATTGGATAAATAAAAGAAATCAGAAGATCAAATTATGGTCAAATGCTGGAATTAACTATGTTTATGAGACATCTCAGTCATTATATCAAAGTAGAATCCCACCAAACCTGTTCAAAAGTAACTGATCATTATTTTAGCATAATTGCAGGTACAAAATTGAAATGGCTATGGTGATTCTATGAGAGTCTAGTTACACGCACAAGTATATAAGGATTTTTGTCTCCTTCTTGTGCTGGTTTTCAGTCTTGGGGAATATTCAAAATAGCTGCAAAGACCTTTCCTTTGAGGGTGCTGATTTAGGGAGAAGTTGTTGTAATCAGAGGGTTCTGATGCAAGTTTCAGTGCTGCCTCTTTTGCAAAGAGATTTGTTACATTAAAACAAGAGGACATGAATAATTCATAGAAGGCTAAATGTCCTAAACAAGGAAAGAGGCTACCAGTGGTAGCAAGTATGTTTGGATGTCTGTAAACTGTTTAATGTTGCCAGAAAAGTCATTAAGTCCTTTTAGTACATTCAAGAGAAACGGTCTGTGCTAGAAATGTTGATTCTATGCTCTGGTGAAAGGAAAGGTAGAGCAAAGCAAATTAAATATGTGATTGAAAGCACATTAGTTTAATGGTCAATTAATAAAAGGAGAATATTTTAATTGAAATAGCTTTTATGAGGTATACTTTTAATTATGCACTTTGAGGGAGTTCATTACCATAACTTTTTCTAGATAGAACTTTCTTCCATTTATTTCTATATATTTTTATTTATTTAATTCCTTTCTACCCTATAAAAAACACCCTTGTTACTGGTAAGTTTTATTTCTGGTAAAAAAGTCACTTGGAAATATACCTTCTGTTCATTATGTAATTTTCATGATAACAAACATTAGAACTGTGTTTGCGTAGAATTTTCTATTCATAGAATCAGTTGGAAGGGGCCTTTAAAGGTCATCTAGTACAACTTCTCCACAGCGAACAGACATTTGAATATTTCCAGGGGTGGAGTGTCCAGCACCTCCCCATGCCTCACCACCCTCATGGTAAAAAATTCCTTCCTTGTGTTTAGTTGGAATCGACCCTCCTTTAGTTTAAAACCTCTTGTCCTATTGCTACAGCCTTTGTTAAAGAGCCTGCTTCCATCTTTAGTATAACATCCCTCTAAGTATTTCCTCATGATCCCTGTGATCATTTTTTTAGCCCGCCTCTGAATTTGCCCCAACACTTACATTCTTTCAACCCGTGTACAGCTTGAAACACTCTCTGCTTTTTTAATAAGACCAAAATTTTTACAAAGCAAAAGAAAACGCCAAGCACTTTGAGGAAAGTATAATGCGTTGTTCATGCACCTTACTTTCATGTTTGTACACTGTGTAAGAAAAGTGTGTCCCAGTTTGTGTCAGAGTGAGTTTTTTCCTCTGGGACAAAAGAGTGGAACAGGTGCCTGTCAGAGGATGCATGCAGCTCCTCTCAGTGTGGCTCCTTGTTATATCCAAACTGACGTCCCCAATTTTCTACATCTGTACTTGAGCAGTGACCAAATTTTAAAACACCAGTGACTGGGATACTTTTCCTCAGACACTCAATCCTTTTACCAGTTTAATTCCTTCAGGCCTGTGACACACTTCTTACTGAATTAAAATATTTTTCTGTTCCTGTGAGCTGCAGAGATTAGATAAAACTTCATCTCCTTTTTCTGTACTGCCTGATATGAGCTTGAAAGAATAGAGAAATCAAAGGAACCTTGTGCTGTTTCTATTGACATGTGGGCAATTTTTGGAAGCCAGCTTTTTGGAACAGGAGGCCTGATACTGGATTGTAAGATACTCAGTGGGAATAAGGATGTATTTGGCCACAAAACTCTTTAGGTCTGGGAGATTTAGAAAACAAGGCCACTCATGTAAGCATCTAAAAAGGGCATCAAAGCCCGGCTATCACCAAATACCAGTTTTGCCTTTGCCTCAGGTGAGATCATAGCTAGAAGGCTTCCAGAATGGCCACTGAATATAGACATGAATTCTGGCTATGCAGAACACAGCTTTCACATTTGTGGCACGTTTGTGGGAGTGCAGCCCTTCTTCACATGCTGCATTCCCTCCCTCATCTGCCTTCTATCTGTTTCAAAGCTCCTCTATCAGCAAGGAACAGTGACATCTGACTGGAACCTACAGGGAAGGAGCAAAACTATGGCTAGTAGCAAGTGTTAGTTTGTGTTATAAAAAGAATAAGCTAGGTACAGGGCACTCCCCTGGACTTTCCAAATGGCTCTATTAAGAATGGTTCCATCATTTAAAAATAAAAATGTTTCCATAATGCAAGAGAAGAGTGCCTGGTTGAAAATAATTTTTCTTGCACTTTTCCCCCCAATCAGAGTAAGAAAAATACATAAATTTCTGGTACGACTGAAAGCCTTTTCCCACAAGCGTAGCTTTAAACAAAATACTGTATGAAATGGGGGTCAAAAGTCTGTATTTTAAAAATGTCTAACTCAGTGGGAGATATTTCTGCATAGTATGGAAGAGAAATCACTTTAGATTCCAGTAGAGAGTGGACTCACTTGCTCCATTCCCTCCACAGTAAAAATCAGTTTGGGAAAATCAAACAAACCAAAAAGTTTCAGTGAATTAATCATTCACCTTCTGCAGAGACACAACAGGAGATAAAGAAGTAGAAAGTAGCATAGGACATTTGCTCTGTTGAATCTCAACTTTTATTGTCTACCTCGAAGAAATTAAGAGTATACTGCTAGTCAATTTGCTATAAATCTGCATGGATAATTTACTCCAATTAATAATTTTAATACTTACCATTCACTGCTGATAGAAATGAAGGCTCCAATGACATTTCATTTTAATCAGTTTTTAGGAAACTTTTTCAGGAATTTTATTTTTAGGAGGCCAGACAGAGAAACATATACGTCTTGTGACTTGAAGGAAGCATGCTAAAAAAAACCCCCAAACTTCTCTTTATTATCTTTATCATCTTCATAATCTCTTCAGAGATTATGCTCAGAATGGTACTTCTCACAGCGTCATATTGCACACAGTGTGGCTTTGCTTACTCAGAGTAAAGTAGAGCTTGTGGGCTTAAAAGAACCTTGCTTTTCACCCATCTGCCATGTGAACCTGCGAAAGGTGTTTGGAATGGTACAGTTCAGATGCAGTGCAGGTAAATGTGGAGGCAGGTTTCAGTTTATCCATTGTTCCCATCATGTTTGTTTCCACAAGTTTTTGACTACATGGTGTACTATGGTGATTTTCCCTAATGAAGCCCTGGTATTTAGTCTAATTTGATTCTATCTGTTTCCCATCTGTACTCTTACTCTTTTTTTAGTTTAATTTCATTAGAATGTAGAGAGGTTTTTATAGCTCCTTCAGACGTGAAACATGGAACCTCTTGGTTTTTCATTTCTCTTGAAAAATGAGTTCCCATTTTGAGTTGTACACAACTCATTACAGTATCATTAGCAGATTTAACATAAATAATGGAGGCAACTGAGGATTAAGCATAGCCATAAATATGATAAGTGGCTGACTTAAGGAAAAATTTGAAAGTCTGAAATGTTTTCTGATTTTCTGAGTTCTTTCAGTTCTAAGATATAAAATTCATTGTCTCAGATGGGGATGATTTTGACTTTCACTGATCATGTTGAGGCCTTTGTATTCAGAGCACAATATAAACTCCTAATTACATGTGATTACAGAGGAAGTTATAGAGATTCTCTCTGTGACTGAATTTTCAAATGTCAATAGTTACACATAAGGAATAAGATGGCAAAGCTCTCTTCTTCATTTCTTATTTTGCTCTGTGACTTCTATCCCATCAACCCTAAATCTTTTGCATGCTTGACATGTTTCTGGCTTCAGTTTCTTCACAGCAAACTTCAGACCAACTGCAGCACAATGTCTATGACTAAAGACAGCAAATATAATAATTTGCTGCATCATTCACAAAACCTTATAATCTTATTGAAGCAATAAATTTTCTTTGCCTGGATAAAGTGTGGTTCTTACTAACTCTTCACCTTGTGTTGAAACACAAGTATTCACTCTGAGATGGAAGACCTTCTTTGAATTAAATCCAAGGTGTTTAAATCAAGTTCCTGGTGTCCTGATCAACTGGCCTGTTTGTTAAACATTTCTTGCCTCCCTCACTTTGTGTTGTCACACATATTCCATTGCAAAATGGCAGCTGGAACTCAGCCCTAAATGAAAATTAATTTTTCAGCTTTAATATTTCAGAATAATTTCCATACAACACCCTTCCTGAGAAAGATACATACAAATGTCATATGCTGAGGCAATGGATACTTTATGTGGTGTAGAATTATTCCATTGTGGAGGACTGATGTAGCTATTAGAAAAGTAATGACACCAGAACTCTCCAATTTTTTTTTTGTAATTGGAGGAACGCAGTGAAATTCATATGTCTCTCCCCTTTTTAGCAAACCCAGGATGAAAAAGCCTGTTTATTGCCTGAAGTATTTGATGCAATGAGGAGAGAACCTCTGCTTTTCTGCACATAAAGGATGAGGCATGTGGCTCACAACTGAGTCAGTCTGTGAAATTTGCAATTGTCATTTGCCACAGCACATGGACAATAAACTTTGGAAGGCTTGGCAGCCTGGATCTGCTGTGGGTGAATATGGCTGGTTCCTTTAGAGAACATTCTTTGCAAGTGGTCTTTGAAAGTGTTACCTCTTTATGCAAAACTGTGCTATGACTTTTCACCGCACAGATTCCACTCTGGTGGTTTCTCAGGAGAGGGAAGTTTAGCCCTGATCCTTGTCAGAATGACAAAGTTTGTGTAAAGGCTGGACAGGCTAGTGAGGCTCCTCAGAGTCTGGGAAACCAGGAAGCCAGATAATAGATATTATTTATTTCTCATTCCTTGCAAGATTCATGGAATCCTGCATTTGATTCATAGGTATATAATCCAATTTCATCCTCAAAGCAGGACTAATACTGAATTCAGACCAGGTTGCAAGGGCTTTATCCAAAAAGTCTTGTAAACCTCCAAGAATGAAGATTGGACATTTTCTCTAGGAAAACTCTTCCATTTCTTTTCCTTATATCCATCTGAACCTTCACTGACTTAATTTCTGACAACTGCGTCTGATTCTTCTTACACACACTGCTGTGAAGAGTCTTGCTATGTCCTCTTTATGATCTTGTAGATGCTGTAAGACAATAACGAGGTACCTCCAAAGCTGTCTTTTTCTCCAGGCTGAATAAGCTTTCATCACAGGTGCAGAACTCCTCATTTCTCTGATTTCATGATGTTTCTTCAAGCCCATTTCTCTGGCTTATTAATGTCTCTATGAATGACAGGTCTGCCCTCAAATGTATGAGCTACAACTCCAATTTGAGGTCATCCTCAGTTGTGCTGAGATGCATTGTCTGCACATGTAGGTCATAGGTAACAATGCCAGTACCAAATAGGGCCCAGGAAAAATCCCTGAGAAAGCCACCTGTCATTCTGCCCAAGTGAAGTACACATCAGCCACCTTGTTTTGAACCCAATGATCCTCTCAATATTTCATCCAGGCAATTATCTGCCTGACTAAACCTTTAAGTTCCTTCTTAGATAAAAAGATATTGTAAGAAACCATGTTGAAAATCTTGCTAAATTCAAGGTCAGTGACATTCAATGATTTTCCCGCATCTGTACCCTTAGCCCCGTCATCTTTTTTTATCATGATCCCAAATATCATGATCTTTTCATCAATACACCTGGAAAATATCTAGTTTTCCATAGAGGTTCTTCTCTAAATCTGGACTGTTAGTCAAACACTAATGTTACCAGTAAATCTCATGCATAACACAAGAATATAGCCATCTTTTACTCACCCTTTCTGGACACTGCTTCCTTTTTTTCATTCTCTTCGTGACACCTGTCTCTGAAAGATTTCTGATTTGTGACAACAAAGTCTTCTGCTCAAATGGGAACGACACAGATAGAGAAACAGAGGGATGGGGAACAGATTATTTCCTGGCAAGCCTGACATTTGTCGGGCATATGTCTCATAATACACTGAGCCCATTCTGAAGTGAGTGAAGGCCCAGGGATGGAATTTTATGCCTTATGAAAATGGCACTTTATTTTTACCTTGGAGTAAGCACTCAGTGCATGAGTTTTCTTAAAAAGAGCTGAGATACTAAGTGGTTTTGTTTTGCCACAAGGCTAACTGTCCCGAGGGTTGTGGAAGAACTGAGGTGAGTTGATTCATCTTGTAGCAGAACTGTCACTCCTTGTGATAACTTCCGTTTGTGCACCAGGACAGCTGTGAGTCTCTGGTTATGCTGTGGTAACGAGCAGTGCTTTCTGTTTTCCTCTTAACCAAAGACCTAAACCCAAGGAATTGAATTACTTTAAGACAGTTGGAGAGACAGCTTTTACATTCAGTGTTTTCCCATAGTATAATGTCAGTACCTTTCAAATATGTGCTAACTCCTTAATTTTTTTTTTTTTTTACATAAAACCCAGTTCTGCTTCTGACCTCAGCCAAGTTACTCTATGTTGCTAACCTTGCATTACTGAGTATCTGATGGAAGCAAGCCATAGTGCACCAATAGGTGCTGGATCTTTCCTGCTCTGCTTCATATTTCCATGAAAATATGACAGTTGGCAGAAGATGCCGGTTGTCACATTATACATGAAACTACTACAAACTGCTTTCATAGCAAAATGTCACAAAGCACATGTTGTTTGGGGAAAGAGAAAAGGGAAAGCAAATACTGGAAAGGTACTGAGTAATCAAATTTAAGTTGCTTTACACTAGATACTGAGTGGTGCAAAGATGCCAACAGTTACTTTAACAGTGTTTTAGCCCTTTCCTGAGACTCACAATGGAGTAATTCCTATTTTTATTCCTTGGCTTTAGTCACAATATCTTGATAAGGTTTCTGCATTCTTGTTGTACCTGGTCTGTAAAGCAACATTTACACAGGAAAGGAACTTCAGAAAATTAAAGCTGGAGTTCCAGTTTGCTGTAAGTTTTTTTTCCACTCCCCCTTAGAAAGGTTTTAAGAATACATTAATATGAATATTTAGACTTCTTGGACATTTTTAGCTAGCTGGTGGCTGTTCAAGCCTACACAGAAACTTGAGGTCTCCAGGAAATTTTAATTAGAAGGATAAAGCTTTTCCAAAAGAACTGTCTTTTCAAAGTGGGTGTTGTTTGCTTTTTGTTTTCCTGCCCTGTAATCTGTAACAAGACTGCCCATAAAATGGTGCCCACTGCCTGCAGCTGAGACCCAAGCAGAAACATCACACCTGTGCTGATGTCTCCGCTCAAAGAGATCTGCCAAAACTGAAATACCTGTCCAGAAAATCCGTTGTGGCTCTAGTACCTGGAAATCCCTCTAGCATTCATCCTTAGCAGTGGATGTCATAGCTGCAAATGGACCCAGCTGGAAGAAATCTTCAGACAATTAGCTCTGTTACAGGAGGAGTTCATCAGGCAGTGCAGTACCTGGGAATGTGAGGGGAGGTCAGTAAGTGGTATTGTGTGCCATCCCAGACTGACCAACAGCCCTGCCTTAAGGCTGTACAAAGGAATCTAACCTCAAGCTTTCTGACACTAGTAACTCATGAGATAAAGGAGATGGCACAATTTTCTCTGCATGGAGTACATTCCCCTGAAGTGTCTCTACACAACAGATACTGTGCAGTGGGCATGCAGAATGAAGGTCACAGTAACAATGGACAGGATCCAGGAAACCCCAACCACTCAATTCCATCACTTACATGAGAAGCAGCAGCTTCAGAAAAAGATGTAATTGGAAATTCCTTGCTGTGAGGCACCAAAGCACCTATTTCCTATCCAGACTTTTTCTCTAGAGAAGTTCACTGCCTATCAACAGATTGCATTTACAGTGTCACTGAGAGGCTGCTGAGCCTGGTGAACCTTACAAATTACCATCTGCTCCAATACCATTCTATGTAGGGTCTGTGGTAAGGCAACTTTGAACACTCAGAAAAGACTGTATATCCCTCAGCAATACCAAATCACCTGGAGCACAGGTTATGTTCTCCTCTGTCCTCCCAGTCAGATGTAGGAGTTCAGGAAAGAGGAGTCAAATTGAAAGGTGAATGCCTGGCTGCATGGCTGATTCCATACTCAAGGTTTTGGCTTTTATGATCATGGACCTGCCTTTGGAAGCTGGGTCTGTTGTGAGCTTGTGAGATTCACCTGACAAAGTGGGGCAGAATGTTGTTCACCAGCAAGCTGTCCAGACTTACATGGAGAACATTGAATTCGATGTAGTGGGGAAGGGGATGAAGTTTCGGGCAATAGACAAAAACTAGGGGTTGCTAATATATTAGAAACCAACACAGAAACCTGTGAAATGCCTCAAAGGCATTGGGGAGTATTCACCTGAAGAGGTGAAACAACCTGTAACCCAGGTGAAGTGCCCGTGTAGCCATGGCCACAGCGCGGGCAGCAAACAGCAACATCTGGAAGCCACTGTGCAGCTGGAACACTGTGGTCTAATCACTGTCACTGAAACGTGGAGGGACAAATTGCATGGCTGGAGCACTGCATCAGTGGCTATAAACTCTTCAGAGGGAACAGGCAAGGAAGGAGGAGCAGGCAGCAGTGGGGAGGATGTTACCCTCTGTGTAAAAAATGGAGGAACTACACAGAGCTGCCATGGAAAATCAGCAATGAACAGGTAAAATGGGTAAAAAGTTATGGGTTAAAATTGGGGTCCAGTCAGCAAGGGAAACCTCATGGCTGATGTTTACTACAGGCCACCAGATCTAGGGGAGGGTGTTAATGAAGAGTTTTTACTTCAGCTACAGGAAGATTCACACTCCAGGCTCTGATCCTGATGGGGGGCTTCAACCACTCTGAATTTGCTTCGAAACTACACAGCAAGCTGTAAGCAGGCCAGGGAGACTCCTGGAATGTATTGAGGATAATTTAATAATCCCAGTGACAGCCCAACCAGAGGAGAAGCATTACCAGACCTGTAATTTACCAACATAGATTAATTAATTAGAGATGTCAAAATTGGTGTCAGCCTGGCCTGCAGTGATCATTCTTTGATTGAATTTACCACCTTGAGGGATATGGGCCAGATGAAGAAAATCTTTAAGAAAGCAAAAGTTGTTTGAGGAACTAGTGCATTGAGAGCCTGGGAAACTGCCCTCAGGGATAAAGGGGGTAAAAATTGCTGGCAGCTCTTTAAGGACATTCTTCTCAAAGTGCAAAAGGCCTTGTTTCCCTGTAGGTAACCAGGAAAGGAAGGCAGGAGGCCAGCATGGCTCAGTTTAGACATCCAGTCCAACTAAAGACAGAAATGCAAAGGACAGATCTCCTTCTTGGGAAGAATACAGACACTGTCAAGATGTATGAAGAAAGGAACAAGAAAGCTAAGGCACAGTTGGAGCTGCAGTTGTTAAGGGATTCAAGCAATAATTAGGGCTTCTACAGGTATGTTGGATAGAAAAGGAAGATTAAGGAAAATGTGCCCTCTCCATAAATAAGACGGGAGAAATAGTGGCAATCAATGTGAAGAAGCTGAGTTACTCAGCAACTATTTGTGCTTCAGTTTTAAATGTTAAACTGTCTTCCAACTTTCTAAAGTACCTGAACCTTAAGGCAGGAACTGGGGGAATGAAATTCAGCTTTGGGACCAGCTGAAGAACCTGAACGTAAATAAGTCCATGGCAGTGAATGAAAAGTAACCCTCCAGGACATAAAGCCTAGTTTGCTCTATCTTTCAATGCTGTATCATTTCCAGTCTCAAGAGAGACTCAAGATTAATTTTCCTAAGAATGTGGAAGCAGATTTTGTTGAATATTTCGTACAGAGGTATGTTAGTATTCACCAAGAAGTGATCCTCTTGGGAAATACAATAAAGATTGTTTTTGTTTCATTAAGTTTCCTTTAGGTCCTACAGCAAAGTTCTGTCGGTATGTTGTTGGATTACTCAATCAACCTCATTTCCACTTGCCTTCAATTAGTTTTGCATTAAATATTCATACATTTCTGGAGTTGGCTAAAAGAGAATGAAGATGGGAGCTGGGATTGGGAATTGATTCTGGTCCTCTAAGAGGATTTAACAGTGAAGAAGCAAAATTATTTAATCGTTACCTTTGTGAGGTAGTAAAAGAACATTAAAGGACTGGAAACTAGCCTAATTTTTTCTCCTTTGGCACAGACATTTCCACTGTCTTAACAGCCTCTTAATAGAGACCAAAGAAATGTGCTGAAGGTACTACCTATGCTGTAGGTTCATGGTGAATGAGTTTTGAAATGTGCAAATGTGGTGTCACCTCTCTGTTCACTAATCAGGGCCCAGCAGCTTTGCAGAGAAAGAGGGAAGCATTTTTCCTGTGTTAGGGTGGTGCCAACATCCAGAGCACATGTTGCTTCCAAGATGACTCGTACCCAAGTTAACATCCATCTAGGGAGCATGTGTACCAAGGCAGGGAAACTGAGGCAGCAGAAACTGCAGCACTGGCTACATTGTTAGCAGGCCTTTAGGAGATTATCAGATGGATTCACTGCGTGAAATTCATGCTGCTCTTCTGCCTGTCACACACACTTATGCAGTTACCTCTCTGACTTCAAGGTAAACACGGCAGGCAGCTGATAACTTTTCCACTTCATTATTGAATTAATGAAATTTTTTGTGCTCATGAGGGAACTCCCTATTTACCTTTGAGTTTAGTATTTCTTTGAATGATACTAAAAAAAAAATTTAAAAATTAGCACATTTTCAATACGATCCACCTATATTGCTGAAAAGCAATAGCTTTTCAGGTATTGTTCAGGGAGCCAATTTTTTCCTCTTTGTATATAGCACCAAGGATAATTAGAACATATGGCAAGAGAGGGTATCCTGCAGGCTCATGCACTGTTACCTTCCTTCCCATCTGCTTCAGGAGCTGGGTGTCCTGCCTTTGTTGCTTATAAACTGTTAAATCCAAGTATGCCATTTACGAGTGAGATGGAAGGGGAAGGCAACACTTTAAAGGGCACAGCCAACTGTTTTTGGGTCCTAGGATGTTACTGAACAAGTTAAGAGGGGAGCCTTTCTTACAGCTCCAACATCTGACCTAAGAACAGGGAGAGTAGGACACTGGGATTTTCTCCTAAAAAAACTTTAATGCAGCTTCCTTGGCTGATGAGAATATTTGAAAGCAAACCTTAATGTACACTTCAGTATACCATACAAAGCAGCAAGCATGAACTGGATGGCAAAAGGAAAGACCACCCAAATTCCACATTTTAAAGGCACTTGATGAATTCAAAGATTTGAATTTGAAGGACAGTGCTGCTTTTACCTGAAAATCCTGACAAATGTTTCCATTTTAATGGCCTAAATCCAAGATCTGTCCTCTCCATAGGTATTTGCAACTCAACTTTCTGCACTTTTGTCACTTTTTCTCATCTCTGTCTACAGTGACATCCTGTAGGGACATGGTTTCTAAAGTGAAGAAACACTGGGTGTGGGACTCTCTGCAAGGGTTGCACAAAACAATCCATTGGTTTGCATGAAGAAAATATTTTCTGCATCATTTACAAACAAAATAAAATTAAACAAAAGTTAAAATACTGTGATTTTTTTTGCAGTATCTATTTTGGTCCATGTTTTATAATGTACCCAGCATACATTTATATAACTACTAAATAAATTTATACAATACATTTATATAACTACTAAATAAACAAACATATACACAAATATTGAGATTTTGTGCTCAAAAGCTGGTTTTTGATAGGGTTGTACAACCAAAAAATTTGGAGAATATTGGCCTATCTTTTCTTTGTATTGGGAGCTAAGAAAGGAAAATCAAAATCCACGTAGACTTTTATTTATTCCAGGAAGAATAATTTTCTAGTTCAAGATACTGAGTACTCTTGAGTCTTTGTATTTGATTAAACAATGAAAAGTACGAGTAACATTATTTCCCCAATGATGCTTGAGACAAGATTTTCTTCCGTTTGTACTTGTTGTTATACTCAACATTAATCTCTCTGCAAATAACAGATTAAGTTCATATTTCATGCTTTTTTGTCCTACGACCCTTAGATCAGACTCCTCTGTCCTGTATTTTCCTGGAGAAGGCTGAATTTTGCAGAATGGCCTTTGACCCATGTTTCAAAACCTTAGTATTTTAGAAACCATATGTCCATGACAACCTGAAGTGTTTTATGAATGACAGTTTTAAAGTTTACATCTTTCATTTGTGAGATTGAGAGGGCACGGAGAAAACACAATTCTTAATGTTCAGTGATGTAAATTTTTATTTTCACTGTAATTCTGGGAATGTCCTGATCCCAGCCTTGACAAAATATGAATAAAACACTTGTATCTAGTTTTAGATGCATAGGTTAAAAAAATTTTAATTTTTTACTTTGTCTCTTTCTCGAAGTTTGAAGGCAGTTCTCATGGTACCACCTCCATCTTCCCATTCAATTAGTCAGTGGTTCATGAAATAATTCCTTCATACACCTATCCATCCATCCATCCATCCATCCATCCATCCATCCATCCATCCATCCATCCATCCATCCATCCATCCATTCTCTGCTTCTTGGAGCTGGACTTGTATGTAAGTGAATATCTCTCCATGTCTTGGTATATTGTCAAAAAGCACAAGTAAGCAGTTGCTATGTACTATGACAAGAATCCAGAATATATTTTGTCATTTGTATATATTCTGAGATTGTTTTTCAATTTCAAAGTTTTGGCAACATACTTTTGGTTCTTGGCTTACAAAAGAGAGAATCTTGTTCTGTGGTGTTGAAGTTTGAAATAATATTGAGACCACTGAATATACTGCACTATACTGTGTCATCAAGACATGACACACACAGCAAATCAAGATTTTACCTTTTTTTGATGGATGAGGATTTTCTTGTAAGTGGGAGAACTCAAATTTTGCAGATGGAACTAAAATATAAACTTATATTTTAAATATTCCTGGTATAGAAACTTCCATGGAAATTTGATATAGTTAAAGTAAAACAAACACATTTTTCTTGTGAATGTGAAAAAAAACCCAAAACCAAAAGAATAAAATAGAGATTATCACCCCAAGTTCATCTTCTCCTCAGTCAGAGGGGACGTGAGTATTCTTCGGAGGAAGACTACAATTTCTGCCAGAGGAGGCATCCAGCACTGGCTTCCTGGTTATGGTTAAAGACTGCAGTCCCACTACTCTAACAATGGAAATTGTAAGACCTAGGAGAAAAAGGGAGGACAGAAAAAGTTCAATTAATTCTGAAGAAACCTATTTCTTCCTCCCAGTTAAAACTGTGAAAAGGTCAGGAACCAGGAACTTGATAACAATCCATGAGACCAAAGGTCTACATGACCAAGGCCTCTGCCAGCAGAAACCGACGCCTAGAAAATACAGCTAGACCCTATTCAGATTAGAAATGAGGTTCCTGTTTTCAAGGCACAGGGTACTTGAACATTTCAGCAACTTGTTAAAAGATGTGGCAGCATCTATATCTCATGTATATAATTTAATGCCTTAAATGAAGTCTGGTTATCCAGCCGTGGGAAAATTGCCCACAATATTGTGAACTTTATCTGTGTTGAGGGTATGACAACTTGTTAGATCCCCTGTGCAGATCCACATCAAAGAGGAAGGCTATCTGACTTCTTGTGCAGACCAATGAAGTTAGGGACAGGTTTTAACAGACAATAAAACATACATAGATATAAGTATAGATATATTATATTATCCAGGTATTAGATATCTGCATATATTATGTAAGTATGATTAAAACACATATAACATTTTTGTTTTGTGGTTTGTCCCATTGCACTGATTTAGACGTGGCTTTAAACATCATGCTTGGATAATGAATAGATCATGCCATGTTGCAGTGCTCACTGTCCTGACATATATGGACTTTCAGTCCTGGTAATCTATAGAAGAGAAATCAAAGGCTGAAGACAAAAACAGATTCTGTGAAAGGCTTAAGGTTCTTTGAAATCTGTTGCATTAACAGAACAGAGAAGGAAATTCTGTCACAGCTTGAAAAGAAAAAGAAATCACAGAAATACTTGTTAAACACGTGCTTCTTCAGTATTTTATGTCACAGGTGTTCTTTTTTCCTTTAGTTTATCCCAGGGCTTGGAATCAATCTGCACATTCAATTATGCAGTGAATCTTGAGGAACTGATTTACAGCACAATCCATGGAGTGATAGGCACCTGCTAACTGAGCTGCATCAGAAAGAGCTGCCTGCAGGACAGCTGGGGCAAAGTCCCTGGCTGCCCAAATAACCTCAGAGGGATTCATTCACATCACTACTGCCAGTGCTGTCCCATCTGATGGCTCTGCAATTATTTTTTTTGTAATCACAGAGAACTAAAAACTAGCCAGTTATCACTAGTTGAACTACGGGAGAGGGCACTCAGAGTGGCAAGATCCCATAAGCAGCTCTTGAGATCCAATTCTTCACTACCAGATTTTATTACTAGGGACACAGGAGGCCAAAATACAATATTTAATGAGTCACAAATGCTGAAGGATTTCCCAGGAGCCCAGGAAGTTCAGGCATCTTATTTCTTTCTAAAAAGGGAAAATGGGACCATAGGGACAACTTGAACTTAGGGAAAGGTTCTTAGGCACGTTACTGATAGTTACATCTAGAAGCACTCAAAAGCATGTTGCAAGGGTAGAAAGCAACTGGTATGGATTTGTCAAGAATAAATCATATCAAGCGATAATATTTTCTCCTTTGACAGCAGGTCTGGCCTTATAGGTAAGAGGAAAGTTGCCAGTGTGATAGCTCCTGATACCTGAAAAGCCTGTGAACCTGGTTTCCCTGGACTTCTTTCACAGAAAATTTGGAGAACAAAAAGCCCTCCAGGAAGTGAGAGGAATCACTGTGATACATCCCATGGGGCAATTTGAGTTGCCTTCCAGAACAGGGCTGTTTCTGCTGACTGGAAACTTCTTTGTTTGCAGGTCTCTCAGGCTACTGATCTTCTAAGCTGTGACTAATCAATTACACTCCTCAAGTGAGGTAGAAAAGTCTGTGCCACTGCAAGAGACCTGTCTTGCCCTTGATAACTATCAATAGCAGGCTGAGCTATCATGGATGGATGATCCATGCAAAGAACAACTCTACAGCAGCAATGGAGACAAAGCTGACTTCTCCATCACTGGCCACTGAATCAGAACACGGCTTTCAAGGGAGAGAGAAAGACGTGACATAGGGTTAGGAGAGCTTTCATGAGAATGTGGCTGAGCCAGGGATAACTGTGCTTCCCTATCAAGCTCAGCCCCACATTCTTAGGATCATTTTATATTGCTGTCAAGTAGGAAAGCCTTATGAGAGTCACTTTACAGCTCAGATCTGAAAACTGACTGGCAGCCTCAGTGAAGCTAACTGGTCATTGTGTGATCTGCATGTTAAGACGACAGCAGCAGCAAGCTGGAGCGTACTCAGAAACAGGCTTAGCAGCAGAAGTCTGTATTCTCTCAAAATCCTTCTCTTGTGTGTTCCTACTTATCTCGCCCTTATCGGGGCTGTGCTCGGCCTTTCTGTGCAGGTCAGGAACTGCAAAAGACCTGTTCATTAAGACGAACTCTTCACGCTCTGAATAGGTTTCAAAAGAAGTCAGTAAGCAACATAGCTACCCCAAGCACCTCAGATCAGAGAATGCTGCAGGCTCCTCTGCAGAAGGTATTGCCATTAAATGGCAGATTAAGTCCCACTGGAGATAAGATTCTTCTGTGTCCACCAGCATATAAAATGAATTGCATATGACTTTAACCCTCTCTGTGGCTTATATTTCATTTACGAGGAAACTATTTTTTCCCACTTCTTCGACGTATTTCAAGTATTAGTGAAGCATTACCTCAATGGCTGTAGGCAATTCAGTAGTTTAGAGATGTACTGATGCCTGCTTTGAATTTACTGGTCTTTCATCTATTGCTAGTAGCATAGGAAAGTTTAGTAGACTGCAAGCACTCTACTTTCCAGGTTTTTCCTCCTTTTCCAAGACTTATTGGCATCTAGCTTTTGTCCCACTGGCAGTAGGTGAAGGCTAGGGTGTCAAGTAAGCTTTTTGCTCTATCAAACTTGAGGTGCATTTGAGTCATCTGTGCTACAAAGTTCAGGAGACAGAGACTCTGTAGTTCTCGGTTTTGAGGCTTGAAATGTTACTTTGTATCTTGTGGGGGATTTTTTTTGGTTCAGTTGAGTCTATCATGAAATAAGACCAAAATCTTTCAGGCTACAGCATTATCATAATACCTAATAATCAGACACTATCATATCATAATACATAATAATCTGACACTGTTACATCTTAAACGCAACACGACTCCTGAAGTCTCCTCTTCTGCTAAACTCCTGCCAGCACCAGGAAAACCTATCCTGTGTCACCTGTTTGAGGTGCGGATACTTCAGGGAAGGGGTTCTTTCTGACTGTGTATCTCCTTGGAGTCTTACCAGAGACTTACTTCTAACTTCCCCTCTCCATGCTGTCATAATGTACACAGAACAATAGACTCAAGTTTAATGGTTACTGATCCGGCAGTTCAGGTTTTATGGCTTAGTTCTGTCTGCAGGTGGTATCTCATACACACCATAAAGTCTTGTAAAGAACGCTAAATTGCTTTTAGGTTACAGATTATTACTGATTATTTTTCACTATGTTTTTTTTCTTGGTGGAGAAGCTGATGCTTGTTTTTATTTGGGGGCTGGGGAGGAGGGCATTGGACCCTGCTGATGAAACTGAAGTTCTTGTCTGGTCTTTTTACGGTGAAATGGGACATGCTGAGGCAGTGTAGCTAGAACTGTGAGGGATACACCATCATGGCTTCAAACGTTTTCTTTGTTTCCAGTCACAGAGATGTGATCATCCACTGACACTAAGCTGTGTGCCAGAAACCAGAAAAGCCTAGAAATACACTTGGAAATTCAATTTGCACTAGATAGTAGGGCCTTTACAGTAATCACAAGACTCTTTATTACACCTGTTGATTTTGATACAAAACAAAGGAGACCAGACAATACAGCACTGGGTAATAATGCCTTTCATCACCTAAGTGGAGTTAGTCACTAGGAAGGAAAAAACAACTGTTAGCTTACCTTCTAATATTAATTAAATCATGCCCGAGGGTGTGAAACTGTCAAACAAATCTGATCCTCTGAATAAAGCATGAGTTGAGTCTTAAACGTTATTACTCAGATATAGCAGGTAGTTGCAATCTCCTTAGCATTGTCTCAGCAGGAATAAGACAGATTTTGTGCAGTGAGCTCTCGAGTGCATCTTCTGAGCTATGCTAGTAATACATCATGCAAATTCTGTGTAACCTGCTCCCATGGTTCTCCCTGGGATTATTAACTCTCCAATACAGGTGAGTGAGTCTTGCAAGAATGGTGTTAGGGCTAGAGATCTGCTCCTGAAGAGATGTGAAGCAACACAGAATGACTGGCACTTCACATTTCATCAGATTTCCTGTTTTAAAACACCAGTTCCAGAAGTTATGAGATTATTTCTTTTTTTTCATTTAAATAACAGACTTTTAGAGGTCTCCAGCACACAGAAAGCTTGAGAACCTAACATTTTCAACTTTTCAAGACTCCAATCAGAAAAAAAAAAAATCACAGAGTCAAAAAGGGAAATTATACATCATTTCAAAATGGTTGTTTTTTAGCAAACCTTATGCATACAAACTATTTTAGATGCCAAAATTAAATAATGGTGAATGTTAGAACACAGAGCTTTAGGTCTTTATTCCTATAACTGTAGGAAAACTATTAGTTCTTTGTTAGTGGAGGCTGATTTTTCATCTCATGATGCTACTTCAGGGACTAGACCCTAAAGGCAAGCTCAGACCTTGGGACCAAAGCACGAAAACTGTGAACGGTTTGGACTGACAAAGCTTTTGTAGAACTTCAACATAAGAGAAACAGCTACTTGTATCTTAACAAATTAAATAGTTTTCCACACCAAAGAAACATGATAGGAAATGCTGCCTAGACCATACTCAGCAGTAATTCACAGTGTCTTGAAGACCAGCAAATGTAAAACAGAAGGCTGAAATGGACTGCTGTCATGATCACCTCCTACTAACATGAGCGGCTCTCACATCGACTACCAGGATCCTCCCGTGCTTTGTGTTCTATTTTGGCTGGTTTTGTATTCTCTCTTCAGCCCTCAAGGAAAAAGCTTTCTCCACCAAGGAGAAAGCACTCACTCTTTCTTCTGTCTTTCTAAGATGAGACTTCTCTTTTCTCTAGTCGCCTCAGTCGTGCTGGCCTAATTTGGATTTCCATGAAATGTTCTGTACAGGACTTCGAATTCACCTTGGAAGTTTCGGTTTGTGCAAAAAAACCCCTTCAGCTCAGTCTTGCATATGCGTTTCTGGGCAACAAAACATAAGATGCTTGTTCTTGCTCCTTTCATGTGGTTCTGCGAGAATCTCTTTTGACAAATATGTAAGGAAATTACTATTCCAGCACTTGTAGTTCCTTTCAACAGATGATCCTGTTACTAACATTTGCTCAGTAATGGAGCCTGCTTGTCTCCTGTGACTAAGACATTTTCTTCAGTGCAGCTGTAGTTACAAAGACCCTGTAGAGCTGAGTGTGACATCCTGGTTTGACAGCTGGCCAGACTGCAATACTTGCAGAGGAAAACAAATGGTAACATTTCACACAGATGCTCAGGGATATAGCAAAACTCCTATTTCTCTAGCAGATAATGCTTCAAGGTACCTGTCCTTTCCTCTGTTTCCATGCTGGGCCAGTTGGAGTAAACACTGTGATTCACTGTGTTTTACAGTTAATTAATTAATTTGTAAGGACCAGAAATCCACTACGGACACTGTTGCAACTCCTGTGCAGATTCAGGTGTTGTCCGTCTGATAAGAGAAATAGTCTTGTGATCACTCAGTTGACCTAAAGTACAGCACAAAATTTGCTATTTTGGGACTTTATTCCACTTTAGCCAAGCTTGTGCCACAGTGTGCTCACATACATGCACAGAAATCAAATGGTAGGAAAGGAGTGAGAGTCCTTGCAGATGCTTAGCAGGTTCTTGGACTATTTTCCTGGAAGAAGTATAGGTAGGAAAAACAGTTCTGAAGTGAAAATCTGAGTCATATGAAGCACAAACATTTTGGATCCCTCTCTCGCTCATGCATCTATAACTCAATAAAGCAAATAAGCTCTCTTGGTAGTGTGCAATTTAGTTGTTATTCAGGCACCAGGTGCGGGAAGAATGCATTAAAATGCATGCTGACTGGTAGGAACATAATCATGGAAGTTGTATAAAATTTGAATGTATTTGCACAATGCATTAATTTCATCCTTAAGTGTACTCCACAACATCTCTCTTACAGATCAGACCGTGATGCAAAATCTTTTGGAGGAAATGTGAAGAACCCTCTTGATCCTGGAGAATTATGTATTGGTGTCTCTATGTTTAACTATCAGTTGATAATTTCACTCAAAAAACTTAGGAAGTTTCATTAATGTCTGTCAGAAGAAGAAACTAAAAGAGCTCTGGCAATGAGGTCCATAGAAGAGGTGGCAGTTTATGAAGAGACAACAGATAAAACAGCTGTGGGAATTATTAGACTATTACAAATCTTCTCCCAGGCAAATAACACTATTGTGTGTCTCTCACATACAATAATTAGACAGAGAATGTCCATTCACCTTCCCAACAAATAGTTATGTTATTGTGGTTTTTGGCTTCAACTGCAGAGGTGCCATATCTTTGTCTGATTAATTTATTTTCACCTGTGAGCGGACCCTAGCTCGGTGTGGTAACACCATTGTTTGAAACTGGAAGCAGTGCCCCATCCCTCCTCTAATCACAAACAAAAAGTGTTGCTGCCTCCACAATAAGGCTCCCAGTTTTATTTTTAATTTTTTTTTAAATTATTTTTCCTGCACATGAAGAAAGTTGTTATGACTCCTGCTTCTTGCCCAAACCTCACAACACCTGAAGCAAACAGCAGGTGCTCATCTCCACAGCAGAATCCCTTCTCCACTCCATGACTGATGTTGCACTCATATCAGTGGGTTTGTAAGGATATGCAGATTTCACTTACACTGGATAAATTATAATTTTGAGAAGTTTTATCACTGGAATGAACCATTCAAACATTATCTGGCATTGTAAAAAACAACAGAGAAAGACAATTTTTTCTTTACAAAGAGAAACATTTTTCTACTTTTTCAGTATAAGGCAAAAAATTCTTTGAGTAGAAAGGTGCAAAATGGTGATTTCTTACGGTACAATGGATTAAGCAATATTCTTCTGGCATCCCAACCCTCTTTAACAGGGACTCTAGTGTTTCCCTGATGATGCATGGCAACATAACTACATATCCTACAGCATCATATCCTATGTCTCTGAGGAGTCCTAGAAATGATAGTTTATTTCAGGGTTTGGAGTGGCAAATACAGATAAAGGAATGACAGGACTTAGCACCAGGAGGCTTTGTTTAAACCCTGCATGAAAGATGCTCAGACTCTGTAAGGTACTGCTTAAAACTGTATTTTTTAGAGATAATGCCATTAAGAAAGAAATCAAAGTATAGAGAAATTTACTTCAGGTGCTGGCAATCTCAAGTTGGGCAGTGTAGAATGGGTGCGGCATGCTGTGTAGATCCACCGATGGGAAGTTTATTCATTTTTGGTTCCTCTTACAGTACTTTCTTCAAGGAAAATAATCCTATTCAAAATTTTCATTGTTCAAGAATAGGGGGTCCCTACATGAACTTGTTACTTCACTGTTAGATAAAGACAAGGGCGTGCAAGTGGTGTAATCACCAATATAACGTGGGACCTGCCTGTAGGCTTCTCTGCTACAGTCAGCCAGGTATGTTTATCCTGTAGTTAATGGATACAGCTGAAGGCCAGGCTGTGTATGTCACACAGCAGAGCAGAGCACAGCACAGCCCTGGCTTTTGTCCACTCACACTGCCTATTTCATGGATCACTAGTTCTTCTGTGCACGATGGTCTTCCAATTAGGATTGTTCCATAGAGTTTGCTGATTCGGCAGCACAGGGTGCTCCTTTGTTTATGCTTTTGTTTTAAATACTCAGATGCTCTCATCGATCGATGCTGCTCAGTTTATTCACACTTTACTTTTGTGAATAATGTAGCACGGCAGGACTCCATGAGCAGCAGGTAAGGAAGGGATTGATATTTGTGAACGGGGAGACAAAAATTTCATACCTTGGGTAAAATGCTGCCTTTAAACTCACCATTAAAAGGAACTGCCAGAAGTGTGTGTCCTCTAAGTGAGGACCCAGTCTCCACCTGTGCAGATCCTAATCTCAGAATCCTCCGGCCTAAAACAGGGACCTATGTCTTTTTGAAGGATATACAAAGTCCCACTAATTTTGGTATGGGAAGTCCCAGCCATCTTTTCCATACTACATTTGACTGTTAATGACATTTCCTAGTGAGGTGAGGGGAATCAAGTTCAGTCAACCTCGAGTGGAGCATAAGGAAGATATTAGCAAATTATTCATGCTCTATACCTCTTTTTTGAAGTGAAATTAACTCAGCTTTTTCCAGCTTTCTCTGAGATGCCACATTTTCTGAGTCTCTGTAGAGTTCTTCTTCATCTTTCTTGGGTTTGGGAATCTCCCTGGAAAAGTACTGACTTCTCTAATTAACACAACCTAGAAATAGACCAGAAGAGAGTAATTGCCTCTCAGGTAAAGCAATGTACTCTTAATATACAGCAGTGTCAAGCTGCATCTCCCTGACATACATAAACTTAATTTTTTTTCCAATATAACTCAGAATCCTTTTCTGCCTTTCTGTTGACTATCTGATACGTCCCATTTATTTGTATATTTAACTCTTCCTTCATTATTTTTGGAATCCACTTTTGTGTTTGCTGCCATTACAGTGACTAGCTCTTCTGTTGGGATCTTGGCTCCTTAGGTCAGACGGCGGGTATATACATTCCTCTTACTCTTGGATTGGGTACAACTTTTGCAGTTTGTACTATTCAAGCTGATAATTAAAATACTGAAAAGAATGGGATCAGACACCCAGTGGGGTCTCATAGCCTTCTACCCTTTTAATTTAGCAGGTTATCAATGGGAATTTATGTTTCAAGACATGTTTTGAAACAACTGTATTCTCATCACCAAGTGTTCGTATGTATCCGAATGCACACTCTGGAAGGAAAGCTCCACATCACGCTTCTGGGCTCAACTCCTTCCTCAGCTCTGCAGACTTAAATGACACCAATGGAAAGAGACACTTTAGGAACAGGGATTATCTCATATCTTTCATTAAGGAGTCTTTGCAGTTTCATCTACAGCACCTTGCATGTGTCACTGAAAGAGTCTTGACTTGAAAGAGTCAAGATATAAAATAGCTAGATGGGCCAGCTTAGTGAAGTTGTGTACATTTTTGTGCTCCCTTGTCATGCATTGTTTTGCTGGCAAATATTTAGCAGAATTCAGTAGAGAATATATCTCTATACTAATGACTGAAAGAACTTGAGTGACAGTGGGAAAGGTCCTTAAACCAGACAGAACAGGTATGGGACTGACTTTGCTCTTCTTCTGAAGTGCAACTGTAGGCCTTGAAAAGATAACTTCAATAAACTAGTTCACAGTTTCATGCATCTAGTTTCATGCATAAGTTTGGTCCTTTGACTTTCTCTGAAATTCTCATATTTAAACACTTCTCATGATCACACAATGCAAAAATCTTTGTCCTTCCCCTCAAATTCATGTAAGATTTTGTCATCTTTCTACTTTGCATGAACAAAGAAAACAATGAGAGATCATCAGAACAAAGGGAATGGAAATAGAACTGCTTAGAATATAAATAGAAAAGTAGCATTAGCTGGAGCTTCTGCTAGTGCTGTAAGATGGAAAACACAGTGTGCTTCAAAGAAGCATGTTTTCTGAATTTCAGTTTGCATAAGGCTTGTTGTTACAGGCTCTTAGAAAAAAAACCACAACAGTTAGAAGCAATTTGAAAAGAATGCAGTATTTTTATATTGTATGTTTCTTCCATATGAGAATTATAGGGTTTTACAAGCTGATTGAAGAAAAAAATTTATATAATGTTATTCTTCAAATAAAACGAACAAGAATACTTTTGATAGGTCGAGGTTTGGGCAAGCTTTTAGTATGACTAGAGGTAGGCAAGAGAAGCTTATGGATAATTGGTTATGTTCTTATTGTGTTTCAAGTGTTCCTGTCTTTCCCTTTAGCTCTCTTCTTCAGTTTAAAGTGGACTCTTCTGCAGTTTTCTCAAATTTATATGTATTCCAGGAGCTCAAAAGATTTTATCCATATCAGATAAAAATTCCACCTTCTAGGGAGACTGACAAAAATGGCTGTGAAGCAGGAGTGGGTTTCAACAGTTAAATTAGAGGACTGAGAAACAATTACCGGCTTGGTTTAACTTGATTAGCATGATTATCAGAAGAAAGTTGTAACAGATGAGCTATTTGGATAAGGGACTGGGCTGCAAAGGGGGCCTGCAAAGGGAACAGCAAATTAGTCAAACAAAGAACTGCTTAAATCAGATAGAAGAAATGAGCTATAGTAGTGGAGGTACCTACACAGGATCCAAATTAGATCTCATTATTTTAGGAATTTTTCTGGCCACTCTGCTAAATATTTTTTTTAACATAATACGAAAGAGAGCATGTGAGCAATGGGAACCAAAACTGTGCACTACTTTGGGAGTACTAAAAAGCAGGGTTAAAAGAGATGTCAGCACGAGACCAGTAGGGTGTGAAAGGTGGGGGATCATATGGCACAGCATGGTGTGAAAAGGAGACAGATGAGAGAAAGACCCACATTTGGTTTATAGAAAGGATGAAGGCCATGAATTATTTTTTCTGAATAATCATGTATGTTAGTTACCAAATATAAACCAATCACATTTGGCAGTAATTATTAAGTAACCCTAGTAATTATGCAGGTGACCTCATTCTATACTTGCATGAAACTTTATTTCCTGGGAGTTTTTTCCTCCTAGTGAAGTAAACAGTAAGTCATTTAGAGACAATGGCATTTGCTACAATTTTGGTCCATATTTATAAACAATTTAGGCATCACTGGGGGTTTTGTTTTCACTTTTGGGTTTTTTTTTAATAAATCTATACACTGACAGATTTTGAATGCTGAAATGGGTATTCTAGAGGTCAAAGGCATCATTGCTTTACACAGATATAACATGAACAGGTTAAATATTTGGAGAAAGACTGCCATGAGCCACATTCTGTAATCTCTAGCTCTGTAGAAGCAGCTACTGCATAGCTGGAATAATGTTTTGCTTCTAAATACTGTGATCTGATAAACATCTTCCAGTGGTGAAGTGTGAAAGATGGTGCTTTGTACAATAAACGTTCTAAAGGATGGTGTGTGTACATTCCTATTAACATATTGTAGGGTCTACAAATTACCTAAATGAGGCCAGTAACCTCTCCACACAAGGCTTCTGTATGGTGATATAAAATTAACTGAAGCTCTTAACTTGAACTGGCATAAAAATCACACTTTGCAATACCTACGTCTATTGAATTGACGGTTTTGCATTTCTAGGGCAGAAATCAGGAAAAAAGTAGTTTCCACACTGTGATCCACCTCACAGAATCACAAACTCACAAAGTCACAGAACAGCTATAAGAGCTGATGTTGGCGGGAACAACTGGGGACTGTCTAGTTCACTTCCTCATGTATGTTCTGCTGGAATAGGTTGTCCAGTTTGTCTGTCACAGTTTGCAAGGTTGGAGACTCTGCAGTCTCTCTGGGCAGCCTGTTTGTGTGCTTAACCACAACCAGACAAAAATGTGTGTTCTTACATATATGTGTGCCCATTACCTCTTATCCTGCCACTGGGCACCACCAAGAGGAGTCAGTCTCCCTCTTCTTGATGCCCTCTGTTTCGCTATTTAAATATTTTGGTAACATCCCCCTGAGCCTTCACCTCTCTGGGCTGAACAGTCACAGCTCTCCCACAGTCTTCTTCTTCCAAAGATGCTCCAGTCCCTTAACTATCTTTCTGGTTCTTCATGGCTCATGGACAGCTTGCTGTCCACCAGGACCCCAGGCCCTTCTCCACAGAGCTGCTTTCCAGCAGGTCAGTCCCCAGCCTGTGCTGGTGCCTGGGGTTATTTCTCCCCAGGCGCAGGACCCTGCATTTGCCTTTGTTGAATTTCAGACAGTTCCTCTCTGCCCAGCTCTCCAGCATACTGAGGCCCTTCTGAAGAACCCTCTGCAGAGCCCTCTGGCGTCTTGGTCACCAGGCAAACTTGGTGAGGAGAGTGAACCTTTTCCTCTCCATGGGCAGGACTTCGTATTTTGCCTTCTTGCCCTACATCAGATCGCTGTTGGTCCAGTTTTCCAGCTCCCTATGAATTGTGACATAATAATCTGACTTATCAGTCGTCCCTGCCACATTATAATAATGGCATCTCTTACCAATTTAATACTAGCTGCTGCATGCATAATCAGTTTTTGTTTATTTGTCTTCTTGCTTGCCCTTTTGGGGTAGAGGGACTGTCATTTTCTGTTTAACACGTATTCAAATTACCCTTGTACTGGGAAAACACACATCTTTTTATAACTTGGAAAAATTGAATATAACTTTATTCAGAAAGCATAACCGGATTAAAAGCACTGGGGTTAAGAGTCAGTCCAATATTATATTTCTCTTCCAAAACTTTCTCCTAGCCCTAATTTTTAAAGTGGTTTTTTTATTTTTAAATAACTGCAATGTAATTTTGCTTTTGCCTGAGCAAGCTTTTTTTCTGCTTACATAACTTCTTCAACAGAAAAAAAAATTTATTTCTTACACAAAGCCTGAATCTAAGAGAGATTTTCTCCCTGTGACATGTCCAATGACTTAGTTATATTGACAAAATTTTTTTCCAGTGCTGCAGCATTGCTTGATGTGGGAGAGAGCAAGTTCAGCAGTATGAGAGACCATGCAGTATATCTCAACCCTATTCCATGCATCAGCTAAGACAATGTAAGAAACTACATTTGGAGGTTTGTTGATAGCCAGGTAGTGGTGCACAGGAAGCACTCTGCTTGGCTGTGAGTTTTTACAACTAGGTAGTTATCTCAAGAACTTATCTCAGGTAGTTATTTCTATTCCAAGTGACCCTCACTTGTTAAGATGACTGTTAAGACATAGGGAGATGGCCAAAACACAGCTGAAATAACCCAAGAATCCCCGTTGTTGACCATATTACACCCAGAATCATAATTCACAGTGTCACAGTGATTATTGAGATACTTCAAGACGTTTTTATTATCTTACTTCTTCAGTTTAGCACTGATCGTGTAAATAATATTAGCTGCATCTGTATTAATCAGTCTGGATTTGTAAGGGACCATTCCTGGAACACATTTTCAGGGACTGATAGACTATAATCCACGTTCTTCATTAGCCGAACATTGTCCCAAAAAGGATCTTTTAGGGAACATTTGCCACAGGCTTCAGGCAGATTTGAACACTGAGGAGTCTCACTGTGTCTCTTACACCTACCCACATACGTAATGTTGAAGACTCCAGTGGATATTTGCCAGCTTGGAGCTATAGTGTGGGTGACTAAAGCCATGCCATCTATTATTTTCTAATGATGAGCCACAAAGCATTGTCTTCCAGCCTCTAACACATCTTCAGGGCTTTAATTTAACCAGTATGTCACTGTTCTGTGGGTTCGTCTCTTCCTGATGCTGGGATGCAAAGGGAAGACAGGGTCTACTGTGTTTAACTCTGCTTTTAATCACAGGCCAGCAAGCTGTAAAAATCCTTCAAATATTTATCACTACTAATTTATTGATGATTCTGCAGCTTCTTTTCTCCAGTGACTCCAGTTTCTGGTCCTGTTAAAAGCTTTGACATTTAAACAACAAACATCAGGAGCATCCCTTTTGTGGAATCAGATGCAAAGGTACTGTCTTCCTCTTGTTTTCTGACTTCGGGTTGATCCCTGGAAAATTTCTTCTCTCTGGATACCTGTACAGCTGCTCTTGCTACGATGTTGTAGCGGATAGCTCTGCCCCACTCTGATTTTCTTGCCTGAAATTTGGAGAGGGATAACCTGCGCTCTCTGAAGTGGATGTTAGTGTTCTAGAGGAATGGAAGGACCTTCTCTGTTACGGTTTGTTAGTTCCTCGCGGTGGTGTGGCACGCAACAGCCTGCCCGGAGAGCGCTGCCGCTGCATCCCGCAGCCCCTTCCAGGCTGCCCCTCACTTACTCTGGCCGGCTGTGGCTCTGCAACAGAGATGGTGGTAAAGCAGGTGAGAAGGTTCTTCACATGGGGCTGGAGAAGGTCTTTATTCCATGGCCCCCAGGAGCCTAGCGCCAGCCCATGCGCGGGCCCCCAGAGGGCGGGAGGCAGCACATGGCATGGCCAGGCCAGGCAGAGAGGGGCTGTGCCCCAAGGTGGAGAGAGCTGCTACCCCAGTGCAGAGAGAGAGTCACACGGCGTGGACCCTTGGTTTATGGGGATTAAGGGGGTGGAGAGAGCACACGGACTAATGGTCTCAGAGCATACGGGTGGTACATGGGTGGAGTTGGGGTACCAGGACACCAATAGGGAGAACCCGAGGGAGCGGCAGGACTAGGGGCGGGGAGAGCCATGGGGAGAGGGAAGCAAGTTAGTAAGAACATGAAATAATGACACCACACTTCTCCAAGGAAATTTGCCACCTGCTGAAGGCTGGAGACAGCCTTCCCTGAATGAAATGTAATTGCACACCACTCATCGTCTACTGGTAAAAGTGATGCCTCTCTAAACTCACCCCAGTAGTGTTGTTCCTGCAGCAGGTTTGCCTTGACCACCAAGATACCCTCACTGCTGTTCCACAGCCAGCACTGGCAGAATTCCTGGGTACTTGAGTGCTTCTCTCCGGTTCATTTCCCACATGCAACTTCTGACAGCTCTCTACTTCCTAACATCCTTTCCACCCTCCATCCTGCCTGGCCACTTGTGCCCAGACTACAGTCTCCTACAAGGCACATGTCCTGATCTGGTACTCTATAGTTTCAGCATGTGAAACTTCTGGCATGTGCCATTTCCCTGGCACATTTCACACGTCTTGTGAAACATTTCAAAGCTCATATGCCTTGACCTTTAGCACATATGCACCCCATTAAATTGTGACCTCTGCCTTTAGCTATGTTCTGGGACATCTCACATGCTTTCCTGATTGATGCTGTAACTTGAAAGAACAAGGAAGTCAGTCCCCTCTTCATATTTCCCTCTACGTTTCTATGCATTTATGATGCATGAGTCCCCAAAATGGGCAGCTTAAAACAATGAAAGAAATAACAGAAAGATGTCATAAACATCTAGGAATGGGGCAGATTAGGATACTGGTCACAACTGAATGTTTTGCAGGGACTTGAGTTACTGAATTTTAGCTCAATTGTTCAGCTGCTCTTGCAAGGACTGAAGATACTGTATGCAATATTCTTCCTTTCGCCAGCAGCTCAGAGACACGGCAACATTATCTGACCATCTTTGCTTTTGAGGTTTTCTTTGGGGATTTTATGCTTTACAGTTTGGGAATATACCTTTGGAATTCCTGCCACATCATGTACCTGAACATGGCTATTCCTGCCTTGTGGAAGTTTGTTCTAGACTGGGGGAAGGAACTTAAGACTTGCTTGGTAAGTGTCACTTCTTCTGAGACAAGGCAGTGGGTATGAGTTGAATTCAGACAAGGCAGTGGCTTATGGAATGACCCAAAGCAGAGCAGAGCACCACCCCATACCACACAAAGACAGCTGCTCAGAGTCGAGAGAGGAAAATCAGTATGGGGCAGGAATGAGACGTCAGTCTCTGGGTTGCAGTGACATCCTTTTGTCTGTGCATGAATGCAGTCAAGACACTTGTCAGACTTTCTTCCTACTCTTGACAAGTTCTCCCCAGAAAGAAACTGTGTTCTTCAGGTGGGCTTGGAAATGGGACTTTCTCATGGCACATATTACTAGCGTCACCAAGAAACCTTGCTTAGGGTTTCATGGACATCTGCCTCACCATTTTGGAGTTTAAAATATAGAAAGATTGTTTCCAATTTTATTCCATTTATCAGGATATGAGAGTTTCAATTTGGTTGTCAGAAACTTAAATGGATTGAGAATAGTTTTTGAAGTCAAAAATTATTACAGTCCCACACCTTTGTGAGAGAAAAGAATCAGGATACTTGAGGGAAATAGATTTGTTAGGATGGGAGAAAGACATCTTTGCTGGTGATTCACACTATAATGATGTCTAACTCTTTTATTCTGAGCAGGAGCTACAAAGAGATGATTTTTCTACCTATTGAAGAGATTCAATGAGGACATATCAGCACAGAGAGGACTTATTTTCTCTTTGTCTGTGTTCGCTCAGATACAATTTTCTAGGTTTCATACTTTACGAACAAACTTTTCCTGTAAGTGAAGACAATACTTACTCAAGAGGTGAGCTACTAAAGAGAACACACAGTTTTGTTACGGGATCATGTGTTGGACAGCTCTGTAAAAGAATGGAACTCCCAGATTCCTTAAAGGACATCAGACAGAATATAACTTTATTTGTATGGGATGAAAACTTGCTGACCTATGGCATTATTTATGCTATTTAGTCACTGTAAACTTGTGATCTTCGGTGGGGAAGAAGGGCAACTCTCAGACAGGCCATGATGGTGGAGATGCCATAAATCTCCTCTTTCTCGGGTCATAGCATGCAGTGAGAACAGAGTTCAAAGTAGGTGATGTTCATGGAAATGAATAGTGGAAGACCTGCTATTCTCTAAACAGAAACTTTCCAAGCCTGATTGCTGCAAGGTCTTCTATGTGAAGTGTCTTACTGCCAGTGAAAACTAGCATTTTCTATAGGAATTCTTCTGGTAATGATTCATATTTACTATTTTCCCCCTTACATATAGTGTAATTTGACCAAGCACAATACAGCCTTCCAAGAGCTACTAACTGCAACTCCTCCACCATCATTCACTGAAAATCAGACAGGTGAGATTATTGCACTGGCCGAGAAAAAATATTTAAGACTTGCCCTGGATTTCCAGCCTGAGTGTGGTAAGCCTGGGATGGCAACCTGCCTGATGTTACCCTAGAGTTACTATCTGTAACTAGGTATTTATTATTTTGAATGATGTCTTCATATGCTTCCAGGTAAACACAAATGTTAAAATGTTAAAATGAATAGGTAACTAGAGGAACTACTAGCCATAACAACAAGAACTGAATACTCTGATAGCAACAACAGTTTTGTGATGGAGCACTAATGTCTCTTGTCTCCTCTGTCTGTGTAGACTGCTCAAAGAGTGAGAACAGTCTCTTTCTGACATTTACCAAGCTGCACCATGTGGGGACTCTGAAGGAATGGAGTGAAAGTAGTATCATGGAGATTATTCAAAATTTTTTCATGAAGAAAACAAGCTTCAGAGGGACTAGGGATGTTCAGACTCAGTTCCACTTTCCTTCCCAGCTTTTCCATAATTCAAATGTCGAAGGCTAGATCAGTTTATCTACAATGAGCTCTTCAGTCTCTTCTCTTAAGGATCTTGCCTCTTCCAAAAGGAAGACATAACAGTTTCAAGTGGAATGGTTCTTGCAGGTGATTTTCTTTAAAAGATCAAAGTAAATCCAACAAAACTAGAACGTAATAAACCCCACCTACCCCACGTAGAGAATAAACTAGTCTTTGGCCTTTTTTTTGACTTTCTGGAAAGAAGACAAAAAGACCTGGGCTATCTCATCAGATGTCCTGGCAGTTGCCCCAGACTGTACAATTTGACTGCATCAGGAAAAGAAAGTCTATTTTTGAACATGGCTCGAAGTTTTGGCATTCAAGTGTCTGAGTCTAAAAGGTGAAAGCAAACCAGAAAAAAATTGTGAAACAGATCTGTTTGAAGCATCACAATGTTTGTTCCTACTCATTAGAGCAGTGAAAGCTTCAACAAATCTTCTACAAACTGAAGTCAGAGTATAATGAAATGTCATAGAACTCTGCAGGACTGAGAAAGGTTTTTCCAGAATAGTAGAATCCCTGAGAGGTAATCGCTATCTGGGAAACAAAAAGCAGGGAGAAATGGCTTCTACTCTTTCTTTCACTCTCTATAAAACTTCTCTGGCTTTCAGTCCAGCATCTAAATCACACTTCAAGCAAAAAAAATGAACCATTCCAAATTGACTGGGGGTTTTTCCCGACAGAAAAAAACTAAGTCTTTTGTTCTGTTGCACATTAGCTGTAATAATTTGCACTTTTACAAGAAAATGGTGGCACAAAAGGAGTGAAGAGTGTATCTCCTGATAGGATTCATTTTTTCCAGGATATTAGAAGATTAGACATCTGTATGAGAAGTAGAGGGACTCATACACCTTCATCAAAAGACGACAAACTGTCTTGTACAGTGTAGTCAACATCCTAGCTTCCAGTTAAAACTGAAGTAACACCACTGCTGTGGGGTTAAGGTTTGGAACTCCAGTTTACTGCAGCTCCTTGGTTTCTTGCGTATTCTGGCAAGATAACAGAAAACACACCTTTGGTCTGAGGATGACTTCCTGTTATGGGGTAAAAGCAAAGAATCCTGGGCCTGTTTGTATTTTGTCATGACTTCAGCAAGGACCCTTTGGGCCTGTAACTAATGGGTTTGAATTACATGGGTTTGCATCACCGAACTAACGACAGCATTAGGTGTTCTCCCATTCTGTTTTAACACTGACAATAGACAATCTCTCCACTCATAGCAGAGTCTGAAGGACCAAGATATCCCAGACTATTTTCTGCTGGACTGTAAATGTCTGCAAAGTTGGAGACCTCACAACCTGTCTGGGAAGCCCATTCCACTCTTTGATCACCCTTGCAATAAATTTGTTTTTTCTTATGCTTTAGTGAAATTCCTTGTGTTTCAGCTTGCACCCATTACCTCTGATTCTGTCACTGGGTAACACCAAGAATTTTCAGGCTCCCCCATCTTCATTCCCTTCACTCAGTGTTTTACACAGACTGGTAATGCTCTTCTGAGCCTTCACTTCTCTGGGCTGAGCAGTCACAGTTCTCTCATCCTCTTCTTGTAAAAAAGATGCTCCAGTGCCTTCACTGAACATTTTTCAGAAAGTCTGTATCTCTGTTGTACTGGGGAACGCAGAACTGAACCCCCACATTCAAGCCATGGCTTCAACGCTTCTGAAAGAAAGAAGGGAAGGATCAGATCCCTTGCCCTGCTGACAGTTGCGTTCCTTGCGGAGTCCAGGCTGCCTATGGGTGCGTGGCTGGCTTGGGTCAGCTTGCTGTCCACCAGGACTTCCAGGCCCTTCTCTGCAGTGGTGCTGTCCAGCAGCTCCCCCATTCACATCCCTGATCCCTTCTTTCTTCTTCTCAAATGTCAGACGCAGTGAAGCACCCACCCTTGTTCATTCCTCAGTTATGCAAATTACAAAGCTATTACCAATAACCTTCAGAATACTCCTGGATTCTTGTTCGTAGTTGGAATAGGTCACCATACTTTATGTGGTAGTTGCCCATTAACTCTTTAAAAGAAAGAAAATAAGATAATGGGTTGGATACTGCTATTTTTATTTATGTCACTGAAAAAAAGAGCAAATTCTATGGATAAAAAAGCACAAATATATTATCCCAGAAAGAGACAAAGCCCATACTGGTAAGTCCTCTTTCTTGAATTCACATTATTTCCTGTATTTCCTATCTTAGGCAGAAACTGATAGAAAAGACGTTCTCTATTAACCATCTTTCATGTTACTTAGAATGAATGTTCCATTTTTAGTCACAATTGTTTTGCATTTCAAAGACCTTTCTGATGAAAATTAGAAAACAAATTCTCTGAATCTCTGATCCTTTCTCTTTTCAAAGTGATTTTCTGCATGACAAGGTCACACCCACAGTGCTGTATCAAGCTCCTAATGATGGCCCTGATTTAATTTATCTACAGAGGAACAGGGCAATCTGTCATTAATAATTTCAGAGCCTTGGAGTTAGACAAACTCCAACAATGCCTTCATAGATGCACAGTTCTTTGAGCATCTCACCAAGCGTCAGGTAATATCCCACATAATACGCCATGCATTACTAGTTGTGTGATTGTGGACCTAAAAATGGTCTCTTCTCCTGAGACTTGCCAGTCAGAATGGCAAGGATACATCAATATGGACTTGTCCACCTTGTTACATTTGAGGGAATAACTTAACTAATACCAGGACCACATTGATTTTATTGAATTTGTCTGTGGTTTCTGGGAGAGATGGGGAATTTTCATAGAATGATTTTGTTTTGTTTTCCACCTCGAATGCAACTGTGTGTGAAGCATGTTCTTATGTAGTTTTCCTATTTATGTTTACCCACCTGAGCCTGCATGTGATGTTTAGGCTGCAGGACCCCCTGTTACTCTACTAACCACTTTTTTTCAACTCAGAATATGAATTGAGAGGACTTCCTACACTGATCCAAGATGGATTTCAGGAGGAGAACCAGTGCAAAGATGGTGGGTATTGTCTTCATCAACTGTCATCAAGGTCTTTTTTGGTCTTCCTCCTAACTAGGTGAAATTTCTACCCTCCTTGTATACAGCCCAATCTTATCCTCCTCCACTACTTTACATATAGCATGATCTAGACAGAGACTTAAGCAATATAGTCATATATGTTCTAGTATGTACTTCGTAAAGATTATTAGCATATGATACATTTTAATATTTAAATAACCCTGAATGAGGCAAAAGTTTATTTTTGTCCATAGCATCCTTCAGTGTTCTGGTCATACAATTTCTTTTAATTCTGCTCAGCTCTTCAGAGACAAAAGAGGACCATTATATCTCCACCAGCCCAGATCCTCCAGCTATCTCATATTTTCTCCATGTCAATTATGCATATCTCCACCTGCAGAGATAACACAGAGGGTACACAGGGCAGGCTGTAGACAGTAAGGCTTAGCCCTTGCCTGGGCCCTTGGTCTTCAACCCATATAGGGGTGTTTCAGCACTAGGAGTGATTACACCTCATAACCAACCTGAAATGTTGCACTTTGGCTTTCTCCCAGCTCCACTGTAAGAGGCTGAATGTTCACAAACTAAGAGGCATTTTAAATGCACGGTTCTTCCCTCTGGCAGAAAAGCTGTTCGTAATTACTGCCATTTCTTAAGTTAACTGCAACAATATTCTGATGGGAGGTGTTCTTTCATCTGGCATTAGCCAAAGGAAATGACTTTATATCTACATTAATTTACATATACATTAAGCTCATGACGAAGCAAATTGTAAAGATAAAGCACCATAATCATGTTTCTGCTTCCACTGCCTGTGCATTTCTTTCTTGTCCTTCAGTTTGACCAGCAGGTCTCAACTCATTCATGGTGGTCTCTTGGCTTCCTTTCCTGGTTTCTTGTGTCTGGAGATGAAGGATAGCTGTAGCAAAATGGAAGCAGCTTTAAAAAATGGAAGAAAAGGATATTCATGTAAGCTATGACACAAGGCACTTTTCCAAAATGCATGTTGTTTTTGTAGTTTGTTAGAGCCACTAAGCAGAGACATTAACTTAAAACTGCCTAATCTGCTTTCCTCCTTTGTTGGCCATGTGTAGAGAAACAGCCTAGGTGTTGGTGCTCTCCTCTTAACGCTTAGACCAATAGTCAGTGGTCAATCAGCTTCTGTTCAGAGTACACACAGCCAGCATTGTGAAGGCAAAGTATCCACAAGGATGGGCCGTGTGAGCACATGTCATGACATCCAGAATGCAAAGTAAATAAAGGGCCACCAGAATAGAGCACATCTGTCCATCTGTCTGTCTACGTCTAAATTTCTACAGCAACCAAAGACCAACTGCTGATTGGAAATTAGATTTTTAGGTCAAGAAAGAAACCTGCTTTAAGACCTGACTAAATTATTTTCTGTCAGTTGAATTAGATGAAACTCTTAAAACCAAATCAAGGGATGCTGAAGAGAGACAGCAGCATTTGAAGAGGCCGGAGGCCATAGTGAATGTTTCGTAAGTCGTGCGAGTGTCTCAGACAATAATGAAAATAATCAAAGGCTTCTCAGCTAGAATAACTTTCTCCTCCGGGAAAAACACTACTGACAGAACTAATGGGCTTTAGAAAAGCAAACACAAGCCGGGACAGTGTATTTAAAGCAACTGTTGGTGAAAAACAATATAATTAGAACTCTGTGTTTGCTTTACAGTCACAAATTGTTGCAATTTGCTTTGCTCTCTGGTTTCCTAGGAGGTAAAAGGAAGAGGAACAGGAATAAAACTCCCTCCAGGCCTTGGTATTTTAGCTGAGCCAGTCTTGATCAGACTTTGCTCATTATAGTGAAGCT
>VZRQ01010453.1:77670-107166 GCA_013397975.1 Machaerirhynchus nigripectus
TTCTGCTTAGTTTTATATGTGACTGTAAATGAAACTTAACTCATTACACAGTTTTCTAGTTCATGCCAACAATCCCTAAAAAGCTGAGTGACATTTCTGGATGTTGAAGAAAATGAAATCTTGGAAAAAAAATAGAGTGTCGCTTACTGCACTAAGATTGTTCTCTCCAAAATAAGTTCTTCCTCACCTGAAGCATTTCAATTAAAAATATGGCTATTCTGACCCATAATAAGGGACGTCCCCTACTCTCACCTGTCTTACCAATTATGTCTCAATAGTCACAGTATACCTTGTGTCAGTATTTGCAGTCTTAGAAAAGATCTCCTCCTGAAAGAGCTGTGGATGACTCACTGGCTTAAATATACTCTCTGACTCAACCGATAGCACTGTGGTGATGTGCACAGACTAAGAAGTAGAGCCTTTTCCCAGGAGTCTGGGAGTCTGGGGGAAGGTAAGAGTGATCTACCTATGGTAGACTAATGGGAGAAAAGCTGGAAGAGAAAAGAAGAAAACAGAACAAAGAATGGGATACAACTGGATCTCTCAGAAGTTGCCCGTCTTAACTTCAGACCTGTTCTTCACATGCTGAAGTAGATATCTGGGATTCCAGACTTCTGAAATCCCAACAGGATTAAGGCATTTTTCCAGAATACCCTCAGTTTTGGATGATTTGCACAAAGCAGGAGCAGTGTGCTTCCACTCTCAGCCGGGCTCTGAGGTCCCCTCCCAGCTTGTATCCTGGTTTCACTTGCTTTGTGTTCAGTGGTGGCCAGTTGTTCAGGTACTGCTATGCACGCACCTGGGAGACTGGAGCCCTGAGTGAGCGAAGCACCTCCGGATACACCCTTCCTAAGGAGAGCCTGTACACTGCCCTTAATGTTTGGTACTCTTTCATGTTGATCAATCAGTTCTTCTCGAGAAAAAAAATCATACCTAGGGAGGGAATGGATCTTTTCTTATTGCATGTGCTGTTCATGCTTCATAGATAGGCTGAAAGAATGATCCAGCTCTGCTCATGGCTGCCATAAGCTTGCACTTGCTCTTTTAAAACAGACATTCCTGCAAAGCTTTAAATTTCCTCATCCATTTAGAGCAGACAGTGCTTCTCATTTGATTTTTCTTCTTTTGAGCACTCCAGCTGTGAGAGAATTTAATAAGCCATATACTTGAATTTGTCCTAGAAAAGATGGGTTTGGAGCGGCCTTTTCATTTTCAGACTCTGACAGTTCTCATCTGGAAAATCTCTTTATATTTCTTGATATCTTCTTTTGTACTCATACAGTAGTCACTGCCAATTATGCTCTTTTCAGCTATTATTCTGGGAAGTGTTTATCCGGGGCTTTGAAACTCAGCTGGATGCATGGCTAAGCTGAAATATACAAAACTGTGTCCTTCTCCATGAGATCACAAGACTGGCTTATGGCTTGCAACTTTTACAGACATCGACCTAGTTTTATTTTCCTTATGGCTTCAGAGCTCTTGGATATTGTTGAGTCACATTATCTGGCTCTGTGCTATGATCCTGAAGGATGGATAATATTGTAATTTGTGTAAGATTGGATTTTTTAATGTATTAATAGCAGTTCAGCAGGTTTAAGAGAAAAGATCAATTCTCACAGAACTTACAGCAGTTGCAGCTGTCACTTCCAGGCTTCTTGGAGATGTCGCTGAGTCTGAGAATTTGTCTAATAAAGCTGGTCCTAAAAGCTTAAAAAAAAAAAAAAAAAGGAGATAAGTATTTTAGAAGTTGTCAGCTCTCTTGCTTACAGTGAGAGACAGCAGATGGTCATTTCTAAAAGTCTGTGTGTCTGTTCCAGGACTGGGTTTCCTTAACTAAACTGAGAGAATACCTGATCCTGTATACACCATTTCTCTACCAACAGGAAACCATCCTAAAAGTGGACCCACATATCTACTACAAGTCTGAAAGGGACAATACTGTAAGGGACAAGACGGGGGCCTGTCTCTCTCCTGCCTGTGGATCACTTCTTGCTACTTAGCAACATTTCCAGGTTCAGGTAACTGCAGAATACCTTGGGTTCCTGGATACCTTGTCACTCTCTCCTGTCTACCCAAGCCTTACAATTCTCTGGTCTCTGTGAGGTGCTCTTCAGGCCCAAGAAGAACAACAGCCATTTCTAACTGCTTTGCATAGGATCTGTTTAATGCAAAGTACAGTACAGAGAAGGGGAATGATTAGAGATCTGTGAGGGCTTTGGCAATGAATAAACAGACTTCTACTACTAGGGAAAATAGTAAATACACTGCACCATGGAAAAGAGAAAACTGAGAAGGTATTTGAGATGGTTCTGTAGATTCTTATGTGGTTTGGCAAAAGTGAATGGAGTTTGATTATTCGCTTCCTTTCAAAACAAAAAGTTACAGAGCAACGCGTGCTATTAGAAGGAAGGAGTTTAAAAACAGAAGGATTTCTTTTGTTCTTTATGCAGTTTAGCATTAATCAGTATAACTCCTTACCGCAGGATACTGTGACTGTTAGAAGTTCACACAGGTTCAGAAGGCAACTTGACAAATTCATAGAAAAGAAATTAATTGGGGGCTCTTGAATATAAAAACATCTCCTTTGGCTGGGAAGTCCTTGAACTGCAAATTGCTCATGATTAGGAGAGAACTGCTGCATGCTTATCCTGTTCTGCTCTCTCCAATACACTTGCTCTTGTCTAGTGTTACAGACAAGCTGGGCTAAACGGACCTTTGAGTTAGATCAAAAATGGCTACTTTTGTGTTAAGAAAAGAGATTGTGTGGGCAGTGTTGGATAACCCAGTCCTTAAGATTTCCACAATGTTGTAGCTCGTCTCAAATTTGAGAAGCTGGATATTATTTGTGGTAGAGAAATAAGGTGAAATATTTTTCTGTCTCTTACCATGTTGCTGATTGCAACGATGTGATCATTGTTTGCTTAACAAATACAAACCAGTTGTTGCATCTCTTCTTCAAAATATACTCAGGGAGAGAGATCATCCCCTTATCCTGCTACATGAACACCTTCCAGCTGTGAACTCACATAACTGATGACCAGGGGGCAGCTGGGCGAACTTCTGCATCTGTTCTGCTCAGCACAGGTCTCAAATGTTACTCTCTTCTGCCTTTCTTTTGGAGAAGTTCAATTATAGATATATTTAAAGCTTTTTCCCGCACTTGCAGAACTCCCGTAAAGGATAGGTTGATTTTGCTTGTTTTTTCTTGGTTAATTAATGTGCCTCTAAGTCTCTGCTTTATGAAACTCAGCTTTTCTACTATCATGTCTTTTGATGTTTCTGTTTTAAATTTCCAGTTGTTCCACTGCTGTCTCCAGGATCAAGACTTGCATTTACCTTTTAATTTCTAACAAATTCAGGATTTTTCTTTTTGCATTTTAAATACTAAAGGAAATGTAACTGTTCTGACCCATAATTTTGGACTTTCCCTACTCTCACCTGTCTTACCAGTTATGTCTCAATATTTACAGTATAGAATCCTTGCTTATGTCAGTAATTGCAAACTTAGAAAAACATTTTTCAGCCACCATCTTATTCTCCAGTGTGAAAAGGTTTTTTACTCTGAAAACTCCATTTGTGAGCCTTCTTAATGACAGTGGCTAGGATATGCCGTGCACTTTTGGATGTGTAACATGCCAGTGAGGCACCTGGCGTAAGTCTATCTGACTTATGCTGCTCAGCCTTCCTGTCAAAGGAGATTTAAGGTTGCATTATCACTTCATGATCAAGAGGTTTGTCTTATGCCCTTTACCTCTTTCCTTGGCTACTCCAGCTGAAGAGCCTTGTGCTGCTTGATGCACGTAACAGCCTGCAGTACAATGTCCTGGAGCTCTTACCGCCTGAGAAAGGCTTGTTTCAGGTGGGGGAGCCAGAAGTTACTGTTGTCTGGCTGGCTGTATATTAAAAAGGATAACCAGCCCTAACCCCCATGAGGGCAGTCTAGCTGGTAGTTTGGATACCAAGTTCACCCAGAGTGCAAGAAGTCAGAACTGCATGGTTGTGCGCTCCTCAAGCCATTCAAGTACGGTCCTACCAGGGAATGACATCAGCAGAGGGAGGTTATATAATCAGAGCCAAGAAGTGCGTCTTGCTGGCCCATCCTGGGCCTTCAGCCCTTCATGCCCACAGTGCCTCATTGCTGGGTTAGTTTGGCCTTGTGATGAGAAGACCTTGAGTCTGTCTACAGCCCTTGCAAACAGACTTAAAATGTGGTGAACCAATCTGCACGGATCATAGCAGTGGTCTGGAACTCCACAGGGCCCTATGGCCAGATCCCACTTGAGACTGGACAGCACTGGTCTGTAGTAGGGGTGATGGACATTCAGACCAGATGTGTACCTCTCTGGGCATCCCCTCACAGAAGAAAAGCCAGTTGTCTGGCAGGGTTGAGCACGCCAGGGCTTCCAGTAAGCACTGCTCAGAGCCTGTGTTGTGAAAACCTCTCTGTGAAGCTGAGTTGGTGTGCCCTACAGACAACGCCATAAGATCAGAGACCGAAACATACAATTTCCAAACCCTCTTATGAGATTGCCCATCTTTGTTAGAAACTCACTGATGCCTACTAAGCCTTTGTGTTGCTCCAAGAGCACTGACAATGTCTGCTGACCTATCCTAACTCCTTCAAGAATGCCCATTTGTCCCACTTCAGTCACTGCTTTTTGCACAAAGCACTTGAGGTGTGTCCATACCAGGAGCCAAACTTCTCATTTTACCACTGGATCACCTGTGACACTTAATGTTCATTAAGCAGAAGACATAGATTTCAGTTTTTAATCAAGAGGTCTTGACTCAAAAATGTGTAAATGCCTCCAATCTTTTCTGCCTTTTCTTGTAGCTGAAAGGACTTGAAAGTGAGCTTAGTCCATAGTGAGGAAGGGAGAGGTCAGTTACTCCATAAAGATGAAGGCTGCGTTGGATATGTTAGTGCATCCTCCAGGGTGCTCATAACTTACAGCTGAAACAGCAAGTTCTCCATGGACTCTGGCTGCTCAGAAGAAGAAGGCAGTTTTATGTATCTCATTAGCATGCTTAGGGAAAGATTTACATATAAAAGTCTGCCTTGTTGGACAGGAACAACACAAGGTAGCGATATTTTTAATGACAGAAACATCCAGGCACAATATCCCCATTGTATTTCCCCACAAATCTCCTTCATATTTACAATCTGTCAGATCATCCAGGAGACAGAATGAGTCATGTCAAAGCTACCCTTGTTACTGACTCCAAGCAGAGTAGGTGAAGAGTGCTAAAAACAAACCCAGGGCAACAGGCCATTTTCTACAGATAAGAGCCCCTAACAAAAGAGAGTGATTAAGGGTTAGTATGAAAACTTAAAACTTTCTTTAGGTCAAGAAAGAGGATGAATCTATGTTGCACTTGTTTAGCTTGGTGTGTGAGAGCTCTGAAAGGATACATTTACTGTTCTAACTGTATAGGTCCCGAAAAGCAGCATGAAGTCTGTATTAAAACTGCTTTCAGCTTCGTGTGCCACAGAGAAGTGAATAACTTTCCGGCCCACCCTATTTTAACCCTGTTGCCTGAATGTCCATGGGAATAAGAATTAGTTCCCAGTTTTTGTTAATGCTGTATGAAGACCTACCCTGACTGTTCCAATTCCTCCTCCACAGCCCAAATCTGCCGTAGCTGGCCAGTGGATTAGGCAGTTTTATAGCTGATGGTAGAAAGTAAGTACTGTTGACTGCGGAGCTCAAAGACACTGGGAGTTAGAGTAATATTAATTTACCTCTCAGGACAAGTATAGAGGGTTTATTACTTCTTGTGCTTTCTAGAAATATCTCAGATGAGCAGATTCAGACTCAGCCAGTTCTGCCAGAAGTAAAATCACTGTAGAAACATAGACATAAACACCTTGAGACACTTAATGCAAAATTTTCAGATTTTTTTTCCCCAAAAAATTGCATAACATTTTTCTGTGGGGGCAAAAAAAAAATGGAATTCAGATTCAAAAACTACTTCCTGTAGTCTAAATTTTAAAGTCTAAAGCCTTTATTTTTCTTCCCCCTCTTTTGTGTTCACTCAGGATTTTGTTTATTTAATTTGTTGGTTTTGTTGCTACTTAAACAATGAGGGATTTCTAAAATTATGCTCTTTCCTTACAGCACATTTTTCTGTGTCAGTTTCTGAAAATTTCTTTTGAGAATAGATGGTACATGTGTCATACAGTAAGTCAGTTTTGAACCCAGTTCTTGAAGAAATAGATGGCTCCTTCTTTTATGTGCTTTTTATCGCATCAGAGATCATTTAAGCTCTATAAGCAATAGGGAAAGTATAATTAAGCATGTGAGGAGCTGGTAATGTAAACCTGTGAGGGCTCCTCTGTTTGAGATTATCCCTCCAAGCCCCCTAATTTAGTGGGCTGGAAGGTTGTTTGTGAAAATCTGCGGAAAGAAAAGGAATATGTTTTAACAGCATATATGAGCACAATTTTTGACATGTTGAATAGTTTACTTATAAATTTTTTTACTATGCCAGGTGAAATAAAGTGCAAAGATTGAGCCAGCCATAGCTTTTTCCTAGGAATTCACTGAGCAGAAGGTGTTTGCAGTCTGCATCTTCACATTGCTGGTGGGAGGGAGACTGAAGGTGCTGATGCCTCAGTATACCGCTGCTTGCAGAGGTTTATCTTGCCCACACAGAGGATTTTTCTTTCTCATCCTGTTGTCAAGGTAAAGAATTGCTACTAATCATACATTTGGTAAGCTATTACAGCAGTTTTTAGCTTCCTATCTTTCAGCACAGGTGGCATTTTCCACGAAAAATGGGATAAATATCAGCTGACCCCAGATGAGGATGTCCAAGAAGTTTGAACTGTGTGCTTGATGTGCAGTCTCTACATTCACAAAACCTCAAAATAACTGCCAGCTCTTATTACAGTAGATTTCCCGTTTCCTTTGTATCCTTCTTTCTTTAATTAATTTGTCCATTTGAGGGGAGGAAAGTATTTTAGTTACTCAAAAAATCACCAGAAGGAGAGTAAAATCACCAGGAGGTGAGGGCAGGAAAGGCTGGGACTGGGGCAGTAGAGTCTAGTCTAGCTGTGTTGTCCAGACCCAAGTTTCTTTAGGTTTAATGACCAGATTCTCCTCTGTGGTAGAGCCATGCTGGTAAAGCCATGAGATACGCAGTCCATCAGCAGAGATTTCACTCTCCTCTTTAAAAACTGAGAGGATGAAATTATTATGCCACTGGATAACTGCCTTTCAATTAACGCTCTTGCCACGACTAGCAAGGACAAATAGAGAAAAGCATAACTTTGCTTAGAACCTGGCTGCTGAGTCCCAGGGAAAGCAGGTGGAACGAAGGTGAACTGTCATCTTTCTGAGACTTGGTCTTGGATTTTGTCAGTGAAGTGCAATTTTGGCCCAAATAGCATATCCCAGTAAAAAACCCATTTTTTAAAGCAGTTTCAGAGGTCAGAGTGAGACCAGAACTTCAGACATGCTATTCTCACCTGCTTGTATACCTTTCAGTTTCCATTTGTGGAGGTTTTTCCAGGTATTACTCTTGCTCTGTTAGAAATGATCAGGCAGTGTTGTGAGAATTACTACACAAGAAAACAAATTTTCAGCACAGCAAGCTAGGACATTCAGACTTGCTTCAGACAGGCAGATGATGATGTCCTAACTTGGTGAGGGCTTCAGATTTGCATAGAGCTTTTTATTTTCCCTTCATTTGCCAACAGTTCTGGAAAATCAGCTGTGCAGTTCCCCTCATATGCACAGAATTCAATACTGTGCATAGGGCATTGTCTCCTTTATCTTGTAAACAGTCAGGATAAAGGAATGCTCTGCCAGCACCCAGAACTGGTCCCAAGGACTTGAGGCAGGGAAAGGTAGCAGAAATGACAAAGGAAAGGAGGGGGAACAGACTACAAACCTCCAGGTCTTTCAAAGTATTAGGACTGCTAGGATTGTATTATGAATCTGACAGCATCCATCTTATTTCTTCTTGACTCCTTAGTGCCACATTTTTGAGAAGGTACCTAGATTTTATCAGAAAACTAGGGAAAAAATTCATTATGTCATTTATATCGCTATTGCCCCCAAATGTGCCTGATCCATCTGGTTGAACTTCTTTCAGCAGTGGTGCAAATATGCACAAATATGCAATTATGGTTCTAAGACCATAATTGCACCTGGTTAGTCCAGCTAACCATCTCATCTGTAGGTTGGCACTGGCTTCCTAGACACATTCCCCTGCAGACCCTTTTCTGAAGATCTCAGTGAAACCAATGTACTCAAATAGACTTGTCTTTATTTATCTTGTCATTAGGTATGCCACTTGTTGATATATGCTTTTCAAAGAAAAAGAGCTACAGTGAGTTTGGACAGAAGGAAAATCACAGTGACTGGTTCTGTCACTTTTGGGAAAGCAGATGGTGTGCTGCGTGACAGATGTTTTCTGTGACATCCCACCTGACACAATTAGCTTTTTTCTGTACACTCAGCATCCAGGATGATACTTTTCCATGCCAGGTGTGTAGCTGTGGCTAAATGCTATTTAGAAAGTTTCAGGTGAACCTGCTCAGCTGTTTTGAATGAGACTTAGAATATCTTCATTGGCATATTCCTGCCTAATATCCAAAAGAAATGGGCTAACTGAGAAGGGAGAAGAGTAAAGAGAAGGGAGTTTCTGGTGAGAAAGTACAAGTGTATGAGATGTCTGATCCAGATGCACTGGATGATCTGGAAAGAAACTATGTGTGTACCTGGGGCCCATAGATTCTAAACAGCCAGGATTCCTTTCTTTCACCAGATCTTGTGCTGTGATAATAATTGTATCAGCAACAGTAATCAGTCTCAGACATTGCTTCTTGATAAGGCAGGAGATATTTCCAGGTCAAATCAGAGATTGCTTTGATAGTTGAAACAGCTATAAAAAAAATCACCAATTTCAGAGCATAAAGGAAAATTCCTATGGAGTTCATTTCTCAATCCTGTAATGACTAGATTAAAAGAAGCCTTGCATTTATGAATCATCCAGAAATCATCATAATCTTCCTCTGTTTTTTAAACTAATTAAAGTAAGTAATTTTTCATCCTTTGCCTTCATGACACTGCTCTGTGTCTTGGCACAAGGCGTTAGCCTTTTAGCCTTTAGATGTGCCATTCACATTGAAATTTTTATTGATTTGCTCCATGCTGTTTAACTCTAAAGCTCGGTTTCCTGTGATCTTGTAATATTAAAACAGTTACAAGGATAATCTTGTGCATCTTCATGTTCTGTGCATATACAGTGTGATTTTTCCAAATACTGATGGGTTTTGTTTATTATGGGACAATGGCAGAGCTGCCTTTCCTATAGTACATTAATTTCTCCATATGTACAAAAAAAAAAGATCGTTTTCTTCTTTAAAGATAGCTGTAGGGGAGAAGGGAAAATAAGCTAGTTGTGAAAGCCAATAGTTAACCAAAAAGCATAGCACTGCTCCTGGCTTCCACACTGTCTTTCCTTTCCTCATCATGACCGTGGCATGTTTCACACATTGCCTGCCCTCTCCACACGTTATCTCCCAGTTCTGTCTCATGCTGGGCAAACATATCTAGCCCATCACCCCACTTCTTCTCTGGTTCTTCAGACCCATATGCCGGATCTTTTCCTCCTGGAGTAAGGAGAAAGAGCACAGTGGAAAGAAGGAGTATGTGCCACTTTACAAACTGGCCATCATAAATTAATGTTTGATATGGCAGAGACAACAAAGTCACAGTTGTTCTTCTTTGCTGCTTGACTAAACACTCATTGTTTTCTGAGTCTCCAGTGTGAAAGAAAGGTAAAGACATTTCTAATTTGCTGAAGGCCCAGATAAATGGCATCATCTCTCTGCCACTGTTGCAGAGAAAGGGGTTGGCAAAGCCTGAGAAGAAAGTTTAGCTTTTTCTTGCCGAGAACAGCTCATTCAAGACGCAAGGTGACACAGCAATCAGTGTGATGGATTGTGACAGGCCTGGCAGACTAAAAATTCTCAGGAGAGATGCTGGGACAGCTTCAGGTTGTAACATTTTCCCATTTTCCTGTTCTGCTTCTGTTTATTCTGTAAAGAGAAAAGTTCATTTTAATAAAAGTTTCTTCAAGTTAAAAAAAAAATTATTAATGATGATGATGATGATGATGATGATGATGATGATGATGATGATGACAACAGCATTTTTTCTCTATTCCAGAACTGTGAAGTATCAACAAGGTACATTCCTCATTATGCCTTTTGAAAGGATGGCTGTATTCAAAGATGAAGGAGAAGAAAGGAAAAGTCTGATTTCTGGACTTGAAAGAACTCTCATAAAAGGCAGATATTTAGATGAGACTGAAATGGCCTGAAACCATCTTTATTATTCTGGCATTCAAGCAGTCAGCTTGCCTGCTTGAAATTCCACACATCTCACAGATGAAACATATTCTTTGGGTGTGCTCTGTGGCTGCATGACTCCTCATCAAGTAAGGTATTTTGCAGTCAGTGGGTTGGATCCACACACTGGATCAAACTGGGTGTAAGATTACTCTGTACTGGCCATTCCTGTCAAGCCACTGTGCAGGGCTGTTGCCAGCTGTAATCCACGTATCGCCCACATCATGCAACAGCAAGCCAGCATGTATCTTAGAGGCTGTCTAGATACAAACTGGTCTCTGAGGAGAACTTCCAGACTCTTGTATTCTGGTGAGCAATCAATAAATGGCTGGTAACACCTAACACTTTCCCAAGGAGTTTCACCCAGTTTGCACTGGATTTCACTTTCACTGTGGTCCCACCTGGAATGGAGCACCTAGCATCTTAGATGAATCTGGGCTCACAAAGCTGAACAGAGGAGGGAGTACATGTACAGTGGTTTGAATTAACCATATAGAAAAAGAAGCTCCTAACAACTTCTAGGATACAACTCTACACAGGCAGATAGAAAGCAATTGACCCCAAATAATGGAATTTGGGTCTAATTAGATAAGTAAGTGGAACTGGCAGTTCCACAAGAAGGAATCCCTTTGCAATTTTCTACCTCAAAGGTGAGTACCAGAAAGGGTCTGAAGAACTTCTGGACTGAAGGGCCATTCTATACCCAGCACTCTACTTGTAGCCAGTGCTGAAACTTTTTTGAATTTCTAAGCTGAGGCTGTGAGAACAGGGCTATGCTTTGAAATCCAAATCTCTTTAAATGATCATCCCACTTTTTTTCCCAGCATCTGGGCAAGCATGGATCTGTTGTGTATCTGAGTACAGGGTCTGAGCTTCTAAGAGCATGTCCAAGCTATTAACTACTGCCACCTACCCCTGCACACTGTGTGTTTCAAAGCCTGCAGAGGCCCATTCACAGCAGCTGGGCTGAGTGTGTTCTCCCCACTGAGGGGTTTCCTATAGGTAGCAGCTGCAAGGTCTGCTTTTTCTTCCCCACTTCAGTCCTTAGCAAAGTGGAAGCAGTGTCTTCAGGATCTGTATTTCGGTGCTGTTGGAGCTGAGCAACAGCAGCTTCCTGGAGTACAAGGAAAACACTGCTTGATCTCTTTGGATTGGTACTGTTTTGGCAAACTTACTGTCCTCCCTTTCCTTATTGAAATCTTGTTGGTAAGTATCTAAGCTGATTTTCCTGGGCCAAAATGCTTCCTAAGACAGAAGATCTCAATTTCTGAGACAAATGATGCCAAAAAATTTTTAAAAGTTAAGAAGACTTTTTCTGCTGTTGGTCTGGCAGTTCATTTTCTAAAACAGACTGTTCTCTGAGCTTACATTTGCCTGTGGTCTTCCAGTAGTTCTTTTTTTTTTTTTTTTCTCTACTTAGTTCTTTTTTATGTAGCCACCACCAGTGAGGTTCATCCAGTCATTGTTGTTTGCAGCTAGTTTCTACCTCTCAACCAGATCAACCTTCTCTGCCTAGCTATATGGTGGGTCAGGCCACCTGCACGTTCCTAGGCTTTCAAGAGAACTGGCATAAATAGGAATCCTCCATCTTCATCTACTGTCAATCATCCATCTAGAGGAATCATCTCTCTATATCTAGAAAATCCATTATCTACCCCAGAGAGCCTCTTCTGTCGCATGTCAGTGCTGTTCCCTGCTTGCTCTCTCCTGTTGGAGAGCGTCAGAGAGGGCAACTGTGAGAGATGGCAGAGGGAAATCATGGAAACCTGGTTGTTTTCTGCAGCTCTCCTACTCAGCTTGTCACTGGAATGGAGTAGTTAAAGTTTAACTACATAATTACAGACTTGTAATCCATGACTTTTGACATGGTCTGTTTCTCTATCCTCCTAAGACAGCAGATTCTGCAAATTTATTCCTCACTGGATTCTTTCATTTCTTTAAACCCATTTCATTCTAATTTTATGGAGTCTTTCTTTGCTCTAGGACTGTAGAACAGTCTTTTCTTTGGAAGTCCACCACCTGATTGCCTGTACCTGTCCAATCCTTGCTGTGACCCATTTAGAGTGGTACAGAACAGAACTGCACACAGTGGTTATGAAATAGACGTACCATGACTTCGTGTACAAAAGAATGATTCCCCCCCATCTTCTTCTCCATCCTTCCCCAGTCGTGCTTAGCATTCTTCTGGGGTTTTTTTCAACTAGTGTTATTGCATGCTGAAGCAATATTTGCAGAGGCCTGTCTGCAGTGACTCAGAGAGTTCTGTCCCGAGCTAAACTGCCAGTTCTGCTCACAGTGCCAGAATAACATGCCTTAGAATTATTTATCTGTAGACACATTGTTTTGTGTTTATGCTGAAGGTCATCAGCCATTCTTTTGACCACTAAATCAGTTTTGAAAGGTCATTCTGGACTGCCTCATCATTAACTGTGGCATTTGACTGAAAGGCAATCAGACTATCAGCAGCAGGATTGGAGGTTTCGCTATTCAGCTCCTTCACAAGTTTTCAGAGGAAGATGCTAAATAAAACCTGAGGGACATCATTACTGAATATTTTCCGCTCGGCAAAATGGCCATTAAGTTTCTTTTTCTTTAACTTGATTTCAGTCTATAAAAGAACCTAATTTTCTTAAAAACTTAACCCTCTGATTTTGGGATGCTTTCCTCTCCTTCCCCAGTGCGCCTTTGGGTAAGTGATCCTCAGGAGAATTCTGTATTTCTTGGTCTCTGTTTCTACCCAGTTCTGGATTTCCAATGATTATGCAGCACAGGCAGGACAGACCTCTTGTTTTTAGGATTAGCCCTGATTGCCTGCTGATTTCCTGTTTCTCCAGTGAGCCTGTGACAGAATGGGTTGAGAAGCTTTACAGCCTTCAGTGATGTTGCACCCTCCCCCTTCCATTCTTACCACACGTAGGTGGAGTTTGTTGGCATCGAGATGCTGACTGAAAGGTGGAGCCAGGTAGAGATGTTTATTCATATTGGCCCCCACAATGGTGACAGAGGTGTCCCTCTGACACTTCCTGCCATGTTGCTAAGATGCTGCGACTGCAGCTTTATAAATGCATATGGAATATAGCAGCATGCACAGCCAGCACTTACACAGAAGGTGAGTATTATAACCTGTACAAAAGGAGTAGGTCTGTGAGACCTTATCTATGTGCTCTGACTGAAGCTTCACTCACAATTATGTGAAGCTCATTACTGTGGCTTGTGCTGGCCTCCAGGCCACCTTCCTTAAGATACTTCCAAAGAGACACAGCAGGAAGACTGGGATATCCAATCAGGGTGAGCTATGAATTTCTCAACTCACTTAAAAAGTGAGTGCTTCTGGAGAGAAGAATGGTGAGATCCTGAGGGAAAGGCAGGGTTGATGGCACTGGGAACCTGAGAAGAGTTTGGTGTATGATGGTGCAATGAATCTCAGCTGAGATGTGCTGGGCTCTCACCTTTGCCTACAGAAGAGGCCTCAGCTTGCATGTGCTCAGATTTATCTCTGTGTCTCTTAGCAGTGTCCTGATCTTTCATCTTGTCTGACATGAGTTGCACAAGGACATTTAGGAATCCTGTGGCAGGACAGGACAACTCACTCATTCTATTTGTACTCTCCTCTGTTTTCAGCCGCAATGCAATCACTATTAAAAGTTAATGCACAAACAATCTCAGCCTCCTCTGCTGAAAGAAAGATAGCAAAGCTGTTGGAATCTCTGTAGATGCAAGAAGGGGGAACATTAACTGTTAACAATCATGCAAAGAAATTAATGGTTCTTCTCTGCACAAGGTACTTTTTTCTACATTTTCTATGGAGTAATTTACCACTTTTTGCCCTAAGAGTTGTTTCTAAGCAGATGGAGTGTGAATTTTCATTTATTGTGATCTATATTTGCTGTGATTTGCCATTTAAGAAATACTGCTTTTAATTTTGTATGTCCTTTATTCTTCATTGAAAAAAGAATTAATTTACCATCTTCATTCAGTGTATAATCTTTTTCTCCTGCACTGATGCTCACAAAGCATTCTGAAAGGACACTGTTTTCTTCCAGCAAATTCTCTGCATCTTCACTTCAATGCTGTACAAGTAAAATTTGTTTCAGAGGCATATAAGGAGAGATCTCTTTGTATAGTCAGTGTTATTAGCATCTGAAAGTCTCTAAATAATGGGTATGTGGCAAAAAACACCTGTGTCATTCTGCTTTTACAGGGCTCTGAAAGAATGAGTTGACCAGAGAACAGCTTCTTGGATTTCATCCATAGAGAAAGGTAGCCAATTCAGGAGTTGGGAACTGCCAAGAGAAGGTCAGCAGAAGAGTTCACAGCTTTTGGAAAGACCAAGAAACAAGATCCTTTTTCTCCAGGAGCTGATAGACTACAATAAAGAAAGCAGAAAACAGTGATTTTTTTTTTTTACTTCTGTGGAATGATATGATGCTACTAAAATACACACCAAAAAACCCCTGCAAAACAAACCAAAAAACGCCAACAAACCCACATCAACCTAAAAAACCACTCCATCTGAAAAGAACAACGTAAGGATGAGGCATTAGAACCCAATTTTCAATGCTTACCTCCCATTTTCTTTCAGTGAGGAAACCTATAGTGGGAAAAATATCACTGCACAGAAAAGCTTCAGAAAATTATTACCACAAAAGGATTTCTATGTGAAATCCTCACTCCCCAGTCTGGGGCCAGGCTCAGAACTCAAAAGTTCAAGGTCACCTGAAATACAGCTGAAGAACAGGATGGGAACAATGAGCTCCATATCACAGTATTTCAGGTCACTTTGAACCTGTGTTTCAAAAAATCCCCTTCTGATACTTACTTCCCAAAGATCTTCAGTGCAGTGATAATTTGAAGGGATTCTTGGCCCAGGAAAATAGTATGAAACATCTGCACTTATTTCTCTGCTGTAACTGGGAAGGCTACTGGTTTAGCTCTCCTGAGACAAGGGAATGCATTCACAGAAATGATGGTAGGAACACTCATCTCCTCACTTCACCTGCCTTGCTGACAGGACAAGGCTGAATTCTCCTTAAATAATAATGAAGTGTTTAAGAGTAGTGTAGATTCACGGGTGCACTCTGCTAGAAAAGGGGGCACCGTGCAATCCTGGTGAATGGTGCATTCAATAGTTACATTGCAATGCTGCAGGACTGAAAGGAACGGATACCTTCATTCTTGTGCCCATTCATAGAGACACATCTTCAGTGATGCTCATGCTTTCTAACTCCAGGAGTCATTCCTGTAGTTTTCAACTACAGTTGCAGAAGCTACCCCTGTTAATAGCAAACTGGTCTGATGACTCGGTGGTCCCTGAGTCTTGGATGGAAGCAGAAGTCAAGCACCAGGGGGACAGAAAGAGAAGTTCCATGACTGAGTTCATTGTGTCCTCCTGCCTGGCAAGGCACAGTTATTCCAGAACAAGACAGGGTTCAAATGTAAAGGACACAAGCATTTGTGTCAACAAATTTGTGACAACACATCCCGTGTGTCCTGTAAATACAGTAAATACAGGCTGTAGTTACACTCATTGTTTAGACTCCTTGTGTAGCTGGTGGAGAAAAGAGGCTTTTTCAAGCATAATATAGCCCAGCTGAGGTCTACACAACTTTTGGGAAGAGGAGCTCTCCACAGGCCACAGTTCCTGACAGAAAATACCTACTTCCTCTGGCATAAGATCCTCCATTTACTGCAATGTGTCTTTGTGCTCCGGTGCGATCCTCTCCACGGGCCACAGGGGGAATCACTGCTCTGGAGCTTGGAAAACTTCCTCCCCCTTCTCCTTTTCTGACCTTGGTTGTTTGCAGGGTTATTTCTTGCATTTTTTTTCACCTCACTATTCACAGCATTGTGACCTTTCTTAAATACCTTTGCTCAGAGGTGACAAAAGCGTGACTGAGGGGCTGAGCTATGTTCTGTGTTGGGTCTGTTGGAACCAGCTGGAACTGCCTAGAATCAGCTGTGTCCAGCACAAGTTAACCCTTGGCCTCTTCTCACAGAGGCCACTGCTGCAGACTCCCTACTACCAAAGCCTGGATGCCTACATCAAATATTTTCCACCTCTTGCCTCTGTGAAGCTGAATTGTCATTAAATTATATATTCACCATGCACTCCTGAGAAATTCACTTGTATCCACAAAAATCATTCCACACCTGAAAATCAAAGTAACATCATCACAAAACCCAACAAAGAGGGACAGTTCACACACACAGTGGAAGTCTGGCTTGTCCTTTCTCCACACTGCAACGACAAAACTATTGCATTTTCTAAAAAGGTCCAGCCTTTTCCAGGAAAGTGGCACCTCAGCACATGTGGTGGCTTCTTGGGAAGACAAATGTTATCATCACAAACATACCTCCTTCCTACGCCTTTCCCCCAGCTTTTATTGCGAAGCACAAGGTCATATAGTACTGGGTATCCGCTGCATTCCCAGCTGTGTCCCCTCCCCACTCCTCACCCACCCACCACCTGCTCTCTGCAGGGGCAACTGAGAAGCAGGAAAGGATTCGTGATGTTCAAGAACTGTTCAGACATAACTAAAACAGCAGTATGTCACTGACATTATTTTAGCCACACATGCAAAGCACGGCGTTGTATTAGCTGTTTAGAAGAAAGTTAGCTTCCTAACTTCCTCTCAGCCTGAACCCAGTACAGCAGTAAGCCTCTACTAGTCCAGCTTTCTACAGCTGAGAAGTGGTTTGCTTCAAAGGAATTATAGGCATGTCCTTTCACCAAATAAATCGCCTCATGATACCAGTCTGCATAACTGATACTAATTAATCTGCATATAGAGAAACATGTATTTCTTTGGTTCAGGGATAACATAGGTTTTATCTTAACTGGGTTTTCCAAGATAAGTTTTTCAAATCCCATTGGGGAAAAAAAGTTCTGCCTAAAAAGGTTCTAAAAACCCCCAAGCTGAACAGAGAATGGCTCAGTCATGTCAGCTGCAAAAACAAACAAACAAAAAGTGAGCCGTTTCATAGCTGACCAACAAATGGGGAGAAACATGACTGAAATTTTCCACGTTAATTCTGCAAGCTTCAGTTAGGGAGAGAAGAATTTGTTATTTTAAAAGACACCAGTTGCTTAGATACTGAAAATGTGTTCATTGTGTTCCTGAAATGTGTTGCTTTACTGAGGGATGGATGGTTCCTCCATTTCTATAGGCAGAGGCACGTTCATGTGACTGGAAGAGGGAAAATCCAATGTTTATAATGCTCTTTTTGAAGAATAACTGTAAATTTGCCTCCTTTCTCTGACTCTGCAAGATGAAGAGGCATCTGTTTGTAGGCAAGAAGCCAGTGTCTCTCATTAACTGACGTGTTCTGGTTGGGATTAATGGCTGTATGAAGCTGGAGAGTCCACTTCTCCCGAAGCACATCTTCACAGGCTTCCGAGGCAGCACAGTGGGGAAAGAAATGACCATAGACCATCAAGGGTGTTTCAGAGAGAATGAGAGAGAGAGAGGGAGAGAGAGAAAGAGAGAGAGAGTCTTCTTGGGATTTGTAGAATTAAAACAATTCGATGACCAGGACAGCCCCTCTAAAAACATTCCACACACTATGAGATGCTGAAGGGGTTTGCTCACCGTTTTGAGAAATGTATTGCATTCCGTGGACTATTCTGTGTTCCAGATATTTTCCTGGCCCATCCATGAGAAAAAAAGTTAGTGGAAAGGAAAAAATTAAAGAAAAATATGCTTAACTTTTCTTAATTCAGTATTGAAGGACTTGCATGCAGAATTCCTTGAGGTGTCTTTCCTGCATGACATGCAGATTCATTCCCAGTTGAGAGGGTGGTAATCAATCAGGGCAGAAGTATGAAATATTTTTGTTTTCTCATGTATGACTCTCTCCCCTTGACTAGGAACCTTGTCACCCTTCTGCCCTGTAGCCTGTGTCCCTGGCCTAAGGGAATGCTTTGTCCCCTTATTCTTGCTTCCCTAAGCTGACTGAGTGCAGGCTGTGTTTCTCAGGGGTCTTTCTGCTTTTGCAAAGGGCAAGTGTTTGACATATGGCATAAATTGTAAATGGGCAGTGACCAACAGAGCAGAGCAAAAGCCCATGTTGTCAGAACATCAACTAAACAATGAGTCCCTGTCATTGTGTTCAGTATCATAAATATGAAATGCAATTCCGTGGTGGGTAGGCAGGTAGGGGTGTCACTGGCAATCTAAGGTTACAGCTATAAGCAATATAAGTGCTCCAAGTTTGATCTTTCAAATTCAGCAATGCATGTCTTCATGTATATCTGCAGTACATCTTCAAAATATAGTTCCCTTATTGTAATTGCTACAGCTGCAAATTTGTAATTTTTCCCTTTATGTAAATCCAGTATAGCTCCATTGGGTTTTTTAGTAAAGCAATCTCAGTCTGAAAAGATATGACTCCAGAAGGAGCATTATCTGCTGGTACAATGATTACCTAAAAAATGAATTGATCTTTCAAGCAGACAATGATGCAGCAGGCTTCCATGAATGGGTTGTTTATGCAGTCATTTGCAAATGTCCTACCTGAATAATTTTCTTCCACAGAAGGCCATTTCATCAGAATAAAAACTTTACCAAAATTTGCTGATGAAATTTCCTTGAAAAGATAAGGATGGAGTACAGTTCTTTGATAAGGTCAGCCCTTTAAAGAGCAAGCTTTCAATTTTCTGTGATGTGCCATTGGTCTTGTTTGAATTTTTGTTTTTTTATAACAGTAAACACAAGCAGTTCATATGTGAACGCAGCATTGTGATGATGCCATGGCATTTGACTTCTTCCAAGTTCCTTCTTTACACCCAAATTTACTTCTAAGGAAGAACTAACAGGGTTGGTTTCTTTTTTGCATTACTGCTTGTGATTTAACAGTCTGGCATTTCTAATGTCCTTCTTAAACACATAACCAAATTATTAGTGGCTGGTCATGAGCAGTTTGAGTCCTGTCATTCCTTCTTATTAATCCCTGCTAAATGTTGTAATGTTTCTAGCTGAAGACCAAGGGAAAACCTGTATTGTGACCTCTCAACTCAGACCAAGGTTTAAAATAATAATGATAACGATAATGATGATAATGATAATTATAATGATGACAATAACAACAACAACAACAACAACAACAACAACAACAACAACAACAACTTGATTTCGTAATTTCTGTCCCATGCCTAAAAGGGGCTTGCAGTTGAGTTGAAGGAAAAAGTCTCATCCTGCTCTCACTTGTAGCAAGTAGGACTGAACTCCAGAGAAGTCACTGCGTAAGGTTCTCTTTTGGAAGCCAGGAAATCAGTTAGGAATCTACTATGTGAGTTAATTTTCTTCAGGACACCGGTCTGTTTGTTTCTTACTACACTGAAGAAAATTGCTGGGCAGAGATGGGTGACCAGCAACATAGAAATGTTTCAGCCAGATTTGCAAAGTAAAGTTGTCCATTCCTAAGGAGGAATGTTCAACTGAGCAAGTGTTTGCAGTGGCACCAGGAAATTCGGAGGATGTGTGGTAGTTTTTTGATCCTTATGATGTGATGGGAGTTAGAAACCTAGTCTTAGTCTTAGAAATCTTAGTCTTATTTCAGATGTTTTCCAGTTTGTGATGCTTGATTTAGAAAACTCTCTTTAATTTTAATATGTTTGTCTATCTTTATGTGGATATATGTGGGTGTATGTCTAATTATGTGGATTCCTTTAAGTTATGCAGCAAATGAGAAGCCTTCCTATTTCATTTAAAGAATCAGAGTTCAACATTTGTATCTGAGCTGGCTTCTCTTTTGGATGTTAAGAAGCACGTCCAAACCTGTCTTGAACAATTGTTTGATGAGATAAATGTATATGATGGTCCTATCTTTTCCCTTTATGTATGAAGAAAGTCTTGACTAATTCACTCTTGTACTTCAGACTTCTAGGTAGCTCATTTAGGGCTTATCAATCTCCTTTCATTGCTTCCACAGTCAAAACAAAAATGTGTGAGTGCTAGTGAGAAATCTGTTTCATGGCACTTAGCCATACGTTAAATATTCTGGCAGAAACATATGACAATTACTAGCTCATGTACAAAACTCATGAAATGTCAGCTATTTCAGTCCCCCAGTAGGTTTTTCCTCAAACAACTATCAATTTCTCTAATGACTATAACAGAAAATCCTGACGTTAATCCCTTAATAAAAACACAGCATACTGTTATAGATTAACAGGATGACTTCTCAAATCAGATTAAGCCTTCTGCTTCAATCTCATGACTGAGTTGTAAGGTCATGGTTAATGACTTAGAAATTGGTACCATGAGGTGTGTGAAGGTCTTTTGGAACTATATGCAGCTAATAATTCAGCTGTGCATCTCTTATCCATTCACAGACTCATCAGCCAGAACTTAAGACTGAAGAGATTTTTCATGTTTTAAATCTGTATAATTCCTGGACACAGCTCCTGCTATCTCCACCAACTTGTTTTTCCCACCTGCCTGGCAGTAAGTATCTTGTCAAGTACTTTTTTCAGGGCTGGGTGTGCATTGAACTCTCCCAGGTGCTAACATAAACCCATCCTCAGGGACTTCTTCCTTGGATTGGAAGACAGGCCTGCAGTTTCATAAATGAATATTGCATTAGTGTCTCTGTAGTAGACCCAACCCCTTATTGGACCAGGTGCAATACAAATGGATGGTAAAGCCACAGAAATTGTCCGAGAGGCTGTTACCTCACGTAGTCTAAAGTTCTTGCCATCAGCCTAAAGCTGACAGTTTTCTTTCTTATATTTTATGTGATTTTTTTGATTCACTCCCTGGAAATGACACCATAGAGTCTCAGAATATCTTACATAAGATGCAGGCCAATTGAAGCCGTATATGAGTCATCATTAGAATGATGGAGAAAAGCATTTCAACAGGGATATATGATCTAATGAAACTGCCTGTGCTGTAGTTCTGTGGGCTTACCTATTCCTCTCACACAGGCTTCAGCAAACGTTGTAACAGGCCACCCTCCACATCCTCCCCACCCTCCCCAGCACCCATGACCCCATCCACCCAAACATGTATGTCTGAATGGTATCAAGTGTCAAGTAGGAGCCTGAAACGCTGCCCAGTAGCAGAAGGGAGAGGCTTTACCTGCTGATGGAACCTCAGAAGCTCAAGCTCTTGAGAAACAGGTCTTACACAGTCCTGGTGCTGCGCAGTCACTCTTGTCTCATTCCTATAGAATTCACAGTTCAGGCTGAACTTCTGCAAAGAGGAAGCAGGAGAAATGCAGTGCCACTGGCAGCTCAAACAATTTACATAATGCAGGGGACCGATGCAACCTGTGGGACTTCTCAAAACTGTCTGACTAAGACCAAGTTTCCTGTGTTTCATGCTTCTTAGCACCCAGGCTGTGTAGTTTGGCTCTCTTAGGCTCTGTTTTGTGGGTGCTGGAGATACCTGTAATGCATTCAATGAAAATAAAGGCCTCCCCCCGTCCTGCTCTTCCCATGTGTGACTTTCTTTTTTGACTTCTCTGTGTATGGGACAAAATGCAATAGCATGCACACTATGGAGTCAGAGCTGCATATTTATGCACAAGTGTAAGCACAGTGTAGGAGGCTCAAGGCTGTATAGAGTCGTATCTGGGGTTTGTGTAGTGAGCCTGCTACAAAAGGTATTTACTTGTCTTCCACTTGTTTGTTTGGTTTCAGGTAGCATGTAGAAGGAAGACCATCTGTTTGCAGCAATGAAGGGTACTGTCTCACTGTAGCTGGAGACAGGCTGTGCCAAAGCTGATTCTTGGGTTGAGAAGGCACAATTGAATTTTTGAAAAGGATGAGAAGATAATCCCTTTCTGTTGAAGTAATAGAATTTTAAAGGTAAATTTCATAAAAGAGAACCACTCAAAAAAAGGAGCACAGCTGCCAACCAGAGTTGTTTCTTTGCTAATGTTCTGACTTTAACCACTGCTATATATTCGTGTGATATATGCATTTGCATATAAATTCTGGTGAATTAGCCCTGAGATCTTTCAGAGATGCTGTAAGCAAATCTATCCTTTCCAGAAGACACTTCCTGCCTCCTTGCAGCAATGCCTATGTGTTGGGTTATACCTTCTTCAATTTAAGTTTACTTATGAGCTATTAAAGCACTGGAGATAAATGTTTCTTATTCCTTTTTTTCTGACGTTACAAATAATGGGGTTTTTATCTCAATAACCATACACAGTAAATAGAGTGTTCCTTATATTCTGGTTCTGTGCCTCTCCCTATTTCTTTAAACATGTGTCTTGGTCCTGATCTACAGAAAACCAAAGATGTACATTAATCTGAGCAGAGAGCACCTCATGGTCTGTATTGTCATTATCTCTCCGGGACATTATCTGCTTGTTTTTTTAAAACACAAACAAAAAGGACAAAAGTCTGAGGATGAGCTATTTTGTTCTTCCCTCTTGCAAGATTGTTAAATTCTTTTCACAACTGGATCTATGATGGTATGTGGTCCCACTGGCTGTACTAGAGATTGTGTTTCATTAGGTGCCTCTGCTTTTGTAATGCCATTGCTACCTGACTGTTTTGAAAAAGCAATCTCAGAACACACAATCCTGCTCTCTGTGCTGGCACTCAATTCAGCCAGTTCCAGCTCTGGGTCACAACCCTGATTTTCAGAGCTCTGTGATGAAATGCACAGAGGATGGAGCTGGAGTCCTCTGTGATCTCCCAAGTGGACTTTTTGTGTAACACAAGAGAACAACTCACCTGACAATTCTTGCATCAGCCCTGGAAATGGTGGAAGAAATGGGACATGATTTAGAAGGACCTTCAGCACAAATCCTAGCTCTGTCAGAGTAAACATCCTCCTCCTCAGCCAGCACACTCTTTGACAGCTGGCTTCCAAGGGTGTTTCTCACAGCAAGTGAAGCTAGACACGCAAATGGCAGAGAGGATGGGTCAGAAGGGAAAGTGAGGACATTTCGTGAGAGCTAGACTGACTGTTAAAATCTTCTGCTGGGAGACATAAAAATAGCTTTCTCTGCAAATCCAGCTTTCCTCTTACACAAATGTTCTCCTTCTTCTTTTGAACTGAAAGAAAAAGCTAATAAATTAATAAAATCCCATTGCTCCTCTTTTGTGAAAGAGGAGAACAGTCATTTATTATGAAACGGAAGCATCTTAGATGATTATTGTTGCAGACATAATTTTGGGATTAATGTTCAAGCTGCAAACTCTTCTGTCTTATGACTAAAATGACTTCTCCATAGTGGTTCATTGAAATAGAAACACACCAAATTCATTTCATTCAGTGGGACTGTGGAAACCTCATGCTGATTACTTATGCTTTGGCTTTTATTTTGATGATGCCAAATCTTATTATTTCTGCAAAATTTCCAATTGTAGGTATCATCACAAAGAATATGTAGACAGGAATTCCCACTTCAAACTGGCCTTGAACTTGTATTACGCTTCTTGTTTTGTGTGAGAAGGGTTTCCTCCATGTAGCCTCTATTTTGACAAAGAGAACTTTCATGGGGGCCATCTCCTTTCTCCACATTTTCCTGTACACCATCTCATTTACCAAAACAAAAACTGGAGCTCTTTCCTCTTTTGGCCTCATGACATTTTGTTTGAATTAATGTTGCCATTCCACTGAAGGTAAACTTGCATATAATACTGAACCACACAAAAAACTGTCAACCTTTTCTTTTTGGAATAATCAAGTTTTTGCCATTACAGGCCCTTTATTGACCAGCTGTCACAGTTCAAGTCCTTCCCTTTCAAGCAGAGCTCTTCACAGATGATTATTGATTTCCTACACTAAACTAATTAGATTAAACCACATTAAATTCTTTAGAGACCTTGTCTGCTGGGTTGGCTTGTATATAGTGTCCATCTGATGACATTCACACTGCAGTTGTTCATTTCTGCTCTAGTGGCCTACCTGAAAGTCACAGTTTATTTTACGTTTATTCAGGGCTTAGTTCCTCTCTCATACTATTTTGTGCAGTTGTTTGGAGACACAGGGCTTTTATCTTATTAAGCATTTCAGCAGTGCCCTGTGTGACACAGCAGATCCTTGGCCAGCTGCAACACAAATGTGATGGCTGCGGCCAGTTAACACCATGCTCACGATGGGACAGGGGCACTTGGCAAAAGCAAGGCCTGTCTCCTCCCGTCCCTGAAGACTCTGCTGAGGAATTACAGACTCTCTCTACCATGCTGAGAAAAAGAGGGCTGGATATCACAGAATCACAGAATCATTCAGGTTGGAAAAGACCCCCAAGATCCTCAAGGCCAACCTTTGACCAAACACCTTCATGTGAACAAGTGCCATGTCCAGTCATTCCTTGAACGGTTCCAGGGATGGTGAACCCATCTCCTCCCTGGGAACAGGGAGTGCTTTGTTGCTGCCCATCCATATTTGTCAGTTTGTCTCTGGAACATTACTGTGAGTCACTCCAGAGCATGGACACCCAATTAGCACCAGCACATTGCTCCTGATATGTGGCTGTGGGCAGAAACAACAAAACTGATCTTCAGGATTACATCCTAAAAAACCTGAACACTGTGGGAGAAGAGAACAAGGCCCAAATATAGCCCAGCACTATGCATAGAGTCCTCATGGGGAGCTTCTTCTTTAGCCTCTGCTTGATAACTGAAAAAATCTGTGCTAAAACTTTTCACATCAAGCAGTCTGATGAAATGTATGTGACTGCATTCATCTTTGTTGGTCAGTGTCATACTATCTTTATCTGGGCTTGGAACCACCTGAAGTCAACAAAGAATCACAGAAGCTCTGAACCAGAGACTCAAGTTAGTGTTATTTGGATTTAGAAAAGTTCAGATGTGCTAGGTGCTAAGTATCTACATCATATAAGGCCACAAGAAGCTAAACTCCCTGTGGGAGTAGCCAGTAAAAGCTGACCAAGTCTCTCAGGATACCCTAGTGTTTGGTCAGCAGACTGGAGAGTGAAGAACTACCAGAGTTTTTCTCTTTTAAAGACTGACTCGACACTTGTGCTGGTAGCTAACTTACAGGAATGGGACTTCCTACAGTGAATGCTTTTCAAGGGGGAACCAAGTTAAAATAGCTCATTGTTGTTTAAAAACTGGGGAAAAGTAAAATATTTGAGGTTTTTTTTGAAAAGTAATTTGTAATTTTAATGAATAATCCTTCTTGTTGATATATTGAGAGCACAGGAATGGCCAAATTCCACAACATAAATGCAAGAAGCCTAGCATGCTGACTTTAGCAGGAGCTACTGCTGGTTCTTCAGGAAACAGGATGAGAAAAGAGGCTTTTTAGTGTTCGTAAAGGGACTGAATCCCTTTAGATGTTTTGTTAAGATCTCAGTCTTTCAGACTTTTTGTTAGAATACTCAGTTTTGTTTATTCTGGAAGTTTTTTCCTGATCATAGAGAAGTCAAAATTCCTTTGAAAAACTGCAATAAACTTTTTGTGACAGATCTATCACCACACAGAAAAGCTGGACTGAAATGTGGAGAGAGTCTACTTGGCTTTGTTTGAGGCTTACATATAGATATAAAAATGTATAATTTTTTTTATATGAAGGGAGAGCATATGGGCAGTAAAGACAAAAACCAAAACTCTTGGGATTTAGGTGTTATACTATGTCCTTTCTTTTTGTGCTGCTTCATTCTTCATCACAGCCAGAGTGCTTTTTTCTTATTTTTATGTTTATTATTTATGTATCCATGGCAACCATGAGTCTTTGTCAAGGAGCCATCCCTGTGTGTCTTCTTTTGAGAGGTTGTAATCATAAAAACCATGCTATCTGCCTGAATGTTTCTTACATTGAATATGTCTTAATTTTTAAGTGTTCTGAAGTAATGAAAAAGCATTTTTGCTTTTTTATATTACTGGTATTTTAAAAAACAACAGAGGAATTTGGGAACAGAGATACAGGATTATTTTTTTTGTGGATTGAATGCTTCTGAAAATCCCATCAAGAGCACAGCAGTTCATATTGGTTATTAATGTTCATGTAAACAACCCTAATGTGTAAAAAATTCAGATAGGCTAATATATTTCTCCCTTTGTAATATTCACAGCACAACTGTGGGCTGCCAACTGAGAAAAAAACCCATCTGGTATAACCAAACAACCTTACAGACTACCTTTTTCCTACACATTAAACAGATTTCCTGCATTAAACAGATGTCAGCCTACACACCCCTTAAGACAATGTCCATGCTATAGAGGGCAAAACTCAGCGGAAAAAAGTGAACTGAGTTTTTTTATTTTGATTTCATTTCTAACTTTGTGAAGTTTCATGGATTTTAGCAAACAAAAGCAGTTTATATGCTTATCTCTCATTAAAATCTTTGTGATTCTACAAATTGCATTAAGAGGAAGGCAAAAACACTGGTAGGAAGTTCTTGTCTCTTTTGACCTTATCCCCACAGCACAGGACACACTGTCTGAGTTCTGCATAGTATGACACTGGGCTATAGGACTCCTTTAACAGCTCTTTAAACAGCCACAGATCTTTCTTGCAAGTTCTAATATATATGGAACAGGTTGCACTTCCTTTTTACCTGGCCCACTTTAACAGGAATCTTTGGTAGGTGGCTTCTTGAGATTTTGAACTGAAGGACAACTTCCCATACAAAAGGGAAAGAACCAGACAAAATCTTAGCATTATATCCCAATGCATCTGCCTTTCTTCTCCCCTCTTTCATCATAAATTGCCTTTCCTGTAATCAGATGGCTCTCAAAATACTGTTACTTAGAAGAAAACTTTCTAGAATTATCACAGAACATAGTTATTTTCTATATTGATTTTATAAACAACTGAATCCTAAAGTGGACCCTCAAAATGTTGTCTACTTGTAGAATTTCTGGGGGACAATAAATGTACTTACGAAATAATACATGAAATAGGATACATTTCCTTCATAAGTGCACCAGGAAAACTTCTTGCTCAGTACAGTAAATTGCCCAGGTGAATACATGTCTAACACTCTCTTAGACTGTTTGTTCAACACTTGGAAGTATCAGGACATCAAGCTGTGAAACGCCCTGCAAATTCAGTGGAGTATATTTCCTGCCTGCTGTAAGGTGTAGGTAAAGGAAGGTCTTTAGCAGATCCCATGAGGTACTGATGGGCATTAGGAGTTTGTCAGGATGTGGTGGAAGACTCCATTCTGTGGGAAGTCAAAGGCTGTGGAAGCAGGACTTGTGGAGATACTTCCAGAAAGACAAGAGGACAAGGAAAAGGCAGGATCATGCAGCCAGCTCATGGCAGTTCAAGATACCAGGTAATCTAAACACTGTTTCCTGCTGCCCAGCATGCCTGGGCTGCAGGGATGGAGCCTGGTAAGTGGCTGTGCTCTGAGGTGCCTGCTTTTGCGTGCAGTCTCCAGCAGTCTTTACTGGGATTTTGGACCCATGCTCTGGACAGGGTCAAGTTGTCTTGTCCTCCAGATCCAAAGCCCAAATGACAATTCGTGGCTACTTTTCACAGAACTACAGAGCCACAGAATAAGCTGAGTTGGAATGGACCCACAAGGATCAGCGAATCCAACTCTTATCCCTCCTATACAAGACATCCCCAAAAATCACGTCATGGGCCCAAGAGCATCGTCCAAACACCTCTTGAACTAGGTCAAGGTTGGTGCTGTGACCACTTTCCTGGGGAGCCTGTTCTAGCACTGAACCACCCTCTGGGTGAAGAACCTTTTCCTAATAACTAGCCTGAGGATATAGTAGTCTCTTTCAGCTCTGCTGTGATCCTTGGAGCACAGGTATTGCTGTTTGGATGACAGTGCACTCCCTCTGACCTAATTGCAGGAGGAAACAACCACTGCCAAGTGTTTTCATGTTGCTTCATGTTCATGTGTGGAGGGATCCAGTTAACCAGAGGGCTTCTCTTCTGCTGCTGGAGAACTGTGATGGAGGTAGAAAACATCTTGCAGCCAGTCTGAGAACACCTTTGTCATGCTGGAAAGGAACTGACGTGGATCTACATTAACGGACCCCACAGAGTGTTTTTCCAGGAGGAGTAGCTCTGGACCTTGTGTTCTGACCTGCTCTGAAATGACCATAATTTGCGCTGGCCAGGTACTTGAGCTGCTGAAGGGTGGGAGTTGAAAGAGAAAGGACCTCTCTTCATGCTTTGCATCCTATTCTCCTTACTGATAGCCACGAATTACTTCTGAAGGATGCAAGATTAGCCTAAACAGACACTGGACCAAACACAGATTTTCTCTCTGCCAATAAACAGATCTGAGAGTGCTCAACAAGCAGGCACAGTTCAGAGAAAACTGCCAGCTCTCCTGATAAATGGGTCTCCAAAGCATCTGTGCTGTAGCAGGGAGAACACTGTGCTTAGATACCTCCAGATAATCCACTGTGACAGAGGTGTAAGTGTCCTCGGCCATACTACCATTTAATGATTCACTCTGGAAGGAGATGGGTTTGTGAAGTTTACTCAGATGGGATGCTGATGTACCTTTTAGTTCCAAGCACACTCCCACTATTGTCAGTGATAATTTTGGTAGGAATTGGCTACCACTGAATGTTTAAAACTTACACAGGGATTTTCGAAAGCCCACTGTTTGTGACCAAAGGGCCACGGTGCATTTCAATACTTCCCCAGGAGATGGTGACTTCTGGTATTTTATCTGCTGTCTATTTTCCTCTTGAAAGTTTAGCTTTGAAAGCCAGTCTGGGAGCAGAACTTCTTAAAAGATTACTCTTCCCACTCTTCTCTAATTTGTGATGATGAGTGCTTTGGCTTTAAATATTACAGTCATAAAGATTTTACTGACTTCTATTTCATGCTTAATGTGTACCCATTACTAGCTAATGACAAACTAAAGAGTGCCTCATGTAGTGGAATTTCTGCTTGGAGGTGAAGTTTAAAGATGCCTTTTGAATTTATAGTTTACCAATTCTGTTTGCATGTGAATGCAACCAGCTTCTGGTTGGCACATCTGGTTTGCTCATCCCAGCAGACTGAAAATGTGGCAGGAGTGAGTTTAAACAAATTTCTTTGCCTAAGGTGCAAGGAAAACCCAGCAAGAAATTAAAGCAATGAAGCTGTGATGAAGATGTTGTTGTCATACCCAGGCTTCTTCCTTGTTACATCTGTAAGCACTCTCTGGGTTACAGAGCTCACAAGTGAGTGGCAGGCAATGTGTTCCCTCATCCCTCTTTGGAACTAGTTTTCATTTAAAAC
>VZRQ01010454.1:0-67201 GCA_013397975.1 Machaerirhynchus nigripectus
ATTATATAATATTATATATATAAAATTAATATGGTGTTAATATTTCAGGGCTCTGTTAGAGCATTACCCCTTCACTTTGGGGCTTCATTTAATTTCTGTTCGCAGTAAATGAGGCAGCTATTCTTAAAAATTCACAGAAAAGCTGCTGGTGGCACAAAACAGGCCTGGCTTCTCCTTTGGGGCACTGAGGGATGGTTCTTGGGTCGGAGCCACCCTTACAGGTGTCACTGGGATCAGCTCCCAGTATTTACTGTCATCTCCCAGGTTGGACAGAACAACCTGATCTAGTGGAAGGTATCCCTGCCCATGGCAAGGGGCTGGAACTGGATGGTCTTTAAGGTCCCTTCCAACCCAAACCATTCTGGGATTTACATCTAATTTGCTTCCCTTTGCCTGGCACAAAGCCAAGGTGGCTGCAGTGAAGGGGTGTGAGCAGCACCAACAAGTGACTCCAATGACACAACACACAGTATTCCTCATCAAACTGGCATTTTCCATTATCCACAGGGCATTTCCCACCCTCAGAGGGCATTTCCCACCCTCCACAAGTCAGTACAGACAGAATGAATCCTACTGCTTTTGCAATTCCCTCGTAGATGTTCCGTTCCCCCAAATCCCAGCTGCAAGCACTCAAAGGAACAGGAGAAACAGCCTTCCCAAAGCTCCTGAATTTCCCACCAAATGCAGCAGAGAAGGGGAAAGCAGGAGCACAAGGGTTAACAATCAAATACCCTTAAAGTAGGGAACGTCGTGCTCAAAATCAGCCGGAGTTTGATGTTGCTCTTTTGAAGTTTAATTATACCAAATGTTCTACAGGAACATGCCATGTTCTTGCCTATCTATTCTGAATTGTAAGTACCAATCAGCATGTAAATGATCAAATTAAATCTTTTAAGTTGTTTGCAAGAGCCAGAACACCTTTCTGGGAAGGAAAGGCTGAGCAGCAGCAGCAGCGTTTGGTGCGGTGCCGCTGTTCTCGGTGGGCTCCTCCATGACTGGCACTTCCACAAGGAAATTGGAGTGGAAAAAAGTCCACGGCACTCCCAAGCTCTTGTGCTGTCATGGAAAATTACTGTCTAAACAGGGAAAGGTGATTTATTTCTTTCTAAAAGGTCATTTTGTTCTCAGTGATGGAGCTCGGCTGCCCAGATTAGAGATCACAGCTCACACTTGGACAGTGCTCCAGCTCAAGCCATCAAACCCTAAAGTTCGGAGAAGTGGGTGAAATTTAGGGATGGCTCAGCACTTACTGCAAGCACCAACCCTGCCAGAGCTCAAAGAGTGTTTGCACAACACTCTCAGGCATTGTTGGATTCTTGGGGTTGTCCTGTGCAGGGCCAGGAGTTTGGCTCAATGATCCTCATGGATCCCTTCCAACTCAGGATACTCTGTGATTCTGCACTGCTGCTGACCTGGGGATTTGGGAGCAAAATATGACAAGGGTTAAATGCTGTTCCTCTAAAGAGTTACAGTGGATGTGAGGAACTGAAAAGACCAAGCCTGCTCCTCATGCATCATTCCTGGAAATATTTTTTTTTCCATAGGTAAATGTTGGCCCAGCTTCTCTCACCGATTTCCAAAGAGCAAAAGTCTTCACCAGGCACAGACATTGTATTAATCCTGTTTCTCCTCTGATGCAGAACATGAACCAACATGGAGCTATGCTGTGTAGTAAACTGGAAAAATTTTTCGTTCTCCCAGGAATCTGGTAAGCAAAACTTCCCTCTATTTTACTTCTTTCAAGCCTGCCCAGAACTGTAGACGTGTTTGAAAACAAAAAACTCACCTCCAGAATGTATAAGAAAGATCACAAAAATGCTCCTGTCCTTTCACAAGAGTTGGGGGGGAAAAAAACACTGAGCAGTTTCAAATATTTACAGTCCCTCTGGACCACTAACAATGAGGGAGACAAATTCCTGTCTTCGGTGACATCTCCCAGAAAAGAAAACATGGGAAAACCAGACCTCAGATTCTACAGAGTGAAGCCCAATCAGTAACGTTTGCTCAGTAAAGAACTTTTCCAGCATGGATGGAAGTCTGTGTTCACAAAGCACTGAATGGGGCTGTGCTCAGGACGGCTCCTGGCTTTCCCAGGAGCTGGGTTGGGGAGTTTTTCCCTTGCTATTTCCTATTCATTGGAATGCGATTTGGCATTGAAACCCTTTTTTAATTTAAATTTAAAGCAACGAGATTTGTCTTTCAAAGGAAACACGAGCAGCAATGACCGGGCTGCAGGGAAAGCAGCCTGTGCACGGTCCTGCTTACCTGTGTTCCCTCTTACCTCCTTCCTGGAGCTGCAGGTGTCGCTCCCGCTCACTTCCACCAGCAGGTTCGTGTGCCGCAGGATCAGGATCTCCTTGGCCTGCTCCGTGGGCTCGCTGTCCCCGGGCAGGGTGTGCCTGTTGTACGCCGGGCCCTGCAGGGACACCACAGAGGCTGTTGGACACGGGACCATCCCTGCCCTTCCTTCAGGAGAGCCTGCGGGTCCTTCCCCCCTGCAGCCATCCCACCCAGTTATGGGGATACACTGGTTTAGGAGAGGTGGGGCTGGAAAGAGCCACAGAAGGGAGATGGGGCTCCAAACTGTGCTTTTTTATGTGAAGTCGCCCAAGAAATCACTGAATGACAAGACTGAGTTACACCTGACAGTGCAGCTGACAGAACGAGTGCCACGACTCTGCCCGAGGTGCCTTCACAGCTTCAGCCCCTCTAATGTTTTATATCAGCCCCACCTTCCCATATAAATCATGCCAACAATGGGAACCATAAATCCTCCTTCAAAAGCCACCACCCAGCCAAGCTGAAATCTCCCACTAACACCAGTGGGAGCAGGGATAACTCTGTCACTACAAGGGGTTAGGCTGGATTAATGCGGGACTAACTACAAACTGGAGCTGTGCCTTCATCTCCATCCCTTCACCATGTCCATAGGTTTCTTCCCAGCCTTATCCCATTGCTTCCCTCAGCTCAGCAAAGGGACAGGAGGGGAATGCTGATCCCCCTGTGCTGAGCTGCCCACACCAGCCCCACCCCTACGGACTCTGTATTTGTGTGTAATCCCTAAAACAAAGGCTTAGGTGGATTTTAAGGCTAAGTCTCCCTGTGAACAGCAATTCCAATGTACAGCCCCAGGTGCTGTGTGAAACCCCAGACACGATCCATGAGTCTGTAAACAGCAAGTGGGGTTTATGCCCTCTAACCACTTGTACCAGTTCCATGGCAGAATTGCTGGGTGGATTTAAAACCTCTGCAGATCAATTCCTACTCACAGAACTCTTCCATGGGAAAAAATGTACCATGAGGATAAGCCCATCCCTGCTCTGCCCCAGGAGCTGCTGCTGGATCTGCTAACCCAGTGCCTGAAGTTCCATGTGCTCCTCCTTTCTCCTTTTTGCTGCTGGGTACCGATGCCGAAAATATTCCATGAAATTATAGGCTGACTGGGTGAACCTTTCAAAAGCTGTCAGGCAGCAAACAGAAATGTGCCACTGACTTGGAAACTGGATCTGGCTCCACACAGCCAACTATTCTCTGCTCACAAAGAGACATCCTGGGTAATTATGGAAATATTCATAACATCTGCTCGGGCTGTTCGGATAACCAAGGAAATTCGTGTTATTGGACACTTAAAATATGGATTGAGGGAAAAGTTATACCGTCCTCCTGATCCGGTACAGGTTCCTCGCCAGTATTTCCTGCATGTTGTCCAGGACATCGGGATTCAGAGCGTCCTCCGATTTTTGGTCTGCTCTGACAGTCCTGTCGCTGCTGCTGCAAAGGAAAGCAGAACACCTTATTTTGGAAGATGCACAAGAAGTGCTCCCCCAAATGCCAGTGCCCACAGCAGCCCTTTGGGATCCCCCCACAGCCAACAGGGCCAACAGCTCATCCTCGCAGATGGAGCTCACGGCAAGGAGGGAACTTGGCATTTGCAACAGAGCTGGGTTTGTCCGTGTGCTCCCTGGTGGATAAAAGAGCCATGGGAAGCTGTAGCAGAGCAGAACCATCTGTGAGGTCTGAAGTGGCCATTCAGAACATTTCACAGTGCAAACCCATCCAAAATTGGGCAGGGGCCTCTTCCTCAGAGCACCATTTCCGTGTAACTCACGGGGAAACAAGTGACCCTCCATGTACCACCATCAGTACTGAGTGATGCTCATCCATCCCACCATTTTTAGCCCCCAGCTGCTGAGTTTTAACCGGTGTTTGCTCACAGGAAGGAGGGGTGGGCTGGGCCGTGGCCCAGCTGCCCAGCCTGGGCCAGCTCGATGGCGTGTTTGCGCTCCAGCTTCTCGTAGAGCAGCACGATGCTGGACTTGGGCTGGTCGTACTCCCTGAGCAGGATCTTCTGCAGGTATTTGCTGTTGAAATATTCCAATCTGTTGGAGAACAAAACGAGATGGGTTTAGCCTCCCCCCTGACTCCCCAGCACCAACAGACCTGAGCAAGGCAGCAGGGTCATAGCCCACAACTGCCCCATGTTCCATTAAATTCCATTATATCCCATTAACTTCTCCTCAGAAGTCAATGGTCCAAGAGGTCAGTCCCTAATTATTTCTCCACTGCAGTGCATGAATCAAAATATTAAAACTTTACTAAATACATTAAAAACTCCCCAAAAGTGCCAGATATGTCATGAACTCTTCTAGAAGTGCTACAAGCAGCAGCCACAGATTTAAACACTTCCAGATTCCCTCTTGAGCCATTTCCTCTTCCTTTTTGCTCAAATTGTTGAATAATTTAGGTTGGAAAAGACCTCTGAGATCACCAATCTCTCTAAGATCTGCTCACAAGGAGCCAGGATGCTCCTCAGCAGCAGCGACTCCCATACCCTCTAGTGGCACTTCCAAGCATGGACATCCCTAAAAATTCTCTACCAGCTGCATCTGTGCCTGGACCACCAAGCAATTAAACCTGGTAGATTGTTTTTAGTAAATTTTATAGTATTTGTGGGGTTTTTTTAAATCTATCTGCATTTTTTTTAATTTTAAAATGTACAAACTCCCAGAATTTAATGAAAATTGAACACTTTGCTACAGAGCTCTGGAGAGATCCTCCGTAATTTCAGTCCACAACAAGCAGTGCTGCAAACTCAGCTCTTTAACGGTAATTGTGCACAGCCTGGGACAGGCTGTGTGTCATGGCCATGGCACTTCCAGCACATTTCTGTGGGCAAGAAGGGACAAACACAACAATAGAGGAGAAAGGATCTTCTCAGGGTGATGCACAAGGGGTGTCTGCAAGCAGGGAAGTGCCCTGGAAACCTGGTGTCCACTTGGACAAGGAAAAGCTGCTCCTCTGCCACCTCCCTCGTGCCACGAGGATGAACAAGGCCCAGCTGCCCACAGCAGAAATTTTGGGAATAGAAACCAACCTCCTTTTTTCCCTACACGTGTACACAGTTGTATTGTGGCAAATCCTTACTTGTCTTTCCAGTAATACTGTCCCCAGTGTCCAGATATATCTTCAATGCCAGCCAGCAAATGATCCAAGAACTAAAGAGGAGAGAGGATTTCACTCTACGCCGGTTGCATACGTGATGAACCCAGCCAGCAAACAGCAAAAGCCACACACACAACAGGGGATGCTTCCAGCTCGGGATATGGAGCTGGGAAACAAGGAGAGGGGGCACTGGGATAATTCTCCATCCACTCATCCATTGGTGCTGGAGTACAATGAGTGGTTTGCTTTCAGGCGGGGGCAAGCAGAGAATAAATGCTGAGGGCCATGAATCTGGTCTCTGATATGTACAGCAGGGCTGATGGCTCCCATGTCCTGCCCTCTGGGCCTTGGCAAGCAGGAAAAGCTCATTTTGGGCTTTTTGAGGCAATCTGTGTCAGGAAATCAGTATCTTCAGGGTATAAATGTAGGTAACACACAAACGATGCTTTGACTTTGCTTTCCCCCAAACTATTCCTACTAAATGAAATCAGCATATCATACTTTATATAAATATATTATCATTGTTTAAAATGATATAAAAAATCCCAGACCGGTTGGGTTTTCCAGCTTAAACTTAAACCTTGTAATTTCCCAAACTGCTTTCCCTCCTAATGGCATCTCTAAACTGGGAGAGGGCTCTGCTCTGCTGCCCCTCCACACTCTGGTACTGATGACCCTGGAACTTCCTACAGCACTAAATTTTTTTTAAACTATCTTTTTGGGGCGTCAGAGACAGAAAAGTTTCAGAGCAGCTGGCTCAGCCCTGCAGCCTGGTGTGGGTTTAGTGCCCTCACATGGCTGTTGGCAGCTGTGTGTTTCACAAAGACGGCATTGGAGGGAAGCACTGAAGTGTCTGAAGTGTCCCATGCCTGGGAGTGTCCAAGGCCAGCTTGGACGGGGCTTGGAGCAACTTGGGGTAGGGGAAGGTGTCCTTGTCCATGGCAGAGGGTGGAATGAGAGGAGGTTTAAGGTCCCTTCCAACCCAAATTACTCTGATTTCATGAAATTACGCTCACACACTTTGATCATCACCCCTGTGAGCCAGAATATCCCAGCTATCCAGATCGCAAAACAAATTTGAGGAAGAAAGCTGCTTCTGGATTCTGCATCCCTGATTTCCAACTACCTGCATTGTTACCTTCTCAACTTAATTGGTGCATGGCCATTTTCAGCTCACACCTCCTAATAAACACATTTCTGAGATGATTTACCATTCACACCCCAACAAAAGAACAGAGTCTTTTCTGTTCATGACTGGAAAAGGCTCTTCGGCCTCCTGAGCTGTTAACCTCAGACAAAGCCTGCAGTCCAACCCCATTGTGAGGATGCCAAACAGGTTTTACAAATGTCCTCAGCCCCAGTGGCTTTATTGCTAAAGAAGACAAGGACAATATTATTCCTGAAGGAGCCACACCCACAGAAACGTGGTTGGGACTGAACAGTTAGATTCAGAAATGTATTAATTTTCCATTGGATGCAGATGCAAATGCAAAGGCTCAGCTAAGTGGGAGAGCAGCTGATCTCATGGAGCTGAGCCTCTCCCTGAAGTCCTCTATGACTACAAATACCAATGTTTGGATGGTGAGAACAAGGGGAATGAAATCCCACCATTGGGTTATGGATGTAGAATCACGGAATGGTTTGGGTTGGAAGCTCATCTCATTCCACCCCCTGCCACGGGCAGGGACACCTTCCACTACCCCAGGTTGCTCCAAGCCCCATCCAACCATCCTCCCAGGGAGTACTTCAGAGGTTCTCTCCAATATAGCACCAACCTTATGCTCCCTTTCCTCTTTTTTTTCACAAAAATACCCGAACCAATGGTGGTGTTGGGACTGGAGAACACATGGAAGTTCCTAATGCTTAAAGCAACCAAGCCTCAGTTTCTTTCTTTCTCTGATTCCAGACACCAGAGAAATTGGAATCAGGGCAGAGCTTAAAGTTTTGGTCAAGAAATCATCTTTTTCTCTCATGTTTGTGCACTACCTGATGCTATATCAGCCTGATTGAGTCGGTCAGTGCTCTTCCAATGCAAAAGTAACCCATGGTTAGGAAGCGGAACAGAACTTCCAACATGGAAGGGGGCTGACTTGCAGAGGATTTGGGTAAAACTGCAGACCTGCAGGGTCCCTGGAGACACAAACATTCCAGAAGATATCAGAAAGCTCTGGCCATGTGTTGACGGATGCTCCACTTACCCGAATGTGGATCTGCTCTCCCACGGTGGGAGCACTCTCCCTTTTCCTCTTGACAGCCAGCAGGTCAACGAGGGGACGGATGGTCATTCCCTGCAAAGTAACCACAACACAAAAATCAGCCTTTCTTCATATCCATTTTTCCTACACTGGAACAACAGCCACCGGCATGGGGCTGAGCCACGGCGACCTTGTTCTGGTGTTCGAGCAGCCTCTCTCACCTGCCCTGCTTTCCTGGCAGGAAAAAACCTCCAGAGCTTCAATGGGACTAGAAATCGTTCTCCCAGGTGTACCCCAAACACTTTGTTTGCTCCTGGTAGGAACCTGTCAACGGGAGCTCACAGAGAGGCTTCAGGATGGGGGGAGGCACCGAGGGGAAACCTCCGCTCGCCTCCTCCAGCCTCTCCAAGACCACAAAAAGCCAACCAAAATTCCAAGGTCAATCCTGTGGTTTGCTGTGCTTGTGGCCTCCCAGATGGAAAGGGGCTTGAAATGATCCAAGTTCAAATGCCTGAAATGAGGATAATCCTTGAGATTTCTCAGCACGGAGCCTCCACCAGCAATTGTCTGCTCGCTCCTTGAGCACTGTGAGTCACACACCATTACTCCAGCAATCTTTGATGGCCAGCTAGCGGCTAAGTTTCCTAATCAAAGCATCCACCTGGTGGGAAGGGTCAAGGGAAAAGTTTTAATGTCCTTTAGGCCTCGTGAGAGAACTAAAATGTTGTTGTGGTGTGTTTCTTAGTCTGGCTTCTGTATGAAATTACTTTTCTAGGACATGTTTACAGCAAAAATGATGGAGTAGTTGATGTTTATGACTTCTGAATGTCACAAATGCTGGCACGGAGGAGAGTTGAACACATTTTTAATTGCAGAAACAATTAATGTGTCATTTTAATAGCTAATAGCAATAAAAAATGCGTCGCTATTCAGAGTCAATAACACAGAACTCACAAATTCCGAAATAACAGATATTACAAAAATTAAGTAGAGACTGTGCAATTTGGCCTCTTGCCTTCCTGGATAATCAGCCACAGTTGTTTCCATTTTAGAGCAGCATTTGGGACTGTTATGGGAATCCCATGTGTCATTCCAGGCCACACATCATTTCACAGCACACCTGCAGGTCCCCCGTGATGCTCCTCCACCCACCAGGGACAACTCATCCCAGGGAGTGTCTGACGGCTCCGTCACAGCTCACACAACTGAAGTTTTCCACCTCCAGCAATCCAGTGGGACAGTGCAGGCATCAACCAACCTCCCCCCTTCACAATTACTATATTTGCTCAGAATTTCATGGCAGAGGTCAGGGGCCAGTAAGTCGGGAGAGTGAACTTCCAACAGTATTTGATTTTAAAACCACACCGAGAGGCAGAACAATGAGGGGGGTTGTGACATTCCAGACAAGCCCAGAGAGCTCCCTGGAGGACTTCCTGGTCTACATGGCACACATCCAGCCTGCTTGAAAGCACTGAGGACTTGAGAATTGCTCAGTCAGCCTCCTCAAAATGATTAACCAGGCTTGTTGTGGGAAGAGCCTTATGCAACTGGGTTAGGAAGGCCAAGGGAGAGGAGTTTCCTGCCTTGTGGAATGCACTGATAGAGCTACGGGTGGCCAAGCCCAACTGCTCATGGGGTGGTGATTCCTCTGTGGCACAAGGGTTTCCAGCCAGCAGGAGCAGGATTTCCAAAGGGAATCATAGGATGAAGTGGGTTTGAGCTCTGACAAGATGCTTTGTTGTCCCAAACCAGCTTAGAAGGGCCCAAAGGATCTCTGCCTTGGTTTTGGTCCTATTTTAACACAGACAATCCCCACCAAGTCTATACTGAGATCACTGTGAATACAAAGAAAACGTTTTGCACAAAACAACAACAAAAACGTCCACTATGCAAAGAAGTTGTTTCACAGCCAGTATTTCTCTCGCCCTTTCCACACACAGTGACCATGAAAGACGCTGGGATGGTAAAAATATTCCCTCCCCAATAATGCATCTGTCGACGTGTCTGGCAGCAGCACCACAAACTTGATTTGCAAACCCGGGTTTTCGAAGGTTCACCTTAACCCCTGCTTCTGTTACAACATTTACCCACCTTCCCTGTGCTGAGCTCTATAGCAGTATCTTCCTGCCTCAGGTTTTAAGCAAGTTTCCTGGGTTTGTCCTCCCCCCGTTCTCGTGGTGGCCCCGGCACTGCAGGTCCCTGGAGCCCCAGCACAGCCCCTCCTTGTAGACACGGCGTTCCCGTGAATGGCTGAGGGACAGGGGCTCTCCCCGGCGACACGGGGATCCTGTTTAACTCTCACCCTTTTGCACGGGGATGACATCACCAGCTGAGCTTCGAGGTTACACAAAAGCCCTTTTCCCGGGCCCGGGAAGGATTTCCCGAAGCCCGGAGCTGCCGCCTTAGCACAACCTTTGTGTGAGGCTCAAGAGCGGCTCTGCGTGAGCGGACGTGCCTGGGGACCGGGGCTTTTCAATTTCTCACCCGCATTTGCATCTTAAAACTCGTCAAGCTCCACCTAAGCACATCCCCCCGACCCTGGCCCCTGCTCTCCCCTTTCAGGCCGAGGCTGTGCCCAGTCCCACTGCCCTGCGGCTCCCAGCTCCGATCCCATCGGCATAACACGCTCTGATCCCTCCTCCACCACTTTTCCAGCTCACGATGCGGGTTTAGGTGGATTTGGGGAAGCAAAATCAACCCCACCCCTCCACGCTGTCCAAGTGCTCGACACCCACCTGAGGGGTTCAGCCAGGAAAAGCAGAAGGAATTTGCTCTGGGGATGATGCTCAGCCTCAGGGCCACTTGGCAGCTGCCACCACGAGCCACCATCTCCCACAGCCCCAAAAACCACTCTGCTCCCTCCATCCGAGGGCAGGAGGAAGGTGGCTCCTGGTCAGCAGCTCCACATGGACCTCATGTCCTTGACCAGGAGCTCCCAGGGAGTTTTTCTACTTGAGATCTTTCCCAAACCTCCACATCCCACTCACTTCAGTCCTGTAGAGACCCACTCTTTACTTTTTGGGATAAACACCAGGTGGACATCAGCCTTGCTCACTTCAGCACCAGACAAGCCCAGTTTTCCCACCGCATCCTCCTTCAAATGTGGCTGTGTTTGCCACAGTTTGAACTAAAACCTGTAGTTCAGAGAAGCCCTTTGAGACTTGCAGCTGGCCAGAGAAGAGCAGGGAGACATCCAACACCCTCATCCCACAGAAAGCTGCAGGAGTGGTTTTACCACTAGATGTCACAGCAATGCCGAGAGCTGCTGTTCCTCCTGAGCCCTGGAGCACCAGAATTCCTTAAAACTCAGTGCTGGAGCACCAGAATTTACAGCCCCAGCATGAGGGGGAGGAACCGTCTCCATCAGACTCCTGGAGGGGACCTAATCCCGAGTTTGTGCCCAGTACTGGTTTTACCTGTATGAACACGGTGAAGAGGATGACAACAGTTGTTGCTGCAATGAAGAGCTTTTTCCTGTGGAAGTCAGGCAGCAGGAAAACCAAAGAGAAGCAAATAGCCCCTCGGAGCCCCCCGTAGGCGATGATGAACTGGTCCTTACTGGTGATGGTGTTCACGTGAAATCTGTTCACAAAGAAAGTCAGCACAAGAACCCCTGAAAAGCAGGAAAGAAGATTGAGGCACATCAATCAAATAGAACAGTTAGAGAAAACTCATCATCTTGCATTTTCCAGTGAAACACCATGGAATTGGTAAACACCAACCACGAGGAACTGGCCAGGGCACAAGGGGGTATATTCCCAATATGCCACAGGAGAATTTTTCTTCCAGTCTGATCCAACAGGTTGAAACTTGCTTTGTCCAGATAAAACTTAATCCTCAACACATTTCTGATCTGGGGGATTACAAATATTGACTGGACACAGTCCTGAAATATTGATTAATTGATTTATTCTAATTGGTGATAACAAATGACTGAATTGCTCAGATTACAAATGGTTTTGAGGCAAATCATCAGCAACAACTTAGCCACAAATTACCCTCCTATTTCCCAAAGTTTCCAAGCAGTAGCTTGGATAAGTAGCCATATTCCACCTGTGTTAATGTTGTTTCCTTCCCTCAGATTTATACTGTACAAATTGAAGGCCACGTGAGGTGACACAGCAACTGCTGCGATTTACAGCCATCTGTAAATGCACAAACAGATGCAGAAAGGTACAAAAAGTCAGGCCTTAGATCAGTAGGCTGTGATTATAATACCAGTGGATGTGATAAACATCCTATTTCCCGAAGATTAACGGCCATTGTGAGAACGGATGGCAGTGCCTGTCACTGACTTCTGTTTGGAATTAGCTGGAGCCACAGCACTGTTGCTTTTCTGGAGGGTGTTTGCAAAAGAAATAAAAACAGTGCATTTATTATGTACATATCAAACATCTTCCCACACACCTCCAGCTAAAAATATCTGAACTTTGACTGTACATTGGAGGCGTCTGAAGAAAACAAAAACCTGGGGATGTTTGGGAATAGGGAACTTAATTAACTGAACTTTGTGACACCTTCCCCATCTCTGGAGCTCTGCGGAAATGATGCCCAGACTAGCAAATGCGAAGCACTTGGGTGTCAAAGTTCTTTGTAACTTAAAAAATAAATAAAACAAAGCCTCCCTCGGATCACATCCACCCCTACTCTACAGCTCAGGCAGTGCCGATGATTTAAAGGAACAAAATTTACTTGAGCTGATATCCTAGCCTTTGTCTTAATTTAATCCTTCCTCATAAATTATTATTAGCATTCCCTAAACTAATTCAAGGCCAGTTTGCTCCAAGAGATGACATACAATTAATCATCCTGAGCAGAATGTATTTCCTCCTGGAGATACCTCGGGAAAGAGCAGGAGGAAATCTCCCCAGGGCTTGGATATCAGCAGGGCCCCAGTGCTGCCATGCAAGAGCTCTATTTTCCTTTTTAGATGATCTTCCTCATACCAAAGGAATTCCCCAGATTTCAGCAGAATCATTTCTCAAATATTTAAAGCACTGGGAGTGCTCTGTGAAGGACTGGGGCACAGTTTACACACCACTACCCACCCAAAAATCCCCAATTCCTGCAAGGAAATGTAGGGGCACCTCCTATTTCTGGATCAGTGCCTCAAGCACCTCCAGAATCCCAGAATCTCAGAATTGTTAAGACTGGAAAAGCCCTCCAAGATCATCAAGTCCAACCATCCCTCCAGCACTGCCAGGACCACCACTAACCCATGTCCCCAAGGGCCACACCCACATGTTTTTTGAACATTTCTGTGCTGGTGTCTCCACCACTGCCCTGGGCAGCCTGTTCCAATGCTTGGCAACCCTTTCCATGAAGAAATTTTCCCTACTGTCCAAATATTAATTAATTATTAATTGATCCAGAGCTGCTGGATGGCTCTGAGCAGGCCAAAGTCTAATCTCAACCACCATCTCCAAGGCAGGAGTTTCCCAGCCCGGCTTGGCGCAGCCCCTTCCGAGTTCTCACCCTCCCAGCTCCCTGTCAGCTTCCCAGGAAGGTGCTGCAGGACAGGAACACCCTGTTCAGGACCACTATGACAATTTCCAGCCCTGCTTTGCGTGTTCTTATTTAATTCCAGGGAGATTTCGACTGGAAAAGGGTTTTCTCTTCTAGCTGCAGCCTGAGCCCTTCCCTAATAATGTGCTGCATAATTTGAGCTGCTCTCAGAAGGGCTGTGCTTAGGGAGGATTTTTGGGGTGCTTTTGTAGCATTGTTACGTTCTTGTATCTTGCAACGAAGAATTTTTGAACTAAAAAAAGCCAAACTCGCTCAGAACTCCTTTTATCTGAGCAAATAATTTAAGAAAAACCACTTAATGGTAATAAAGCACTGAATGTACAAAAAATTAACTAATGAGCACATTTCCAAGTATGGTGCACAGTTATTAAAACTAACTTTGGCATGTCCTAACAGCTAATAAACCCCATTCTGCTCTGCCTTGCTAATCATGGCCTAACCTATTTAAACAATTTCTTGACGTGTCTGTCAAATTCGAGTTCACTGCTTGACTCACTGGTTTGTAAACATAAATCCTGTTGAATGGTTTTTAGCTCTCGAATTCTTTGCCAAAAATGTGTGCTGTTATATTCATAAATATTGTTAATATATAAAAATACCCATAACTGAGGCACTCTGCACTCATTAGGTGCCAAACACTGAGGGAGGAATGGAGGTCCAGCCTCTCCCAACACAGAATCAGCACAAGATGCAACTGAGGAGAATGGAAATGAAAATAAATAAAATGTCTAAAAATAGACAGCGCATCTATGTTTTCTGGTCATTTACAGTGCATGCAAATAGGATCCCAGGGAATTCTGGGACCAGGACTTGGGTTTTCATCATAATTGTGGCAGAGATCAGTTATGAGGGGAGTATTTTCATGCCTTGCTCCTCATTATAGCGGACTTTTGGTCACTCTAATGCTGTGAGATTGGTGAAACACCCTGAAGGTTTTCCAGGGATGCTGTAGAGTCTCCATCCATGGAGATAACCAAAAGCCATCCGGACACAGTCCTGCCTGCCTGACCCTGCTTGGGCAGGGGGTTGGACCAGATGATCTCCACAGGCCCCTGCCAACCTCAGCAATTCCCTAATTCTGCCTCTCTCAGCCCTGACCTGAAATTCTTGAGTAGGAGCAGAAGTATCCTCGCAGTTTAGGTCCCAAACCTCATCTACCCAGGACAGCCACTGGAATGTTCCTCCAGTTTCCCAGTGAAGGATGCTGCTGTACACGAGTGTGATGGTTTGAACCTGAGTTGATGGACAGTTGTTTAGACCAATAACGCTTCTCAAAATCTACGTATTTAAATGTGAATAGATACCACGATAGTGACACCAAAGTCAGTGAAGAAGAAAGAGCTGAAGCCCAGAGAGAGCAGATAGAGGCGAGGATTTAAACCTAAAAGCTGAAATTCTTTTGTAAAGCTATGGTGATGGACAATGATCTATCAGAGAACCCCTTGTAATTCCGTGATAAGCATGGGGGTAGAGCACTCAATTGTAGCCACGAGCAAAGATGCCTGTGCTGAAATAAGTAAATGTTGAAGTAGCTGGGATCCAATGAGAAGCTTGAACAGAGACATAGTGGTGAAGCAAAGTAGCTGTGATCCACTTGAGAAGCCTGAACAGAGAGATAGTGATGGAGTGGAAAACCCTGCTCCCAGGGAAGAAGAAGACCTCTGTTCCAAGAAACGAAGATGATCCCAGAGGCAGACGACGAGAACCTTTGCTCTTGAACTGCTCATCCTTAAAATAGTACCCCATTAGCTAAGACTGAACCCTCGAAAACAGCTGTGGGAAAAGCTGTAATTCAAGGGAAGGGACTTTTCACATGCCAGCAGAAAACCCCCCTGGGCAGCTGTTGTGCTGTGACGTGGAAGCCACGAGAAGACTCCTTCTTGTGGAGAGGCCCCATAGCATGGGCAGAAGAGACTCCTCTCCCTAAGTGAACTGATGAAAGACTGTTATAGAGTTGGTAAACTGACTGAAATAATCTCAAGTTTATGCCTTTATGCTGTAACTGGGAACAGGGAGGAGGATGGGGGGAAAAGAAGTGTTCTGAAGGTGTATTTTGACCCTTATTAATCCTTTTTCTTTTAGTTCTGTTAATAAACTTCTTTATATTCTTTAAGTTTGAAGTCTGATTTGCATTCCTCCTAATTCTTATCTCACAGAAGGTAAAAGATGCGAACAAACCCACTACAACGAGCTTGTTATGAATTGAATCCCTTAAACGGCCACAATTCAGAATATGGAGTCAGAGGACTTCCATGGATCTCTGATCCCAAGGTATGTGCTTACAAATTCGCTCTTGCTGGGAGAATACCAAGGGACTATGGGAGACTGAAATGGAAGAGGAGATTGTGGCAATGGAAGAGAGGTCAAAAGACAGAGGCATTGATAAAATAGATCTCATGAGAGCTTCTATTTGCCACCAGTGAGTGCACAGAGCAGGGAACTGCAGCAAAGTGCAAGACTTGGAACTGAGTAAGATGGAGGAAAATGTAGGGAAACCTTAGCTGGGATGTCCCAGACCAGTCCTAGCACTCCCACCTGGAATAATCACACATCCAGTGTGAGCAGGAAAGGATGACGGAGGGGCAGAGCATCCTCTCTTCTAATGGAATCACATTCCTCACTCCCATAAACAATAACATACATGAAAAATCAATATCTAGAATTTCCCCTACCAAGTGCTCTCCAAATGAGACAGAAAATGACTGTGAAGCAAATGTAGGGCCAGTTCCACTCGTGGTTTTCTCCGATGGTGGAAACTCCGAGGAAGATGAAGATGAGGGTGTCGCTCACGCTGCTCCACATCTTCATGAAGTACTTGACTGTGGTGTGGGACTTGAGGGAGATGTTGGCCTCCACATAACGCTTCATGCCCATGGCACAGGAAATGATGCTGAGGAAGTGAAAAATAAGCAGTGGAAAAGAAACAACATGGTTTTCTACTTTAACACAAAAAATCAACACATCAGTTATGAAAAAAGCGGGTTTCATCAAGCCTTGGGTGTTTGCAGACATTTCACTGAGGGGTGATTCACCTCCTACATCAGGCCAAGAGTATCAGGACCACCAGGGCAATAAAATACTTTATAGGTTGCCCAGACTGCCCAAATTTGGTTTATAACAGATGAATAACTCATCACCTGTTGCATTTTATCAGAGCACAGAGCAACACCTCCAACTAACACCCAACTCTTCCCATCCCAATACACTGCTTCCAGTTCTTTGCTATGCCAAACTCTGACCTTGCAATTGCCTGGCAATTTTTCATGGATAATTGGTTCTTCAAGTTCCAGGGAACATGGGGTTAGTCTAATTCATCAGCTTTTCAAATCAATACATTTTCAGGCCAGCACTCCTAGAAGGTCAAAACAATTGAGCACTTGAAACACTGAAGCTCCATTTTTTATATTTTAATCTGGACCAAAACATTTTGTTCTAAATATTGCAGCATCAATAGAAAAAGGGCTTTAAATTTCCAAGATCTGACTTCCACTGCTGTTTGGTAAGGCCATCCATATTTTTATTGCATTGAAAACAGCTTCCACAGGAAACATCACGATGCTGGATCACAGGAAAGCCAACAGAGCAGCAGATCCTTGGCTTGTCCCTGGCTCTGGTTGTGATCTGGGCACACCTGCTGTGACCAGGACAGGTAAGTGACCCTAACAAAGAGAGGTGGTGGCTCACCCAGAACTAAGAGCTACTCAGAGAACTGCCAGGCAATTACTGCTTTGCACTGAAAATACCCTATTTAACCCCAGAATTTCATAAACTCTTCACATTATTTTGAAGACGCAAACATTTGGGTCTGCCTGAATTTAAAACTGGGCTTTAGGGAGAGGATTTGTGGCAAAAGCAGAGGATAGGAAAGGTCAGAATTGGGAAAGCTGCAATGCTTTTGCTGAGGAATGGGATCCTGTTATCCAGCAGCAGGAGACCAAGATTCAAATCCCTTTTTCACCAAATGTTTGAGTTCATATCTTTCATCTCCTAAGAAAATCTACCAATACATAAAAATATTTGAAAACAGGTCTGGGTTGATTTATACTTTTTAGGTCTGACCTGCTTTGCCAAAGAGAGCAACGGGGATTGAACCACAGGCTAAAAAAATAATAAAATCCTCGGTTTCTGTGTCTGCCTCAATAAATAGTGGGAAATATCGTTCCAGTTAAAAATTAAGAAATCCAAGTATTTATGGGCAAGCAACTTCCAGAGCTGTGGTTTGGGAATGCTTATTGGAGAATGGACATGGGATCACAGCACGGTCACAGAAAGGGAATAAACTGGTCTTGTCCTGGCTAAAGATGGACACTGCCACCAAGGCAAGGGGCAGGAAAAAAAAAAAAAAAAAGAGAAAAAGACAGGAAAATAATCAAACTAAAATCCATTTGCAGAACAGTTTCACAGACTGAGCTGTATTCAGATTTTTTAAAATTTTTTGGACTATACAGAATTGATTTTTTTGGCAATCAAATTATTTTTCAAAGAAACAAACTGCCAAAAGCTGCTTCTTATAATACAGTATTCCCTGGCCACAGCAAAATGAATTGTTTGAACTCCAGATCTATAGGAGAGGCATTTATAATTTGGCAATTAGAAGGGCACAGTGCAGGAATCAGCTGCCTTTGCCATTGTTTTGCTTTAGAAGAAAATGCATTATTCAAAAGAACAGCAAATGGGTTCCATAATGGGTACAGCAGATTGTGATTGATAGAAGGAGACACCATTAGGATTGAATGTTTTCTGCTCCATGATGATTATGCAGCATATTTATTTCACTGTTCTGTCTTGCACTCCTATATATAGGCTTTTCCTACCTATTCCCAGAGCTGGAATTGTTTTCAGTAACACTCAAATATTGCTTCTATTAACCAGCTGAGGAAACAAAATCTGCAAGATGCAGGAATGGTTTATATCCAAAGCAACATCATTAGTTTTAAAATAGATCTCCCAGATACTCCTGTGCCGAGCTGGGAGCCCACTTCATTTTTTTATTTTCTTTTTATCTTCATTCTCATCAACTGCACAGTTGTTTACACTGCAGCCACTGATGCAGGGTAGGTGCACTTTGGAGTCCTTGGGGGAATGTTAAGTGGTTGTGATCCTCACCACCAGCTGACTCAGTTTGGGTAGGAGAACCACGCTCAACAGATGCCAGCCCACAGAATCCAGGAGGGCTGGACTGCTCTGATTTTTCCTCTCTCTCTGCTTTCCAAGGTGGGATTTTGGTGAACATTGGGGTCATTCTGGCTATTTTTGTCTCACCATCTGCTCTGCCAGTGAGATGCCCAATGAGGTAGGCACAAAGCCGAATAAGTTTCTTAAAACTGAAGGATCTGGCCCAAAACTATTCATTTTATTGAAAGATCTACCCAGTTAAAAGAAAAATAAATGAACTGAATGATCTGTGACAGCTTTAGGTGAAACTGGCCAGCAGATTTCCAGTTTTACTGGAGACAGAGACATTGGGTGGCACCTGAGCCCATGAGCTGTGTCTGAGCTTCTGGAGCCAAGTCAGAATCTCCAAAGCAGAGGTTTCCATTAGAATCCTCTGCTCCCAAAAAGCAAGAATATTTCAGGCTTCAGTTCCCATCCCATCACACTCTGCTCTGTCACGCCAAGGGCTGCCAGGCAGGACACGCAGACGGGGAAGGGGACGTGAGAACAGACTTGCTGCAAACCAAGACCAAACCATTCCAAGGAGCTGACTAAATCCTCCTTGTAACTCTTCCCATGGTGGTTTTGACTGGGCCACATGGAAAATAACAAAATAAGCCAAGAAACTTCTGGCTCGGCCAAACCTACCAGACACCTCCCTGTTGGAACATCCGGCCTTTCCAAGCAAAAGCCATGGAGCTCAAACAAACATTCCTCAAAAACCTACATAAATCCATCAGCAGCCATCGATGTGCAATTTAGGAGCAGAGTTACACTTGGAGAGGGCCCTGCTTCTCGTCATGCAGATTTCCAAACTTAAAAACATTCTGAATGTTTTTCAGTGCATATAGGCAGGAAGGTTTCCTGGAGAGAGGAGCTGCTGGGCCATACTTACGCCACGATGCCGGAGAGGTGGAACATCTCTGCAGTGAGGTAGGACAGGTAGCTGTACAGGAACACGAAGAGGGGCTCAATGACACGGATGTCCTTGGTGAAGCGCGTGGTGAAGGCGGCAGTGAACCCAAAACTCAGCCCCACTAAAACTCCTCCCAGCCCAACCACGAAGAATTTTCCAACTCCAGCAAAAACATCCACACTTTTGATGGTCGGCATCTCACAGAAAGAGCGAAAGAGCTTGTAGAGCACCTAGGGAAAGAGGGAAACAGTTGTTGACAAGATGTTCACCAGATGTGGTCATGACATGAAATACGCTGCTGGGATTTCTGCCAGTGCAGCGTCACCTCCTGCCCCAGAGGTCTGGCTCCCACCAGGGCACTCATGGACATTTCTGTCCCCAGATATGGAGTCAAAGAGAAACCTGTAAACTTCTAAGGTCACCTGAATGCTGCCCAGGACCTCAGGCCAGAGAATCGGGCCAGGAATCCTCTGCTAGAAGGGGTTGTTGATGCCTTTTCCCTCAACAAATCACAGAATCATTAAGGTTGGAAAAGCCCTCCAAAATCATCAAGTCCAACCATTAACCCAGCACTTCCATGTTCACCACTAAACCATGTCCCCAAGTGCCACATCCACACTGTTTTTAAACACTTCTAGGTGTGGTGACTCCCATGCTTGACTGCCCTTTCCATGAAGAAATTTTCCCTGATACCCAGTCTAAACCTCTCCTGGTGACACTTGAGGCTATTTCCTCTCATGCTGTCACTTGTTCCCTGGGAGAAAAGACCAACCCCCACCCAGCTACAACCTCATTTCAAGGAGTTGTAGAGCGAAATAAAGTCTTCCCTGAGGCTCCTTTTCTGCAGGCTGAGATCTTCCATCCCACCATTCTCTGAACCTCCTCAGCACCATCCTCTGCAGGTTAAATATCCCAATTCAGGATGGTCCTTACCACAGTCACGGCGTCGTTGAGGAGTGATTCCCCAAAAACCAGGATGTGCAGCTTCTCGTTGACGTGGATCTCCTCGAAGACGGCCAGCACGGCCACAGGGTCCACGGCGGCGATGAGGCTGCCGAACAGGAGGTTGTGAAGCAGGGACACATCCTGCAGCCGGAAGGCTTTCACCTGGCAGATCCCGTACAGGGAAAAGCCGATCCCAAACACGTTCCAGATGGTGCCCACCACCGCGTAGAGCAGGATGGTGCCGATGTTCTCGAAAAAGGGGCGGCTGGGCATGAAGTAGCCGGCGTCCAGCACAATGGGGGGCAGGAGGTAGAGGAAAAAGATGTCGCTGTCCATCACTGGTGGTGACCTATCATTTAATCCATAGATAATTCCCCCCATGATGAGTCCCACAAATATCAACAAACAGCTTTCGGGAACGACGGAAGGCAGCTTGTTGTAGAGATGGAATCCTGGAGGGCATGGACAGATAAAACTGGTGTTATCTCACCAGCCCAAACCCTCAGGAGGTCCCCAGGCTCCCACTGTCAGCAGGTTACCTCTCAGAGTAGCAGAAATAAATTCACACAGTGAGGGTGAAGTTGTTCAGAAATGGGTTAGAAAATCTAAAAATTACTGAGAATACCAAAATTTTTCATATTAATGTCAGTTCAGACCTCATTTCATCACAGCATAAGGTTAGGGAGATATATTGAGGTAATAAACAGAAAGTAATAATCTGCATAAATAACAGTATTTGGAATTATTGATTATGTAATCTAGTCAGCAGCCCATCTTCAGCACTAGCAGAAACAGCAACTTCTAATTTTAAACACAATACAGATTCTATACATTTAAAAAAAAATCACGAAGAGCCTTCCCAATAATTATATACCGGTCCACTTTTAATATTATTTAATCATTAGCATTTAAAGCTAAAAAACGTCCAATCAAGCCAGTCATTTGCAATGCTCAACATTAGAACAACCACCACAAGTACAAGGTGAGTTATTAAAAGAAAAAGTCATTGAAACAAAGCTAATTGGAGTAGAAATAATAATTTTTTTAAAATCTCTGATCATTATTATGTCTTCATGCATATGACTAGAATTGGGGTCTCATTATGTAACATGAAATTAGTGAGACAAAAAGACCCTTTCCATCTGAAAAATTCTGATCTAACTCAATCTTAGAGACTCCTCCATTCTGAGAAAAAGAAATAACAGAAAAAAATGCTGTAAAGTAACTTTTATAGCAGTAGTTTAACAGAATTGAAGACAATTCCTGGAGAAAAATATTTATACGTATTTTCACTTTTCTGTGCCCAGTTTTTCAGAGGAAAAAATAAAAAGATCAGACACTTTGCATAACTTAAACCTTTCGCAGATGACCTTGCACAGACAATCAGTGCGGAGAGATTTTATTTGAGGCTGTGTAACACCCTGGACATGGATGGAATTATTCCTTGGCCAGACACAGGGCACTTTTAGAAGAATAAGGAATCTTCATTTTAAGATGAAGATGTCAGTGGACAACCTGCACAAAGTGTGGCTGGCAAGGAAATCAGGGTGAACACACACCTTGGTGTGTCCTGCAGTTAAACCAAATTCCTCCTCCTGGAAACCCAGTATTTTTCCTCCTAACAGCAACAGCACTCCCAGGTGTGAATTTCTACGTGGAAAACAACCATTCCCAACCTAAAATGCAACTTGTTTTCCACCTGTGCAGCATGTCTGGCACGCAGTGCATGAATCCTGAGGGTTTGGCACGTTACCTCAGGCTCCAAGACTGGAGAGGAGGTGAAGCAAAGGCCAACCCTGCCCACACCACCCCCACAGAGATTCCCTGTCCCACCTCATCCTCTCAGGAGGCCTTACCTATCTTGGCCAAGGATGCCAGCATGATCCAGAGAGTGATTTCAAAGGGGACCTGGACGTGCTGATAATCCAGAGAGAAGAATGCGTGCTCCGAGGAGTCGTTGCCCTGGGCTTCCTCGGCAGCCCAGCTGATGTTCTCCAGGATCACATCCTCCAGCAGCGACTCCTGCAGAGCTCCCACCTGGGGGGCTTGGAGGATGCAGGAGAGCCAGGACCCGGCCAGAACAGCTGCAGCTCTGTGTCCCTGGCTCTCCATGTCCCTGGAAGCCGCTGGCTGCTCCCACTGCGGTGGGTGAGTGGTTGGAAGCACTGCTGGAGACACCGGCGCTCGTGCGGGCAGCTGCAAAGGGAGGAGCAAATGCTCCACCTCAGGCTGGAGGATCCCTCCCTGGTCCATCAGTTTCCAGCTGGGAGATCCCACTCTGGAGACTGGTGCTTTTTGGTGCCACATGCCCAAATAGGGGCTCCTCCTGTGGATGCTTCCTTGACAAAACGTCTCTTGTTGCCCTCAGACCCATGCCCAACTCCTATTTTACTCGCAACTCTTGATGTATTTTGGGTCCCAGCCTCTCATAAACCCTTCTTGGAGGGGAAAAAAATAACCTTCATTGCTGTTGGAACAGACAGACGTGACAGAACAGGTCCCATAAAAAACCCCATCCTGAAACAGCTCCATCACACAGGGGGCTTCCCTGGATTTCTGCAGTGCCCACACGGAGAACACAACACGAACAGTGCTGGAAATCAGTTTTCATTTGGTAAAACAAGCAAACCACCCAGTTTGTTGGGCTAAATACAGAGCTGCAGGAATGGAGGGCACCTGTGTGGGACAAATAAGGCTCTACAATTGCTTAAAGTTTCCTATAAAAAAGATTAATAGGAAAAGTTCTCTTCATCTCTGTTGAAAACAGCACCAAAAACCGAGTTGCTCAGAATAGTTGAAAAAATGGAAAAATAAAGGTAGTTGCAACAGTGTTTAACCGATTTTAATAACACAGAGAAAAAAATGTATTGGGTCAAATTCCTCCATTGTGAAGCTTCATTTAGGTTGATGAGGTTTCAAGAGGCACAAATTCAGCCCAAAGAACACTGGTAATTAAAATCCGGGGCCCGGGGCTGTTGCCAGACGGATCGATGGCCTATTTGTTCCCTTCAGCCACCTCAGTGACACCAAAATGGAGTGCCAGTGACAGGCTGGTGACCCAGTTCTGAGCTGTGGAGGCCCAGGACACAGATCCTAGGCCTCAGGACCCCATGAGCTCCCTGTTCCTCATCCCGTTTGTAAAGCAAGAGGAGCATACATTTTGGGAGACAGGACGGATGCAGTGATACACTCGAGGAGTGACTGCTTTCTGCTTTACCAGGGTTCATTTGAATTTCATGGAATCACACAATGGTTTGGGTTGGAAGGGACCTTAAAGCTCATCTCATTCCAACCCCCTCTCCATGGGACACATCCCACAGTCCCAGGTTGCTCCAAGCTCCATCCAACCTGGCCTTGGACACTTCTAGGGATGGGGCAGCCACAGCTTCTCTGGAACACCTGTGCCAGGGCCTCCCCACACTCACAGGGAGGAATTTCTCCCTAATATCTAACGTGAAATCACTCATTACTCTGAAGAAGGGAGAACAGTGCTCTTAACAGCAATTAAGAAGTAATTAGGAAATTATTTAGCCAGAGGAAGAGCAATGGATCTGAGCCTGGGCTCACATCCCAAGCCGTCATATTTCCTTTTTCTGTTGAAATATTTGGTGTTAAAGTTAAGAGTTTGAGGACTTGTTCCATTTGGCACCATGCAAAAGGAGTTCTGCCAACCTCCCATTCCCCTTCATCCCCAAATGATCCATTTTGTCTTTTGCTATTCTCAGGGAAAAAAAGCAAGAAAGTTAATGCTCACCTACATTTCCCTTCAGCCAAAAATGAAATATTTGCATCTTGGAGGGGGAAAAAGCCTTGCAGTGGGGAGCTCAGCAGTGTCCTGGAAACTGGTTTTGTGAGTAGAATCTATATTTATTTAATAATGGAACCAGAAAAAAAACCCAACAGAGCTGGGACAGGATTTGAGGAAGGTCAACAGGGAGGATAATTTTAAAATACACTCTGTTTTTCAAAGAAAGCTACCTGGTAAAATCATAGAATCATTAAGGCTGGAGAAGATGTCTAAGATCATCAAATTTGTTACATATTAGCTATGAATAAGCCAAAGACAAAATGTTTTTCTGAAGTTCTATGATAACAGAATCCATGCTGTTCCTCTGGTAATGGCTATTGATATTATTGATCCACTTTTTCATGTGAGCACCATTTGATCCGATGTTTATGGACAGGCTTTCATTTTTCCCCTAATGTAATGTTCTCTCGGTCTCCAGGCTGGATTTTGATCTCCACAATTGTGCTGACGGGCACCTTGCTCCTGGTGGAATGAGGAAGACTGGGAGCAGAACACAGTTATTGTGATCACATCTGGGATGTGATACCAGTGACCAAAATTCAGGCTCCTGCAATAAAAATGTGACACTTCTGCACCTTTGTCCCCAGGGAACATTCACCTCCTGACCACGGGCAGCCCCACAAGTACCAAGGTGGATTATCCCTGAGAGAGCTCTTGGCTTTCCCTAGGGAAACCCTTCAGTGCTCCATGCTGAACTCTGGGACAGAGATCAGCCAGATGATATTTGGGAGCACCCAGGTGATGTTTTAGTGTTACCACCTTTTCTCTTTTTTTGTCCCTTTTTAGAAGTAAACCTTCTTTTTTCAGCTTACCCTAAAAACCTCCAAGCCCCTCATCCCACTTCCCCTTCTGGGAAGGAGCCCACCCGCAGCTATTGCGGGCAGCAGGAACAGGAAACCCTGGAAAACCCCGAGCCATCACGTGGGGTCTGTCAGCACATCACAGGCCACGGGGACGCAGAGAAGTAACTTGGTGCTGTAGGGAGCTGGGGAGCCTCATGGGCACCCAGAGCCCAGGCAGGCTGAGATTTAATATAACATCAGTGAGTCCGGTCAAAAATCTGGGTTTAAGGAGAATTTGAACAAAATTACATTGAGCAGCTGGAATAATGACAAGGAACAAGTTAAAAGGATGCATCTCAGCACAGGTGTGAGCACATTCTGCCTCCTTCCTAGTGAGATCTTGGATATTTAATTCATGGATTTCACCTCAGTGTGGAGATCAGCTATCCTTCTTTGGCTGCCCCCAGGACACCACACCCTGGTCCCCCACACATTGTCAGGAGAAATCCATGCTTTCCCTGAAGTTTTTTACCTGCTGGATGCAGCCTTTGGTTTCTCCCCATGGAATAAACATCAGCAGGTGGCTATTCCCAAGGATGTCTTTGTTATATAAAATACTCGATAAAGCTGTCCCCAAGCCATTTGCCTGTGATCAGTGACCTGTCCTTGCTGTTTGACAGCTGGGCTGGAGCAGAGCCTGGAGAGCAAAGGGAAAGGGAGCTGTGCCCATGGCCCTTCCCAGCGTGCAAACACCACCAGCACCAATATCCACACACAGCACTTCACACTCTGATTTGTACAAATTCAACATGTGCAACAGTAAAGTTTTTTGCTTTCTGTTCCAGGAAAGCGTCTTTTTATAATTCAGCTATCAGGAAAGAGGAACAAAATTTGTTAATTTAAAACTTCAAGGCAAGATTTTCAGGAAATTAGTGTGCAGTTCTCTTCCCTATTCCATTACGCTCACAAATCTCATTCATTTGAAACAAAGAGCCAACACAGCTTAAAAAAAAAAAAAAAGTGAGAACAGGTCTGGGTGTTGTCTCACTCATCTTTGTTAACTTTTGTTACATCTCAGATTAGTAATTAATTATTGAAATATCAACTTTGTACAGTTGAGCAATAGAGCAAGGGAATAAATGGCCCGTGGGCCTCACAAATTTGGCAAAGGAAAGCAGAAGTGTGATCACTACAGATGGGGAATGAGAACAAAAAACAGCAACATAGCAGATTAAGAAATTGTATTATTGCACAAAATTAGAAACTTTTTTGAGGAGGATCAAGGATCCCTAAATAGCAAACGAGAGCCCAGGAAAGCAAAGCTTCTGTCTCCCAGCACAGGAGTGAGAGGCAGGAAAACCCCTCCTGCACCAGCGTAGGGAGAGAGGATAAAAAAATCATGAGATGACAGACTGGTTTGGGTTGGAAGAGACCTTAAAAATCATCCAGTGCCCCCCCCTGCCATGGCCAGGGACACCTTCCACTATCCCAGATTGCTCCAAGCCTGGCCTTGGACACTTCCAGGGATCCAGGGGCAGCCACAGCTTCACTGGGCACCCTGTGCCACGGCCTCCCCACCCTCACACCCAGGAAGTCCTTCCCAATATCCCACCTAACCCTGCCCTCTGGCATGGGAAGCCATTCCCCCTTGTCCTGGCACTCTGGGCCCTTATCCCCCTCCAGCTCTCTTGGAGTCCCTTCAGGCACTGGAAGGGGCTCTAAGCTCTCCCCAGAGCCTTCTCTTCTCCAGAGCCCCCCCACCTCTCCCAGCCTGGCTCTGTAACAGAGTTGATATTCCCAGAGAGTTCCAAGGTCTAGAGCCCGTATTTCAGCTTTACCCAACTAAAGCTATATTCAGGAAAGATGCTGTTCCCACTTACCCTAAAGGAGAAACAGCAGTGGTGGGACACAGAAAACCCCTGCGAGTCTCAGCCCTTCTTCTGGGGCGGTTTTTGGTCCCAGCTCCTGAGGATGCTGCAGTTTCCCTTCTCCAGGGGAAGCTCCTCAGCTCCTTGCTCACCTTTCTTTCAGAAACACCACCAAATAAAGCCCCAGGACAAGTGGTGAGACACCGCATGGTTCCCAAGGCATTGCAGTTTAAAATATTGTAAAAAAAATAGCAACAAATTTTCTCCTCCAAAGAGGGCCCCAAACAAGCACCCCAAGGAAAACAAAGGCCTGATGGACATAGACCACACAGGATTCCCAGTTCATCCTGTCCAAGTTTCAATAATTCAGCTTCACAGACCAATCTCCCCACACTTTGCTCCAGTGAATCAAATATTCCTCCAGATTTTCTGCCTCCCCAAGAGCACAGCCCACAAGTGAAGGGGAATATTCACACCCCCTACACAGAACAGGAGGGAAAAGGGAAGATCTTCAACCTCCTGGGGTTCACAGCTCCATACTAAACCCTTTTCTTTCCCCACCGAAGGCAGGCAGGATGGTGCATGTGGGAATGAAAGGTTCATTAGCACCTGGGCACTCATTTACCAAATGACCACTGCCTCTCACAACTGATTTATATTCCCAAAAGATTGATGGCATTACCACAAATAAATGAACTCAGAGAAAAAGAAGGCAACAATTAAGTGGTGAGGATCTTCTGGTAAAGAAAAAGAAAATTAGGTTAATTACAATCAAATGTCCGGATTTTTAAAATCTGTATGTAAACCAGGAGCAAAACAAAGAAAAAATCAGTTTTTCCATGCCATGTATAAACTAGTGGAGAGCAAGAAAGAACACTGCTAAAGAGAGGATTTCAACCCATTAAAAGCAGATTAATGTTCTACATTTTGGGTGAAAAAATAAGGCACTCAGATTTAGTTTCATTTGCTTAACAAGCAAATGGCATTTTCCTGTTTAAAAGAGAGATGAATAAAAACACAGGTATTTAGTGTTTGAGATTTTTCTGATTGTCAGATTTTTTAGTCCCAAAGGGAAGGGTTTGGCTGTCCAGGTTTTAAGTCCTTCTGTATTTTAACTTGAGTAGAACATTAATTGATGGAAGTGGTTGTTCTGCATGCCTGGGCATCCTTTTTTGTGGGAAATAATCCTCCCTCCAGAGAAAGATGGACTTGGAGATTTCGTTGCAAAATGGTTGTAAAGCTCTGGAAATCCTGACCTGGAAGGTACTAAAGGAAACAACCACTAGATATCACCATTTGACTATTTAATACATCTCAGAAAGATTGTTAATGTGTAAAAATCCCAGTTATCCTCCAGGTAGATGAAGTCACCTTCTAGAGGGGCTTAATTCGCACAGCTGAGGCAGGCAGGGGATCATCCTGACTACAGGATTAACTGGGGAAATTTAACTAAAGAGTCCAGCTTTCTACAGGGTCTGGGTCCCAGGACCTGGGGAATATTCCTCTGTGGGAACACGGAATGAGAGCTGGATATGAAGGTAAAAATTCCCTGCCAGCATTTCTCCTCCAACATCAGATTTTCTGGCATGTGGATAAAAATCAGCTCCAGGCAGAATCTGGCCGTGGATGTCTGCCCTGTAAAATATGGCACTGCTTTCCTTTGTAATGAAATCCAGCTGCTGCCCTTCAGCAGGCTGGAAAAGCACCTTCCCAGGGATTTTCCCCATGGAATCTGGGTTCACTGAGGCATTTTTCCTGCTAGTGAAAACAGGCACAGGTCCAGTGCAGCTGATGGAGTTTTACTCGAACCCATAATGGGACTCAGCATCTTCCAAATATAAATAAATCCAAAGCAGGTAATGTATTGCAACACATCAATTCAAATAAAATTGAAATTTAAATAGTATTTAGGTGAGTAATAAACGTGTTTGTCTCATCTTTTTAGAAATTACCAGATTTTGCCCCTAAAATGTATTCTGCAGCAACATCTTTCTTCCTACAGAGAGAAACTCATTTTGAGAAGTTACTTAAATTATGGATTAAACCAGAATAACAAATGATTGGGGGGGGGCAGCACATGGACAATATTTTTCCATGGGCAAAACTGCATAAAATCAATAACAAAATACAATCTGCTTTACATTATCAATGTGCATTTATCTGCACTTTCATTTGTGCTGTGAAAACACATTGTGTGTCATTGGGGTGATCTAAGTTACCTATTCTCCACAAAACACTGCTGTAGCGTGGTTTTATTTTCATTCCAGCTAAAATTGTCCACATATGTAATTAAAATTAATTAAAAAATGACCTCTGAAACCAGTCCTGAGAAGGGATGGGATGAACATAACTTGCCAGTAACCTCAGGTTGTGCCAAACTCCCATTATTTATGTGTTTTCTCCTCTGCCACTCCATTTCTGTCATGGGGATAGAGCAGCAGATCCATCAGGGATTCTCCCACTGCAGCAGCTGCTGCTGATCCATTGACTTTAATCCCTGGGGCTGGGACTGAGGTGAGCAGCAGAGCAGAGAGGGGCTCCTCCAGTGCATTCCTCAGCGCTGGGAAGGACTGAAAACTACCGGAGTCTGGAGCTCAGGTTTAACCTCCGACTTCCTCATTTCCTGAGGAAGAACCTCCTGCAATTAACTTCTTTCCAGACTTTGGCCTGAACTATAAATACATCCCAGGGGGAACCAAAGGCTGGGGCACGGCAGCACAAATGCTACGGAGCACTTCTTGCCACGGATAACTGCAAACCCTTTGGCTACTGATGCCCCCTGGAATATTTCCCTCTCACCCTAGGTTAACTCATTCTCTGCACCTCCACCAAGGAAATCTGGAGAGCTCTGCCCACCCTGGACTCCTCTGGAATTTAATGAAGTCATTTGCCTCTTCCAAAGGACTCCTGGCTTGGTTTTGAATGCTGAAAAGGAGATTAATGAGACACACATGGAATTAGGGCAATGCATAGGGACGCAAATCATCCTTTTCCTCTCATGCTCCTAGAAAACAAGGACAAGATTCAGTATTGCTTATATTCCTTGCACCAAGGTCAGTGGGAATTATGGATCAGGCAGTGACCAGCTGGGTCTTGGATGTGTATGAGTCTGATTTTATTAACTTATTTCCTTATCAGGAATTATCTTTCCCAGTCATTTTAATCAGGGGAGAGAAGTCCTTACTTTGCCCACTCAGGGCACTTTTCCCTCAGGAGCAGCTTCTTCTCAACCCTACTGATATTTTCTTTCAGCTCGGAGATGATTTTAAGAAATGCCCAAGAAATAAAGATACTGAATTAAAACAAAACAAAACCAAAACAAACAAACAAAAAACCAAACCAAACCAAAACAAAAACAACCACAAGCAAAAACACCCAACAAAAAACTTTATTGGAAAAAACTTCTGCAGAGCAAGTAACAGTCCAGTTCATCTATCATTTTACGGTGGTGACATAATGAATAATTTCCAGCTGAAATATTTGCTGAGAAGCAAGAGCAAGGGGAGAAAATGTGTTTGAAAGCTAAACAACTGTATTTCCATACCAAAATCTGCATTTAAATTTCCAAATGAAGATGCAGGAATCTTGCACTACTTTTTCAGGAATGCTGCAGTCATCTTGGCTTGCTGATTTTTCAGAAAATTAAATGCTTTTACATGTGGATGGGGCACTTGGTTTAGTGGTGCTGGGCTGATGGTTGGACTTGATGATCTTAGTGCTCATCTCCAACCTTAACAGTTCTGTGATTCTAAATATATTATAAAAACATGATTAACCAGTATTTTGGAGAGAAATTACTTTCAAATTCTCCATTAGAAAACAGAAAACAGTGACCTTTACTTCCCCTGCTACCAAAGGGGTTTAAGTCCTTAAATATTAATTAGAACAAGTGTAGTGTATAAATGTTTCCATTTCCCAACTTAATCCTTGGAATGAAACATTCATACCGAATCCCATCCCTCTCCTGAGCTCAGCAGCTGAGTCAGGATGTGAATTCCATCCTGCAGCTCCATTTTGCACCCACCGGGTTGGAGATTTGGAGGTTTGGAGTGCTGAACTCGGAGCTATTCCTGTTGGGAGCGTTGCGAGAGCTGAACAAAGCCAGCGAGTGCAAGAGGGCTCCTCTGGCTTTGGAGGTTTCTATGTTCTGCTCCTGGGAGATCTGAACGCTTATCCGGTCCAGGTTGTTCCTCATCCAGCTGCAGGTGAGGAGGTTTGTTATGGAACCACACCTGGCCAGGCTTTCTTCAAAAAACTGTTTGTAGAGCTCTGCCACTTTGGCTTCCATGTACTTGTTGAGCGTGGAGCTGGAAAGGGGCTCCTCACTGAGCATGATGCTCCTTTCTCCAGCTTCATCTCCAGGCAGGGACATCACACTGGGCTTTCCGGGGTGCTCACACACAGGGGACTGACCCAGGGGAATATCTATGGAGAGCAGGACAGGGCCATCGGGAAGTTCATCCCACGCATGGTCCAGGACACAGCCCGAGTCACACGTGTGGCCCCCCACACGGTCCCCCCCAATCTGCAGGTCAGGATAGTTCTGGTAAATGCTGTTGCATGGCCAGGATCTGTACAAATCCACCTGGTCTAGGCTTCCTCCTCTCTTGGGGATATGTAAAGCTGGGGATGCAGTTCCTTTAACCAGCATTTCCTGGTCTTTTGCGGGCTCCTTTTCTATGGATCCCCATCGAGGGCTGCTCCCGGCTCCCACTTTGCTGCTTCTGGCAGAGAGCTCCTCCTGCTTCTCACATCCATCAGCAAAGCCTTTAATTTTTGGGACGTCTACAAGTTTCTGTCTCCAGATTCCCTCTTTAGCCTTTTGGGATGCAGGAGATTTGCAAGGCTTATCTTGATGACAGCTTTCTTTATAGATGAGGCTCGTTAGGATGCCTTCTGCCAGCATGGTGACGAGTGTGAGCAACAGGGATCACCAGAGTTCCATGGAGCCCCGGGACTGAAAGACAGGCATAATACAACAACTATTATTCAACAACTATCATATAATAATTATATTTTATTACTATTATTGTTATTATTATTAATGAACAATGCACTTCTCATAAAGACAGTGACTTTTCTTTCTCTCTCACACATTTATTTTTAGCAAATATTAATCTGCATGTTTTTCATCTTTACCATGTCCACAAAAATCATTCTGAAGAAACAGGGAGGGCATTAATCAGCTGCTTCATCTGTAACATTCTTTCTGCTCCCAGGTCTCTTCTGCATCGTGGCTACTTGAGACAGATTGTACTTTATAAGCTGTAAAAATCAGCAAAATAATTTTACTTGTCAGTATCGATACCATCAGTAATTAATCGATGTTTTCCATTAAAAGACAACAATTTCCAAGAGCTAAAGAGGTGACATAGAAAAGAAATAAAGATTAAATTCATATTTAGAGGTTGTTTCTGACTTGAGCCCCCCTGAGAGGTGCCAAGGAGCTTCAAAAGATACTGAGAGTTCTGCAAGTACAATAAAACCGTATTCAAAATGCAGATCAAATGTATTTGGAGTCCCTCGTAAAGATGAACTTAAAAGACACAAATAGTTTATCTGCCCTCCCCAACAGCGATAATAGTGAATAGATAAGTGGCTCAAAATAATTTACTACATTTAATGATTCCTTATCATTCCTTTCCAATTCACCCACTCTTAAAATCAATGGGAATCTTCACATTAAGAGTCTGACCTGAACTCACTGAAGATCATCACCGCTGCTCTTATGGAGGAATGGGAAACATGAACGTAAGAAAATCATTCAGTTCTTCAAATATCCTTTTCATCTCTCATAATCGAAGTATCCACATACCCAAAGGGTGCTTGTGGCTCAACACTTTTCACCATGCCCCTACACCCTGGTATATTTGAAACTCCCTACACTGGGTCACTTTTCAATCCCAGTGCTCCTTCCAGGAGATATTCTAAAACTTCAGTTATTTTTGAGAGATGGATATTTTCACCTTCCCCCTGAAATTTACACGTTGGCACAGCACAACTGTTTTTTATTTTTGTGGGGTTCTTTATTTTTGTGGCACACTTCCCTCCCTGAAGTGGAAAGCAATACTGGAATTTCAAAGCCAAAGCAGGCAGGACAGGCAGGAGGCCTGTTTATTTACATAGTTATTTACATATGCAAAAAGCAGGGCAACATTTTCTTAAGCACTTAAGAGACTTGATAGACGAATTTCCAAAGAAAGAAGAACACTTGGCAGTCTAGATCTTGCTAAAGGTCGATGGAATTTGGAATGCTGTGTGCCTTGTAGGACATGGGTAACCAGGTCCTTAACCTGGTCTATAGGACCTCAAGGCACCCAGCTCCTTACCTGCTGATAAATTTTGGTTTATTGCTTTGAAAGTGCTCATGAAGAGCTAAAATATGGTAATCTTGGAAAAACTGATCCCCTCCAAATAAAGTAAGTGGTTCCTGCCTTCTGGAACAAAGCATAAGGAAAAGAGAAATGAACAAAAAGCCCAACTTACCGAGCCCAGTCGGGTCCGAGGAGGATTTCCCTGAGCCCAGAGCTCTCCTGCTACAGCTGCTGGGAGAGGGCAGAGGCGGGCAGATGGTTACACACTCTTTCCTCACTGCTGTCTGGGCAGAAAAAGTCTGACGTACTCACGATGCAGTTCCCCATTTTTTTCCTCATAAAACAGAAGCGATCCCACTGGGAAAGGGCGCCGTTTTTGAACCCAAAGCACGGGCTAAGTCTAAAAGAGGATGTTGGAAAATGAATTGAGATGTTTCTGACCACAGTGCGATGCTGAGGAGCTGCTCACTGCCAGAACAGGGCAAGGGGAGGAGCAGAGGGCCAGGGCTGTGCCGGGCGGAGAGAAATCGGAACCGAATTCCACTTCCATCGGTGCTGCTTAGCTGACTTGTGGACTTGCACCACTTCCCCTTCGGAAACAGGCAGCTAAATTTAGTCTTGTGATGTGCCACTGATGGGAAAGATGTTGGCAACTTCCTTTCATCCGTTTTTTGATGAAATACCCTGTGTCTATAAAATGCAAACATGACAATGTGCCAATCTAAAAGCAGCAGCTAATGGACAGCTCTGCACAATTGTGTTGCTCATTGACCAAAACCACTTTTTTGGGGCTCAAAAATTACCTCTGGCACATCCTAAGTGCCCCCATGGTGGTTTTAGGTGTCCTCCTCGAGCTGAAGCCAAGTTCATGCACTGAGCCACCCCACCCCTCAGCACAGGGTCCAGCCCACACTCTGAAGAGTTTTCTGTTGATGCCTTTTCTAAATTTCTTTTTCTCAGAAGATACAAACCCCCAATAAATAAGAAGCTGAATCTCATCTAAGTACTAGATAAAAGATTCTAAAAAGACACTGTTTAATGACATGAGCAAGACACAAATGATCATCCAGTGCCACCCCCTGCCACGGGCAGGGACACCTTCCACTATCCCAGGTTGTTCCAAGCCCCGTCCAACCTGGCCTTGAACACTTCCAGGGATCCAGGGGCAGCCACAGCTTCTCTGGGCACCCTGTGCCAGGGCCTCACCACCCTCAGAGGGAACAGTTTCTTCCAAATATCTAATCTGACCCTGCCCCCTGTCAGTGGGAAGTCATGTTGTGCCTTAGAAATTAGGTTTCGAGTAATTCTGGCCATACAGGTTCAATGAAGTCTGTAAAATTACCTCTCTTCCCTTCTTTTAACCTGTATTTCACAGAAGACTTCAGTTTTTATGGAGGCAAAATGAAAGCTATTTTCACTCCCACCAAATTTATATAAAACTCATTTAATGTTTAAAAGCTGTTCAAAATTACCTGATTTTTAATAACCTTATATGAGCAATTTCTGCACAGAAGGTGTGGCTGGGACTCCAGCAGAGTCACTGCCCACAGTCTCAGTGGGCAGGAACCAGGATGGATCAAGTTCCAAGTAGTTTTAAACCTCACCAGGCTTGTAATTAGTGCCAGCTGCAGCTGGGATTCTTGGGCAGCTGTTTCAACAAAACACAGAAGTAACAGAGAGAGAGAGGAAGAAATCAAGTTAGGTAATTTGCGTGGAGTGATTAAAACCAAGTCAATTTCCATTTCATACCCAGCAAGCTGATCTGTGGAAGGTGTCCCTGCCCACGGTGAGGGTGAAATGAGATGAGCTTTAACATCCCTTCCAATCCAAACCAGTCTGGGATTCAGGTGTTAAATGCATGAATATCCACAGAAATCAATGTATTCTCTCAGTACGATCTTACAAAAAAAAAAAAAATCCCTTTTATTTACAAAAATAAAGTCAGAACAAGATAGAACTGAAGTTTTTTCAGAAGCTGACCATAGTCTGCAGTTAGGACAAACAGCAAGGCAAGGATGTCAGAATTTAGAGCTGAATATATATTGAAAAAGAATAAAAAATTACTCCTACAGTATCTGGAAAAAATAAATGCTACCACACTAAATTATATTATAGGAACTGTGACTGCATGTAACCAGAGTCCCTTTTTTCAGCACAGGTTGAGTACTTTGCATGCACATAAACATGAAATAGATATTGACAGATTTGAAAGGTTCTATGCTGGGGATTTTTCCCTAAGCACAACTGTTGCGAGCCTTTTATTTTCCATTCCAAAGCGAATTCCCCTCGAACAGCCCAGCACCACCCCCGTTGCAGATCACCGCCGCACAGAGAACTCTATGACACCGCCGAGCCCGCCCTCAGACGGCACGGCTTAAGTAACATGGAGGCGGGGCTTAGTGCTGACTGACAGCGGCATCACCCAATAGAAAGGCTGGACGGGCCCGCCTCGGCCGCTGAGTGGCTGCTGGTTGCCGCAGCAACGGCGCGCGGCGGCGGCGCTGCGGGGCCCGGGCGCCATTGCAGCCCCTCACGGCGGGGCCGGGCGGGACTTGGGCACGTTCCTGTGGCTGATCCACTTCTCTTCGTGTAAACACAAAATAACCTACCCTGCGTGCTGCGAAAGGGCTCAGGAAAGAACTGAGGCCACATAGGAATTATAGTGCTGCTGACGTATTAGTGATGTGCTGGTTTCCTTTTATTTCAGGATTTCGAAATACTGAGCAAATTAAAATGAAGAAATGGCCAAGTTCCTGATGATATCTTCAATAAACCAACCTGTGAGAGAAGGAATTACTATAAGAAATCATGCTATAAAGGAATTACTATTGCTATATTGTGTATGTGTATCAATATGTATAAATATATAAAGATATACACAATAATATTCATAATTAATTACATTACTGTTACAATACGTACAGGGCCAAATCTGATACTTCATGAATACAACATATGTATTTTGTACTAAATATATTGATTTTGCATACTAAGTACTCACTACTGTGCTCACCTGTAGTATCCAACAATTTCTACTTCATCACCTCAACTTTCACAATCCTTTTGCATTTCCAGAAGTTTACCAATACAGACCAAAATTTTTAATAAAAAACTTCGAAATTGTCATAATGAACCTTTCAATCTAAAACATCCTACCAAGATCACAGAAAATGGGTAAATCACAGAATATTTCTGCAGGAAACTAAATAAAAGATAAATATCTGGGAATGATTTATTTGTGCCTTGGAATTAGGATCTGAGGAACCTGGGGTAGCGAAAGTTGTCACATATTTTGTGCACACATGTAGCTTGGTTTTTAAAGATTTTGGGAAACTATTTTTATTGAGCTTTACATTAATGAGTAACAACTGGGTTTTTAAGACTTTTTCTTTAAAAAAACAAGCAGCAGTTTTTCTGAGTTGTACAAATGGAATGGATACACGGGGGAAGTAAATGGGATTCGTTACAATTTAGAAATGGCATTCGTGGCCCTTTTCCCATCTTATGGGCCAGTTCTAAGACACCACAGAAGGACAAGTGTGAGGGACAAGCAATAATCCCCTTGAGAAGACATCCTGTGCCTGATGGTGCTTGGCTGTGCTTTAGCTGTTCACACAGAAACTGATCCTTACAAACCACTCTTTAAAAGATCAGGTTGTTGGTTTCCTCCAGAGGATGTGAATTGAAGTCTGGAATTTGGGCAAATCCCAGGGCAGGTCAGAGGCAGAGAATGTCATTTCTGTAACTCTGCAGATCTTCCAGGTGGTGCAGAACTTCAGCGCATGAAGCAGGAAGGAGGGACCTGCTGATCTACCAGGCAAACGGGGAAGGTAAAAGTGAAGTTTCAGTTTAAAATTTATCCTGCACTGCCCTGTGGCAACACAAATATGAAATACCACAGCTTCCTGATGTGAGCAGCATAAACCTAATTAATTACAGTTTGTAAACAAGCAGGGGAGGGGTGGGTGAGCTCTGTGAGTGTGGGAGCAGCCACCATGTCCCGTCTACTTCCGACCTGTCCCTGCCCTGGGAAATGAGTGGGAAAGCAAGATAATGTGGGGAATAACCCAAATCTTGACACACAAAGTTTTGGGTAGGTGTATCCTAAATTAAATCCCATTTAGTAATTAAATCCCATTAGCTGCAACAGGTGAGAGATCCAGCCCAGCAGACTTTACACACAGCAGCAGCGAAACCCTGATGTTCACCTTGTATAACTCCTGAACTTTTAAAAAGCAGTATTTTCATCTGAAAACTCCACTTTTTTTCAGCTTCAAACTTCGAACAGTGAACAAAACATGCCAACAAGTCATGGTGTGAGAAAGTGTTCTAAAACAACTTTATTGGAATGATACAGGAATGGTTAATATACAGGTTAAATCCTCAATGCCTGCTTTCTACCTAGGAAAAAAATAAGAAAGAAAAGAACAAATTCAGTTCTTGCACCCATGGAAACAGAAAACCAGCACAGAGGTAACAGATTCCTGGCACTCATAAAGTCATGCAAGAGATCTGCATCAAAAAACTCAAGTTTTACACACACAACAATGAGATTTTCAGTATTTTCAGTTTGTGTTGGTGCCTTGTTCCCCAGACAAAGGAATAATTCAGCCTGGCTCACCAGAGCTGCCTTAGGAATGCTGATACAGTTTGAATGCTCCCATATGGCAAGGGGGGGACAGACGAGGGCAGTGACTTTGCTTTCTTAAACTTGGCAATTTTCTTGACTGTTGAGACAGGGATTGACCTCGTTTCAGAATGTTTGGGGTCGCTGAACTGACAGAATTTGGCAGCAACTTTTAATTATAGCTTCTCCAAAATAATGGTTGTAATTCACCAAACCTGCACAGGAAACACAGCAAACTGGTGTGGGTACAGAGACTTGTGTGTCAAATCCCACTTTCCTCACCACACTTCACTTAGTACTCCACAGTTCCCAAAACGTTGAGCAGGAATTTAGACACAGAGAAAGATTCGGCCAATATTAAGAAAGAAAAATCACCTCATTCAGAAAGGTGAAATCATAGTGAACAACAAAAATCTGATGCTGGATTTAAAACATAACTAAACTTCCATCCCCAAAAGATGGAAAAATTCACAGAATTGCAGTAAATCCTGACAAAAGCTGTTAATAAAAAAGCACAGTTGTCTGTGTGTGTTAATCTTTAAGGTAAGGCAGCATCCATCCATCCCTCTGCCTCGTGATACTGTGCTGCTTTTGTAAGCACAAGCTTCAAACTGCTTCCCAGGCTCCCAAAATGATAAATCAGGAATTAAAATATGGCCAGAAATTACAGGCTCCCTCATGAGCACTGGGAGAACACAAAGGTTAATATTGCACGTGGTAAATTCACCCACACAAGACACTGAGAGATTTGTAATTCCTGTGATAGCTTTATGATATGGCAATAACAATGGAAATGAAGTTTTTAAACCTTGAAAAAAAAGAAGTCTTGCTTAATTACAATAACTTTTGCTATTCAAACATTTATTTCCTCATTTGAAAAAATACTATATGAACCTAAGGGCTACTTGAACATGCAGTGAGATGTTTAATGCTCTAAGCAGTGTGAACTGGTATTTTTGTAGAGAAGTACATTAAAGGCTTTTACCCTTACACAGGTAAGGAAATGCCATTTCTGGCCATTTTGGCTTGTTTGCAACATTGAATCTTGCCCTAGATGTGTCATCGCTCATGCTTAGGCAGCTGTGAGAGACCTGTGTCCGTTGCCCACATCCCTTTTTGTCCAAAGAGCCCACACAGATCACTTAAATGAGAAATACATGGCGTTTGTTGGGGTTTTTATCATCTGTACAGTGTGTAACAATACAAACCTTAAATATCCATTCTAAAGAAGACAAACACAACTTTCCAAAGTGACTACAATGGTTAAACTACACAGTACCACCTACAAATTCATCTGAAACCAGGAAAGACACTGAAAAATTACTGTGTAACTCAGTAACATTTTTGAGGCAACTCAGGCACTAAATTAGTATCTGACGAGGTTTTAGATGCTGTTTTCCATAGTTTAAATAGTTGGATCTCTAAGTAAAACCCATCTGCATTTTTAGTACTAAAATAGTTTCTTTAAGTTTACACAAAATGGACAAATTGCCAGGACAGCCTAAACTAAATGTAACTCATTCATGCCTGATTGCTTCGGCTTCCATCAGAACCCACTCCTGCTCCCTACCCTGATATTCCCATTTCTATCCTGTGTTCAATTTGTGTTACGGACAGTGAATGCTGCAAGCACCAATCAAATGTTAGAAATCACATCTACATTTCTTGAAGCAGAGACAGTTGGATTATTTTATAAAAAGCTGTGGAAATTCCCTTTACAGACATTTAAGGCAGTTGAAATTCACGCTTGCTGCTTGGCCAGTGCTTCAGCTTCCTGAAACAGCAAAAGAGAATTGCACATTAGTAGTTTCTCAGTATGTTTCAGAAGGAACACTATAAAACAATATCTGCATTTTGCAGATATTTCAGCCTTTGGAAGGTGATCACAAATGAGAACAGAATGACAACAGAAGAAATGCAAAAGGAATTTCCTTTTGGTTTCTCCGAGTGTACTTTTCACTGCAGATCAGTTCAATTACCTGCTAACAGCACCAGGACCTACAAGGAGATGAATGAGAGATGAATTCCCATTGCCCTCAGTGCAGCACTTCAGTGGGGACAGCCTGGCTTATTTGAAAGGACAAAGTTCAACATCTGCCAAGATGTGTTGGAGCCATTTGCTTTTGTGACTGCACAGAAATACTCAAGATAACAGATTCAATATCATTGTTACCATGAGCCAGCACTGCTAAACAAACAAAACACATGAGGAGAAAGGACTCAGAGGGGAATTTCCAAGAAATCTGTAAGATTTTTTTAGAGAGGAGACACAGTGGGTGACCCCAGCCTGCAGGGCAGGAAGTCCCACGTATATCTCCTGTATCTTGGATGTGGTGGATCACTCCAGTTTTCCTGGCTAACTGCCCTCATCCTGCCTTTGAACTCAGGGCGTGGGAAGAGCCTGGCTTGGAGCTGCCGTGCTCCTGGCCCCTGCTCTGTTCTGCTGGGCTGTCATGGGTCAGAGAGCGGGGCCAGGATGTCACCGTGCACCCACAAGCCTCGCGCGAGGACACCCCGGCCATCCGCAGCACAAAAGGCAGGTGAACAGTGAAAGGAAGATCAAAAAGAGCTACAAAGCCTGGAAAAAGGCAGCATGTTTGATATTCTCTAAAAGACAAGTGGTTCTTTGAATGGTAAGAGGAGAAGGTTCCTTTGGCTTTGTAACAATTCCCTTAATCAGCCCAGGGCACTGCAATGGTGACACCTCACTGACTTTTTTTTTGCAAGACAAAATACTTCTCTTCAGAACAGGCAGTGGAAAGCTGGAGAGGATTCCTAGTATTTCCCTCATACCCAGTAAGGTTGGTACAAGTAACCTGCTAACCTATTTTTCTTGGAGGTCAAACTCCATTTCTCTTGGAGGTCAAACTCCATTTCCTTGGGCATAGTCCTGCAAGTTATCTGGGAGAGGCCCAGCTTTCCAGGCTTGACAGTGTCCCTCCTTCATAGTTTTCCTTATTTCTCCATCATGGCCCCTCACTGAGCACCCTCTCAGTCCTTAAATCCTTAATAAAGAAATAATTAAACATAGCTTTTAACTCACAAAATCCTCTCCCTTTAAAACTCACCCATATTGCTTGAAGTAGAGATATTTAAGATAAACTGAAGGCCAGCCCTTCCCAGAGTTTGTAGATCCAAAGGACAAACGAAACCACTGGGGCTCAGAAAATAGTTACTTGGATTTTCCATGCTCACTTCTGAGCCAGTCCTGTTTAGCATTAATATCAAACCTTTGTGTTCAGAGTCAAATAACTTCCCAAATCTCTCCTGAGAGCACTGAATGGAGGTTTCCTGCCAAGGCTGCTCCCAGCCTCCTGCCCTCTTCTGCAGATGCCATGTCATTCCCTACAGCATTATATCCAAGCTGCACACAGCTATGCTGGAAATTCCAATTTCAGCACCTACTAATCCATGTACCCTCCTCAGCAGCAGGCAATCAACTGGACATCCTAATTGTGGGAGGGACTCCCAAAATCAGCCCCAGAGCAGGATGCAGGGTGTACAAGGTCACTTCTGCAAAGGTTATTTAGCCCAACACAACATGGAAATTTAGCAGAGTACAACTGTGTTCTATCCCTCCTGTTTAAAATTCACCTTTTCCTTAGGTGAGGACAGAAGCCGAGCTCCCGACAGCCAGGCTGGCTGCTCCTGCCAGCCGGCAGGTCTGGGAAGCAACGACGTTCCCCACGTTACCGAGACAGGTGACCTGATTTATTATGGCAGCAGCTGCTCTCCGGTACCACTGCACTTCCCAGGGGAAAGGCACGAGCTTCCCTGCATCCCACAGTCTCAGGATTGCTTCCTGGTTCCTTGGCTCCATCCTGCACACTCTGCAGAGCAGTGCAGTGCAGATATTCCAAGTGAAGGAACTTCACCAGGACTGTGGCACTGTGTGCAGCTGGACTGACACTGCTGGTGGGTGATGCTGGGGCGCAGATTCTAGGCTCTGCTCTGTGCAACTCTTTCGTCATCACATCATTCCCATCAGTGGAGCTGCTGCTGGAAATTTGGCTCCCAAAACTGCTTCAGTCTGCCCCACAACCTGCAGTGCTCACTGCTCTTGGGTCACCATCCACCTTTAAAATTAGGTCTCTTAGTGATGTGCACAGCACGACCTTCGACTCATACATGAGTAAAGCTGAAAGGGAGCGGCATGTTTATCCATTGGAACAAGAGAGCTGGAAGTGACCTGGAGGATCCTGCTGCTGTCAAGTGAAACGTATAAAGCAGACTTGTCTTATCCTATCAAAATCAAAAGGAGAATTCCAGCCCATTGCATCCGCAAAGCAGCAGCCCGGTTTGTAATTGGCAAAGGAAAATAAGCTTTGGATAACAAGCTGGAGGAAGAAACTACTCTGAAGCAAAAGCATGTTATTTCAGAAACAGTAGCTGTGGTTTCAAGGGATTTTCTAGTAGAAAAATCTCATCAAAATTTCACATGAATTAAATTTTTTTACTGAATTGAAAACATTCTTTGATTTTGCGACAATTTTTTTCATCTAGATCTCTTATGCATTCTTCAGTGCAAATGTTAACTACTCTTTTGAAGCTGAAGCCTGAGAGCCTCTGGAGACTAAGTATCTCCCAGGGAGATTGATGGGGGCAATCATACCACACGTGCCAGTTCCTGTTCTGAGCAGAGAAGGAGGAGGTGTAAGCCACAGGCTGGGGCTCACTGTGAGGAGGTGCTCACCTACCTTTGACCCAGGAGGTGCAGTCAAGCCCAGAAACGCGTACACGGCGTTGTTCTCCCGTGCCTCGAAGAAAGCATTGTAGTCCTTCAGCGTGGCAGGAGGGACAGGGAATAAAAGACAGAGGAGTGAATTGTCAGAAGTAGTCTCAGCTCAGTTTGGGGTGTCACCCAACCCACACCAAGCAAACTGCTTCCTGTGGCCGAATGCAAAATCCAGCATCACCTCAAGTATGTGGCATTACACTGACAGCACACAAACTGGTCTGGCTGGAAAGGGACAAGCTGGAAATTCATTCTATGTCCCAACAAGATGTTGCTGTGAGGTGCTCCAGCCTTTCCCAGAGGGACAGACTCCACACAAGGCAGGTGTTGTCCCTGGTCTGGCATGGACATACCTCCTGCAGAAGCAGCTGAGCCTGGACCTTGTCATCAGAAACCCTGATGTTCCCACATGTCATTGCTAATTCCTGATAACGATGGCAGCTGTGCAACTGTGGACTCCAGCTCTTAAATCTGTCAGAAGTTCAACTGGAACTTTTACACTGAGAGTGCACCTTTCCCATCACATTTCCCACTAAGGATTAGTCTGCACAAGTGAAGGCAGTGGGGTGGCACTCACAGTGCATTACAAATGCCCTAAAAACACACAGTCACTTCCCAGGAAACTTCAGGTAATAAGTAAATAAATAAAAAATACCAGTTGCCAAACCCCAATTAAAGGAACCCAGAAGTACTGTGTAATCTCACTGTTGTCCAAGTTACCACACAATTCCCTCACTCTGACTTCTGAACTCAGCAGGGAACAGTCCTATGACTTTCCTGCTCTCCGTTTTTAACTAATGCACATTACCAGCCTCTTCTTGCTTTCCTGGGCAGTGTTTGGATGCAGGAGTCCTGGCTGGGAAGCAGCAGCTCAGTCTCAGGCTGGAGTCAAGGACAGCTGTTTAGGGCAAGCTGCTCCGGATTCCTGACTGTCTGGGAGGCAAAAGCCTAAGGAACAGCAACTGCTGTTTGAAAACAGCAAACAGGAGCAGCTCTAAGGAGAGGCTGCTGCAGCTGGAACAGAACAAAGTACAGGGACCAGAAGATTCCAGCTGCCTGGACTTCAGGGATATCAAACTATTGCTCCATTTGCACACGCAGCATTTGCGTGCTGGTTTGATAAAAACATGTATGATTATGGTAAATCCTCCCTGAAGCCCTTCTGTTGACAGGACTGGGGCTGCTTGATAACAAAGGGATTGTTTATCTTGCTGGTGCATAGTCCATGAGCCTGCTGCACAGCATCTCCCAGGACAGGAATTCCTGGGCCTGAGGAGCAGGGCTCATGCCAGCCTGCACAGCATCTCCAGTTCCAGCCTCTCTGCTGTGCACGGGCCAGGAAAGCCAATTTGCTCTTTGCTCTGCCAGTTGTGCTGCATCAGATGGAACAAACAGGGAACTTCATGCTTGAGAGGCATCAGATAAAGACAGAAAGAGGTTCAAATTCTGGGCACAGAATTAACTTTTACCTTCCTGAAAGCTGAACTGTAGCCACTCAAATCCAGCAACACAAATTGATCGAATTTCAAAAGTGCCAAGTGACATCAACCAAAATTTTGGGGATGAAATAAACCCATAGCAAGAACCTTGTGACCAGCCCCTTCTCAGACAACTACTGATCCTTACATTTCCAAAACAACCTTTTTCCATGTCACAACCAGTCAGTAAAATTTTGAGAGCCAAGTGGCACAACAGCTCACTGTGGATATTATTTCAAGTTCTGCTTCTATTACAAGCAAGAAAAATTCTTGGCACATTGAGAATAATTTCTTTCAGTAGGCACAGATTTGTCTCACAAAGGTCCAGAACTGGCAGGTCCTGACTTACAGACTGTGCAGGCCAGAACCAGACTTCAAAAGGACCAGAGGAATGCACACAGTGAGCTCTGTCCAGAAGATACTAAGTTTTAACAATAAAACTAACAGTTAATCTAATAATCATTCAAGCATGGCCTGCTGGGTACAAGTACTGCAGGGCAACTTACTTTTGATCAAGACATTAAAATAATTACAGTAGGATTTGTGTTTGCAACACGGGTTTTAATCTGTCCAAGGCACTGGAGTAAGTGAACCGCAGCAGCCTTCCTTGTGCAAGCAGCACACAGAGCTGATCCCAAGAAGGATCAGAAAACTGATTTACGATCATGGCAGACATCAATTCATATCATCTGGGGATTCACGCCTACTGGCAAACCCCACATGGGCAGAACAGATCTCTGAACTTGCTACAGAACGTAAGGTTGGTGTAACAGGGCCAGATTTCTGTGAGGTGTTAGTTCACAATCACGGGGAACATGAGGATTAAAAAAACCTGGGAACTTTCAGAGCCGTAAGATGGGAAAAAACCCACAGGAAAAGAAAATTATATACGCACTGTAAGGTAGGATCCAAATCAAGAGGTCTGCATTTTAATCTCTCCTATGGTGTGACTGGAATACTCAAGAATCAATTATTACTAAAAGCCCAAGATGGGGGGAAATGTCTAACACCTCCCACAGCCTTCCCAGTCTGGACAAGTGCAGCTGGGCAAGCCCTGCCTTGCTGCTCACCGCAGTGAAGCACAGGCTGTGGCAGTGAGGAAGAGGAGTGGGATGAGCACAGGGAGAGCTGCAGGTGAGTGGGATGAGCACGGGGAGAGCTGCAGCAGCCCTTACCCCGAGGTAGCGGCTGTCGTTGAAGAGCCGGGGGGGCAGGGGGTTCCCGCTCGCTGGCCGACTGTCCTCAGGAACGTTCTCCCGCATCCATTTCCGGTTCTCCTCATTGGCTGCGATATCCTTCTCCTCAAATTCAATTTTGTTGGCTTCCAAGAAGCCTAACACATCTTGTTGCTGCTTTTTAATCTGTCACAAAAGAGAGATGGCAAACAAAATCAGCAAAATAATTTTTAATGCAGTTCCGGGGTTCGATGCAAAAACCAGGAGGTACAAACCAGGTTGAAAATGGGAGTGGTAAGAAAATTCTTAGAATCAAGAAGTATCTTCTGAAGAGTCAGAGCTGAGCCTTGACTTAGCTCCTACAAAACTGAACACGCTGAAGCCTACAGATGCTGTCCCTACACACGTGAGGGTTGTGAACCTCAAAAGTGCCCACCCAAAACCAGAGGTGTGAGCAGGGCCCTTGTGCTGGCCAGGTTTTACAGTTAACTCGGGGGAACGCTGTTTTTGCAGGTGCAGTGGAGTTTGCTGGAGGCACATTTGAGGTACACACTGCTTCCTTGTGCCCTTGGAAGCACAGGCTGAACCCCCCCCTTCCTTCTAGAGTCCAGGTTTTTGTCCACCTCGGTGCCAAAAGAGACCTCACCAAGTATTTTTGGTTCATGCTTCTTTGGACAAAACCCCTCTCCTGCTGTGTCCTGGGTGTCAGCAGGGTAGATACAGTCTCTGGAGGGCTGTGACCCCACATCCACATCCTCACTCGTGTCAGGGAGGCTGGCTGAGGTCCCACACCTGATGCCCCCCGTCCTTGTGCACTCACACAGCGTCCAAGGGAAAAGTAGGATCTGTGTGGCAAGCACGGTGCTGGCTCTGCACAGGGAAGGTGGTTTTTATTACTGTCATTATGAATTACTGATTTCTTGACACAGAGATGTTCTGCTTATGCTCTGCTCTCCCTTTGCATGACTTTACCACCACAAAGGAGATTATAACCATGGCAAACAATAAAAAAATGGAATTTAATGGGAAATTTGTTTTCTTCAATTACCTCCTTCACTGCAAAGCCAGTCCAAGGCCTGGCTTTACCCTAATGAGCTGGGTGCCCCGGCAGCAGCGTTTCACACAGATGTTGCACTGGTGCTAACTCAGGTCAGCCACAGCTCCCGGAGCAGCCGCTCCATATACGGCCACAGGCAAACCCGGAGCTGCCGGGGCCAGGAACAGCCAGCCCGGAGCCAAATATGGAGCCCGTGCCCCGGCTCGCACAGCCCCGCACCCACGGACACCCGGCCGTGCCCCGGCTCGCACAGCCCCGCACCCACGGACACCCGGCCGTGCCCCGGCCCGCACAGCCCCGCACCCACGGACACCCAGGAGCAGCAGCGAGTGGGGGGACAGCGCTGCCCTGAAGGATGTGGGCTGGGGAACAGGGCTGGCAAATCCAAAGAGGGAATCTTCAAGCATCCCCTGACTCGGTCTGGAACCCTGTCCATGGCAGGTTCAAGCAGACCTCGGGAGGGGCGCACCCAGCTCAGTGCAGCAAAAAGGGACAGGTCCTGCTCTCCCGACGGTGGGAAGTGTGCTCCCCGCTCCAGCAGGGAAGCTGCCTGCCCAGGGCTGCGAAGCTAACGTAATTCCTCCGACCACGTCAGCACAGGAGCCGCTGGACTCGCTGTGTGAGCACCCTGGAACACAAGGATATTGCTAATTTTCATCATGGCTAAAAATAAATCAAACTGGAGGAGTTAATACCGCCCCGAGGAAATAATTCGTGTAGAGGCTGTGTAAAAACATTCTCAGCAGACTCAAAGCTCTGGGTAAGAGGTTTCCTTGCCTGCCTGTAACAGCAGCAGGGAGGAGCAGGGGGAGCTTTTCTCCGTTGTGCTCTACAGCTCAAAGGAGAAAAAAACCGGGAGCACTTCCTTCATGAACTGTTCTGTAGGGCTAAGATAAGGGAAAAGTCTTTGGAATTGTAAATTCTGTCAGTACGACCTGGTAGTAAATGTAACATTTTTTTCCCTGAACCAGTTACATTTTTAATTAATAATTTCCTACAATCTCTAAATTACAGATACAAGTAGTTTTATTACTCTCAGGTCCTAAACTTGTTCAAAATCCACTGCTTAGTGAGAACACACTTTGAGATGCCCCAGGATTTTTAAGGAATTGAAGAAAACCAAACTTTTACCCACTCTGCCATTAACCTGTACATTCTGCCATGTAAAACAAGAGCTCTGAGTTGGACAGCAATCAACATTTTGATCTCCTGAGAAGTCACTTTATTTTTGGCATCATTTTGCCTATCAGATTGTCTGAGCCACACACATATCCTCACACCCTTCCCAGCATCTCACAGTGGGACAGTCTCTGGGTTGTTTTTTCAGCTCCAGGAGGTACAACCACATCCCAAACTGGTGACTGTGGCTCAGAAGGGTAATCACAACCCTCTCTGCTTGTTTTTGAAGAGCTGGCAAAGCTGGAAATGTAATTTTTTCTGCCAGAAAAGGCACCATTGTAAGGGAAGCATGAAGTTTGGTCTCTGTGTTGCTCTCAGGCTGTCTGTAGTCAAGGGAGGTAATTCTCTAGAGAACTCTATAGAAGAGCAAGGATGATGTTTGATGCATGAGGAATATTAGCCTGGAAACGTTGTTTTCTGGCCAGACAAAAATAAGTTGGAAGATTAAGCAGCAATGTTTTCTCCAGCTCCTCAACAAGTCTTCCAGCCACGGTGATGAGCACTTGCGCAAGAGCAGTAAATGCCTCAGAGAAACAGGGCACCAACCGCTGGGCAGAAGGGACACCGAGCTGCCAGATCCTGTTATTTTATGGGATTTTATTTAGAAAACTTCCATTAATCTCAGACAGTGGAATAGCACTGGGAGAGAAGGGCCGAAAATAGAGCAAGAGACGTCCGCTGCTGCTTCAGGGTGTTTTGTCTTACTTGAAAGGGCACATGTTCTCCGCGGGCCAGAGCCTGGAAGGTGGTTCCTGCTGCCCATGTTTGGGAAGGAGCGAGGAGCCTTTCTTCAGGATGTGCCTGTCAACACACAGCGCTCGCTTCCCAGAAAGCCTCTCCCAGTTGCCGAAGCAGGCGTGGACACCGGCCAGTGCCTTCCCAGACCCCGCACCTCGGCCTACGTAAACAACTGTCATGTCTGAAGCCATTCTGGCCTCTGAAGTGCAGCTCACTGCAGTCGGCAAACACGAAAATCTTTGTTTATTCTGAGTGCTCCTGACACATTGTGCAGGGCCGAGAGCAGCAGTGGAGAGCCAGGAATGCGCCCAGAGTCAGCGCAGGAGCTGGGGAGCCGAGCAGGGCCCTGAGGCTTGGGACCAGCACTGGGTGGGGCAGGAGGATTTATGGAGACACAAAAGCACAAGAACAGAGAAATGAAGACTGGGATGGCCAGACAGCTGTAAGGAAGGGAAGAGGCTGGGGGCAGGAGCGGAGGGAATGAGCAAAATGGAGCAGGGGAAATCCCGGTGGGATGGAGACAGAGGGATGGAAGGAGAAGGGGTGGAACAGGTGAAGTCATTACTGCCGGGAGGAAGGGCTGCATCCTCTGGAGCTCCCCACTGCCCTGCCTGGGAACAAGGATGGCCTCGGAACAGCCCGTCTTGCTCACAGGTGACTTTATCCCCACCCCAGAAACAGAAACACATCGTGGTTTCTCTGCCTCAACACACACTTCGGAGAAAAAGAATTCCTAAGGTGAGTGGAGATACTTTACTTCTTGCTGATGTTCCTAGGATAACACGGAAAGAAACATTTAATGAAATAAATCTATTTTCTCTTTGTTTTGGTTTTCAGGGTCTGTTCCCAAGACAGAAACAGCTTTACGGCAAGTTATTGGTGGTTAAGCAAAGTCTCACCACGCACTGTGATCTTGTGCTACAAAATCCATTGGGTATCAAGATTCCCTTCTTTTCCGGTTACAAGCCAATCATGAAACATTAAGCTTTCAACAGAGCATGGGCACAAAATAACATAAAAATGGGTGTAGAGTGAACAAGTATTGCCCCTCAGTTGAGTACACATCAGAAATTCAATTTACTGTTCTTAGATCTAACTCCCATCACTGATATCAGTAACACAAGAGAAACCACATCAAAGCTGCCACGAGTACAAACAAGTGATGTTTGACAACAAATCAGTCCATCAAAAATAAAGTTTTAACCCCAAAGTGGGAATAAACTTTCCAGAAAATGCTGCAACATTTTAGATTCTCTTCCAAATCTTTACTCATTGAAAAAAAAAAAAAGTAAAAAAAAAGAACTCAGCTAAAACATAGTAAGTAGAAAAGGAGGAAGGGATGATGCTGCAGGACCTTGGTCCAGTGAGCAGGCAGCATTCCAGCCTCAGCTCCAGCCAGGACTGTGCTGGCTGTTCAAGAGCCAGCTTCTCCCAGCACCACCCCACTGCAGGGAAGCACTTATTTTAAACACTTTTTGGAACTGAACTTCACAAAAGGTTCTGTCTCATTTGGTGTACACAGGCACACACACAGAGCACAGTCCAGTCCACACTGCTGGCCAAGAAGGGGTTTGGGTTGGTTTCTTTCAGTCTTGTTGTTTTTTCTGTTTATAAATAAATCCCTTGTTGGACAATAGACATGTTTTGGAAATCTATTTATGGACCATTGGAACCCAAAGTAGGTTTACAGTCTGAGGGCTGCTGTTTTGATCCAACAACAAACTTGCTGACCACGGCTCTGCCGTCTTGGCCCTTGGCACGGGGCTTCTCCACCACTTCTGCGGGTCCTGTGTCCCAACCTCCACGCAGGGGAAAAACATAGATGTTATTAATTTCTTTCCCAATGATGGGATTAAGTGGCTCATGCTTTATTGTGAGGATTTAAAAGAATTATAAAGAGATTTCTTATGATGTTTCCAGCCATCGTTATATCATTGGTTATAGCATCAGGACAAAAGGAAATAGCCTCATGTTGCACCAGGGAAGGTTTAGATTAGGGATTAGGAGAAAGTTTTTCACTGAAATGGTTATGAAGCATTAGAACAAGCTGCCCAGAGAAGTGGTGGAGTCACCATTCCCTGGAAGTGTTAAAAAGACACGTGGATGTGGCATTGAGGACACGGTTTAGTGATGAACATGGGGCTGGGGCTGGGGCTGGGTTGATGGCTGGACTTGATGATCTCAAAGGTCTTTTTGACCTTAACAATTCCATGATTCTGTGATTCTCTCCAGCTCCTGCTGAAGGTGTGTCCTGAACTGCCTCTCCCGACCTCACAGCCTGGATCCAGCACCAGGACAGCAGAGAAGCAACACCTTAAAGCAGATCTTACACTTTTGATCTTACTCATTTCTCAGTTAAGTTTCAAGATAACACCACATTTAAAAGGGGATTTTTTTTCCATTTCCAGTTCCAGACCTCTGGGTTCTAGACAAGCAAAAGCAATCACAGCTTTAAAGCAGTTGTATTGTATGCCAAATATGGTTTTAAAGATGCTGCTTCATCCTTCATGGGAGCAAATCTTTAAATGCCAGAAGCAGCTGCTTTGTGCAGGGAGGTGAAGTCCAAACTCCAGGGGATGCTACTGGTTGTGGCCAGACTTGTACCCATCGGTTCTCCAGAAGCTTCAGAGCCTTCTGAAGACGGATAAGCTGAAATGTAAGCAGCGAATGGGAAAGTGCAGTGCAAGAAATGTTCAGCAAACTCCACTGGCAGCCAGCAGCAGCAAGGTGGAAACCCCCAGGAAATGATTTTCCTTGGAGGAATGGGCAGCATGAGGAATCCCAAGTGCTGCCAAGACAAATTGACTTGTCACAGCGTGTCCTGTGGACTGAGCTGTGGCCACACTGCCACAATCCACTGCCACTTTTCAGAATGTACACTTAAAGAGTACAAACTATTGGTTTGGGTTTTGTATGTCTCACCTAATTTCTCAAATGACCTTGTCTTCCTCACCGAGCCTCCAATGCAGAAGCTCATCCTTGCAAATGAGCTGCAAAATGCTTAGAATTTCTCCTCCCACTACAACCTAATTTGTAGGAGTTAAACAGCCCAGCAGCTCAGCCATGGATTTAAATGTCACAGATTCCTGACAGCCCCCTAAGGTCATTCTCCACCCCAGCACATGGCAGCAGGGCTCCCTTCAGAGCAGCATCAGTTCTGGCCTCCATCAGTTGTCCTTGCTTTTACTCTCATATTCCAGAAGGTATTTTTTTGTCTACAGTGGTTTTGTTGGTTTTATTTGTACGAATAAGCCCATTTTTTTCTCCCTATATTAGATTAAAAATACAATGTGCCAGTTCTGGTGGTGCCACTGTAAATGTGGTCAGAGGGTGGGAGACTTGCAGGCAGCTCCAGCAATGACCTGGCTTGATCAGAACTTTGCCAGGTGTCTCCCAGCAATTCCTGTCTCACTCTTACTTCTCCCTGCCTGGTAGAACGTCTGCCTATTTTTAGGTCTGGGTAATTATCATCACAGAACTCAAAGCACTTCTTTGTTCGGGTTATTTTAAGCAGAGCATTACATGTAGCGGTGCCATCGTTGTCTCTCCCATGGTTTCTGTCTGGAGGGAATGAGATTGAGGACAAAAACAGCAAAACCACCATGAACTTACGGGACCTAAATCAAACACAGGAGGCTGGAAAACTTCACGCTGGACTTGTGCTGCTTTTTTTTTTCATTGTCTAGAACTAATTCAGCAGTGCCCAGATGGACTCCATATGTACTGATTCTGTCCCTGCAGGGTTCTTTGGGAAAGCCCATGGGATATCCAGATGAATCCTGCACAGCAGCGCTGGTTTGATGTGGATAGACCCCAACAGCTGAGAATTGGTTTATTTGGAAATGGTTTTTACCACCAGGCACCCACCAAGCCTGGGCTGTGTCAGCATCACCAGCCCAAGACCTGGGGCAGGAGGGAACAGGTTCCAGCTCCCACTGAGAGCAATAACCACATTCCTGCTGCTCATGTGTGGGTTTGGAAGACGCTTTTTAAAAGCAAGAAAAGGTGAAAGGATGCAAAGGGACCACCACTCAAGAGCGAGGCTGGGGGAAAATCCAGGCTACCAAAAGGTTTTTGCAGTTTAACCTGGAGGTTACATCACGTCTGGCAGCACATGGGCTGTCTGCAACAGGGCTTTAGCCAGGCATAAGGTACCACCCCACAGACCAGATTTTGGAACACAAGCCAAAAATATAACTGGAACAAAGGACAAAGTCTGCACTTCCCAAAACAAGACCACGACATGCTCCAGAAACCATAGAAAGTTACATAAATGAAAAAGCTGATTCATGAGAACAAAAATAAAAGCTTCTCTCATGGATTATAATGCCATTGTAATTGCATTCATTCAATAACCCAAGGCCTAAAAACTTGTTAAATCCCACACCAACAACACCCAAGTCCAAAGATCCTTGTGCATTTAACAAGATTTTCCTTCCTGAAGAACCAAACAGGAAAGGTAACATCACCTCTATGTACTGAAGTCCTGGGGATCAGGATTCACAATGGAACCAAGGGCACTTAGAGACCCAACTCCCACTCACTTTTATTTACTGACAGACTGCAAAGAGAGTAAAGTCCCAGGGGGGTTTGGCATTTAGTTCCCTTGGGCTGCTTTGCGAAGTTCAGCCAGCAACACCAGCCTGGCCTTTCTGGTTGGCACAGCCCAGCACAGCTGAGCAGGTTCCTAATTGCCACACTGCCAACTTGCTGTTGGAGTTCAAGGAATTAGTTAAGAAAAAACAAGAAACCTTTTCTCTCTTGCTGCAGCAAGGAGGGTGTGAGTTCAGTGCTCCAGCAAAGTTTTTCAGTGTCACTAATTTGGTGTCACACACAGTACAGCCAATTCCACCACACCTCAACTACAGTCAAATTCTAACAAGATACTAAAAGGCCACAAGGAAGTCAGAACTGTCTTCCTGCACCACATCCAGTGTCTGTTTAGCTGCTTTCCTCCTGCAGTGGCCAAAAGCAGATTCCTTTACCCATTAGTCAAGTAGGAGGACAAGTAACATTTCCTTATTTATATCTCCCTAGCTTTTGGCACACAGCAGCACCAGCACTGCCTAACAAAGCCCTGATGACTTTTTAATATGTTTTAGGTTTACTTTCTATGAAGGCACCCTAAGGATCAACATTATTATCACAGCTTAAGGCAAATTCTGCTCTTAACAATTTATATCCAAGCACTGGGGAAGTGTGTGGAGGTGAATCCATTCATCCTTTAACACCTGCCTGTCAAGGACTATTGTGGTGTTACCAGGATTCTAACAGAGAACATCTTATCAGCAACACCTGAAGCCCATGTTTAAAAGTACCATTTAATAAACTTCACATTTTGTTCCAGTACATGAAAATGGTTCTGTCAGCTCAAACCCCACCTCTCTTCCTGCTGAAGCACCGAATTCAGAAGTAAATCTTTCTCTTCTTTGGCTGCAAGGAAAAGGTGGTCAGGCACTGAAAGGGCTCCTCAGGGAATGGTCACAGCCCCAAGGCTGCCAGAGCTACAGGAGCATTTGGACAATGCTCCCAGGCACAGGGTGGGATTGTTGGGGGGGGTCTATCCAGGGCCAGGAGTTGGACTTGATCCTTGTGGGTCCCTTCCAGCTCAGGATATTCCATGATTCCATGAAAAGAAGGGTGACATGGTGCATTCTCCTTTAACTCTTCTCCTTCCTGGCTGCTCCCCAACACTTTCAGTTGCTCATTCAGCATTTCCTGGCCTGTCCAGGCTCCTGACTGCATCCAGTTGTTTTGCCCAAGAGCCCAGCTCAGTCTCAAGCCTACCAGAGATGCACAGACTCCTGGGAGTGTTCTGGGGGGACCACCAGAGCAGATCGGATGCACCCTCCTTTAGTCAGGGTATCTGTGTCCTCATCACAGCCAGAAATGACACATCCCTCAACTCTCTGCTCAGATGCTTCTGTTCATTCTGTAAAAGGCTTAAAGAGGGTCACTACTGCCAAGTCAAAGTCATTCACAAGTCAGGATATGCCAAAGCTCTTCCCCACAGCAATCATGGCCTGCTCAAAGACTGCCTCCCCAAACACAGACTCTGCACCCAGAGACGGACTTTCTGTTTTTCTGGGATTTTTCCTTCATTTTTTCCTTTTTTTAAAGCTCTGTGAAAAGTGACAGCAATGCCCAATGGGATTACTTGCCTGGATTTCAAAACCAAACAAAACCCACACAGCCAAAACTTCAATTTGCAGGGATTTTAATGCAAGATTTTAACATTTAAAATCTCGTTCCATCATCAGCCAAAAAATAGAGATGTTTGCTCATAGGATGGCAGTGAGCCTTTTTACACTGTACTTCCATGCACATGGAACACAAGATCCCCAGCAGCTGGGCAAGGGAGACGTTAAAACCCAGAAGTCCCAGGAAGTTCTGGCAGCACTGGAGCTGGTACTAGCAGAGGCACCAAACCTCCCTACCTACTTTTTGTAGACAACCCCAGAGCCGGAACACAGAAAAACAGTGACTGTAACTGAAGCTTCCAACTGCTGAACACTGGGAGGTGTCCCAGATCTGGAGAGGTGTCACACGGACACTTGGCCCCTCACACAAGGAAGGTCTGATTGGAGACATGAAGGGTGCCTCACTCCTCTTGACTCTGTTCACGCTGGGCTCCACGCCCCGGGAGCAGGGACAGCAAGAGTCTCCCCTCCCTTCACGTGATCTCTGCAAACAACCTCACCAGGAGCTGTGTTTGATTAGGGATGAACTTTGCACGGGAAGCAGCCTCAGTCTCTGGGGAGTCTCTGGGCACTGCCTGGCAGCAGCTCCAAACTGCTACAGCCTGACCCCTCCAACATCCAAAGCCTGCCCATCCTCATGCAGGGGCTCTGCTCTGCTCCCAAACCTCACTTCCTCCAGCACTGGGTCTGGGCAGGGTTATCCAGGAGAGAGTCAGGGAAGCACAGCTCCTTACCGGGACCGTATACACTCAACCTGCATAAACCAGGTTATGGAAAGAGACCTTCTCCACCAACTTCAAAGGCCTGTTCCTGAGCATGGATTCACCACTTCTTAGAACCATAGACTCACAGAATATCCTGAGCTGGAAGGGATCATCGAGTCCAGCTCCTGGCCCTGCACAGCCACCCCAACAATCCCATGCTGTGCCTGAGTGCTGTCCAAACGGTCCTGGAGCTCTGGGGCCATGACCATCCCCAGGGAGCGGTTCTAGTGCCTGACCACCCTCTGGATGAGGAATCTTTTTACAACATCCAGACTGAATCTTCCCTGACACAGCTCTAGCCGTTCCCTGGGGTCCTGTCCCTGGTCAGAGAGCAGAGGTCAGTGCCAGGCTATGCCTTGGCCGGGCTCCATGGAGCTCTAAGCTGGGAATCTCCTCCAGTCACACAGCAGTGCTGCTTACGGGGCCCCAACCCAGCTCACAGCTGACATGGGGATTCTTGTGCCACCACAAGGGAAGGGAAGAAATGAGCCAGGGAAGGCAGGACTGCCTCTCCCAGCAGCAATAAGGACTGAAAGCAGGGATCAAACCATGGCCTCGGGCCATTCCTGCAGCAGGCTTTTGCTTCAGTCAGCAACAGGAAGGACTTGCAAATGCAAATATTCACATATCAGGATGATTTTTTTTGTCTTTTTTTAAATGACTACTGAAGTTATCCAGAATAAACATATCTTGCAAAATCAAGCTTCCAGACCCAGGCTTCCTCTTATCTTCCTTTAGGTGAGAATGTAAAGGAACACTGGTGTATGGCAAACCACAGCTTTAACCACATGCACTGACACTGTCCACGAACCACCACAGCACCCGGAATTGTCCTCATCCAAAGGAAAACACCACCATTACAATACTAAATAAATTGACCCTTGGCAATTTTCTAACTCAGTCTTGTGGCATTTGACTTTTATAAGCCTGAAAACTGCTCATCTGGTCCAAAACCAACACAGAGCGAGCTTCCTACTGTGGAATACAGGCTGCATTATCTCAGTTATGCACTAACAAAGCATAAGCAGCAGCAGAATATGAACTCTTCATTTATTATACAGTTATTTTCTGCAGCAGACGTGGAGCTGGGCAGGCTGAGTTTCCCTGGGAGTCTCCATGTGCCTTGTCACAGCATCCAAACTCCGTGTTGGGTTAAATAAAAACAAACAGATCCACTCCTCCCAAAGCCCAGTACTAAACTAACAACTCCTGAACAGCACAGAGATGAGAGTGGCAGGACCTGGGAGCATTCCCACCCATCAGCCAGCTGTTCTGTATATTCCTGATGTCTCCACAGCCCCAGCATCTCACTGGATTCTCTTACCTGAATCACAAAACAGAGAAAGGGGAACCTTTGCTATGTGGAAGAAAAAGCAAAGTACTTAAGTCCAAGCTACCTCTGTCACAGCCTCCTTGAACAATTTTCTCTTCACCTCTCAGAGCTCCCTTTCCTGAGCTGTTAATCAGCAGGAATAATTATTTTTTCAAATCACTGCTTATCTACTTTCAGGGATCATTTTTGGCTGATTCTACAAACAGAATCAATACAGCACAGCCCAGCTCCACAGACAGGCTTTGCACAACGACTGTAAAGCAATTTACCACACAGAAGACTGATCTCCAACAAGATAGTGAGGCTCAGAATCACAAGACACAGAAAACTCTCTGAACACATGATATATTCCTAAATATTCAAAAATTTACCATGTGGCTGACAAAAGCAGGGGAAAGGCCCTGAAGGTGCCACTGGTCACTGCTTGCTCTGGAAACTTAAAAAAGTCCTGGTAGTCTGGACCTCTGCCCCATTGTCAGGTTCTGAATTTGTTTTTCTCAGCCAGCCTCTTTCTGAAAGCCAGAAGAATTATTTCTCCTTTATCTTCAGCTTTGTGGAGATCCCAGGACAGGTCTGTGAAATGCTGGCAGCAACTCCATCCTGTAAGAACTGACACAAAGAGGACAGGTCCCACCTCAGTGCCTGAGACTTCACCCTCTTCATCAGCCCAGCACTCCGATAATATTTCCAGGGAAGCAGCCTGAGCTGACACACACAGGGCTGCAGTTTGGGGGGTTTATTGGAACAGCTGCTCCTGTAATTATTTTTCAGAGGCTGTGGATTTCTGCTGGTGATGAGGAGCCCTGCACAGCAGAGGGAAAACAGGTTTGGTTGTGCTTGTGTGACGAGCTGAACTCTGGTTAGGAAAGGAGTTAAAAACACAGAGAGTTCTGCACGAGGCCCCTGTGGTTTACAATAAAAGCAAAGTTTATTTCCTGTATGGTTTAGCACACAGAGGCTAAATTAGCCAACAGGACTAAAAGTTTACAGCATTAATTGATGTTTAACTGCCTTTATATTGCCAGGCATTTATTCTTTAAATAAAAAACTGCTTTAAGAAGAAATACAACATGACCTCAGGGATCCAGGTGCTTCTGATGTGTATTACATTTTATCTTTGAAGAATTCATTTACCACAGATCTTATTTAACAAAGAGTCTTTTTGCTGGCTGCTGTTCTAAAACCAAACCAAGTAATTTTTTGAAGAGAACAAAGCTTTTTTCTTCAACTAAAACACCTAAATATCATAATACAAAGGAAGAGAAAAAGCTATGGATTAAATAGAAGTTTTCTTCCTCTTTCCAAGAAGAGCCAGGCTGTATTGAGATAGAACAGCATCCCAAAAGCATCCTGGAGAGGAAAGATTCAGCAGACCACAGCCTGTATGGGCAGCAGTTTTCTGACCCAGTAATTAATTGTCCCGGGTAATATTTCAAGTGTGAATCATCCTGGAGGCCCCAGATCCTTCTTTAAGTTACTTGGACAAAATATTTTCTAAAAACTCTGTCTTTGAGAGGGAGAGATAAATTCTTCTCACAAGACCTGGCCACACTACAGTTTCTAACACTTTGGGCAGCTGAAACAATACAGGAGTAGGCCAAGCTCTGTTTGCCATAGCCAGGAAGGCCAGTGCCTGGGGGTTTGGTCTCAGGACTGCTCATGAGACATCGTGGAGTGACTCTTTCAGGCATTAACAAAATGGAGCATTTTCCAACACAGTAAGGTTGTTCACATCAACAGGCTGCTCTCACCCACTGCATCCCTGCAGCCCAAAGGGAAGTACCACCTTCAGCCCAGAGCAGGAGCCCTAATCTGGATGCTGCCCATGCCTTGGAACTACTTTGCAACTCCCAACTGTTTTTTTAAAGTTTTATAGTTTCCTCTTGTCACCATGGTATCTGCTTTTTTTTTTTTTCCCTAAACCAGAAGCTTCCTTCTGCCTCAGGGCAAGCCAGCATCTGCTTACCCCAATCAGAAACTAAGATAAATACACACTGCATTTTATTTTTTCAAAGTTTAAGTCCCCAGCTGTTTATTTGCAGTAGGATGGAGTTCTCCAGGCCTGGGCAAGCAGCCAAAATGGCTTCATTCCCCTGCTGTTCCTCAGTCTCAGCCTAATGCTGATGGCTGGCAGTGGGAGCTGATGGCTCTCCCAACGCACTCCAAGCTGCCAGCTTGGGTCCCAAACCATTCTGTGGAAGAGGGAGCTGTCTGTCCAGCTGCTCCCCAGTTCAACCAGGTGTAAATTCCTGGGGGGAACATTTCCCAAGTTAGTGTTACGGATTTACTTTGATCTTTCCACAGCACACAACAAACACCAGTCCTCCGCAGGAGAGGAGAGGCTCTCACAGGGACCTCCTGGTACATTTTAATGTCATGGAAGGGAACAGAAATTTGGAAAGAGATTGCTCAGGCACAAAGGTTCCATGGACTGAGCTACCAGAACCAAGGGACTTGTTTATCTGCATTACAGGGTGGAATTTCCAGTTCTTAATCAGGATTACCGGGGCACCAACAAGGAAATTTGCAAACCTGCCCCTTTATATTTCTATTCACATATATTGTATTTTCTGCCTAGGGAAAAAAAAAAAAACACCAAACATCTATTAGCCATAAATCAGCTTCATTGAACTTCATTTCTATCCATATCCAGTGAGAATGTTTTAGGATGTATTTTTAATTCATTCACGGAGTTATTCTGCTCCTTTCCTGCTCTGCCAGTTGTTCTGCAGCTGCTGCTCTGGCCAAATACATTTCCAACATGTGCACAGGAATGTCTTGGATAAGCAGCATTAAGTGTTTCCTAAGGAATAAAATCTTGTCCTGCTGTAGTCCATGGCAAAATTCCCAGTGATATAAGCACAGCCAGAGGTTGATCCCATGAGGTGAATACAGATGTGCTGTTTAAACCTGCCTGGCAACGAGTACTCCCATAAAAACCTGGGTTTACGTGAAAACTGTGATTATTTTTCCCAGCGGCTTTGGGTTTGCTGTTTCCATCAGGCTTTTCCAGTTGACTTTGATCTATGCCTAAGGCAGGAGAGGTGTCTGATCACCTACCCCAAACATGGTCTAAACATGAAGTGTGTCAGCATCTGCACAGTGATGGTCTTGGAATCACTGAATGCTTGTTTCGTATGTAAGAAATGCTGACACACCAACCCAACATATCCCAAACACACATACATTCTTTTCCACCAAACATTTTTCCTGGACAACGTGGTCTTATTTTTTTTAATGCAAACTGTTAACATAATTTTGGGAGCAGAGCCAATTTCCTTCAAGAAGAAGAGAACTTTGCTGGGTTGGATCCAACACTTGTCTAGTCCAGTCTCCCGTCTCCACTGGTCACAGATCCCAAGGAAGAGCACGCCAACAGACTGAGCACAGAGAGCTACACCACATCCAGCTTTCTTCCCAGACTCCAGTAATTCACAGTTTTGAGTCAGAGGTGTAGTAATAACACTTAATAACCCTTAATAGACTTTTCCCCTTAATTTGTCTCACTGCTTCCTGAGCCCATGCACTTTCTGCTGTACACCACATCCTCTGGCAGGGAGTTCCTCCCTGAAATCTGTGTTGTCAAACAAAGCATTTCATTTACTCTGAACCTGCCACCTGCCACGTTCACTTGCTCTCCCCCACTTGTTCCATTAGGAAAAGTTATTAATAATCCCTTCCTGTTTGTTCTCCCATGCCTGACATGATGTTATCACATTTCAGATTTTTTCAGCTCTTTCTTTCTCAACTGCAGAATTCACAGAATCATGGAATGGTTTGGGTTGGAAGGAGCCTTATAGACCATCCAGTCACACGCCCTGCCATGGGTAGGGACACCTTCCACTAGACCAGGTTTTTCCAAGCCCTGTCTGACCTGGCCTTGAACACTTCCAGGGATGGAGCAGCCACAGCTTCTACCTTATTACCCACAAATTCTGCCTTATTTGGTTGCTCCTCCCACAGTGATCACCTCACCCTACTTTCTTCCCTTTTCTCACTGTTTTATATCATTTAAAGACAACAATTCCAGTCTACTAAAGACAGACTCACTACACATTTATACAGTGGGGTTTTGCCTTCTCCCATCCTAAACATTCCTGACATTCTGCTTGCTTTTCATGGCCATGAATCTGGTCTTTTTGTAGAATTACCGACTATGGCTCCAAGACCTCTCTGCTAAACAGTATTTTAGCAGAGTTTAAACCTCGTTCTTGCATAGGACAATGATCATTTCTTCCCAGTTTTCCAGCTGGGACAGCAACAGCAGGCTGTTCTTGCACTGTTTGCTAAGAGTTCAGCACAAATCTCTGTGGGAATCCCCTGGTAATTTCTGCAGATTGTAAAAGCTGTCTGTATATTCCCAAATCTTGATTGTTATCTGCTTTCTGTAACTGATGTGCAATCACTTACATAAGCCAAAAAGAAAATAAATAATCTTTTTCTCTTATCCCATAGCAGCTTAGTTTCTTTCTCAAAAAAAAGATTTTTAACCTGGTCAACGCTTGTCCAAAACTTTCTAGAAGTCCAGGGATTCAATATTAGGGATCGCCCTCCCTCCTATGCTCAGGTAGCTCAGGTGTGAGGCACAGCCTTCTCCTCTGACACTGAACTGATTCTCCTCCCTGCTCTGTCTCTGTCCATGCATCCGCTGGGAAGGAGCCCAGCAAAGAATAACACCCATTTGTGTGGCGCCGGAAGATGGCTCGCAGCTCCCAGATTTCCCTGAGATCCTTTTTCAAACCACAGCTGCCTTTGGCTCCTCTCTTCACTCCAACACCCCAGCAAACAACAGGTAACAGTTAAAATTTTATGCTCGAGCGCCTTTAGAATTTCCAGAGAGGCTGATTCATGCATGGAAAAGGCCCCAGTAAAACTGAACTTCAGATCATTAATTAAAGAAATAAATCACCACATCCACGTCTCTCAGGGGAAACGAAGTCCAGGAAGGAGCTGTAAGTCAGGATGTGAAAACAACTTCAGCTGTATCCGGACAGCACGAACCTCAGTCAGGCCAGTTGGATGCTGACCCTTCACATTTTTTCTGGTGCTTTAAAGCTCAGTCTCACTCTGCTGCCTTTTCAGGGTTAGAAAATGGCCTTAACAGTGAGCTGGAGGTGCTGTCCCAGGAAGGACGTGCTCCTGGATGAAGGCTGTTTTTCTGGCACAAACAACAGTAGATAAGCATTACGATTAAAGCCCTTTCAGGTTTGATTAACTATCTGGCCAACAAAAGCATTTAAATTTAATCATACACTGAAAGTCTCCCCTGCATATGGCCGGGGTTAAACAAATGGCCTTAACACCGAATTTTCATGTTTGAGCAGAAACATTCCTGAGTAGCTGAATATTGATATAAGATGTGGATTTGGTTCAGGTTTCCAGCTCTCCAGTCAGTGCCAGGAACTGAGACTGGTGCTTCCAAGGCTGGGGAGCACAAAAAACAGGCAGAGCTCACCTCCCTTTGGCTATGGCAACGATGCATCCTTAGCTCTTCTTTTTGTCATAGGGGGGAATATTTCAATTCTGTTTTGAGCTTGAACAGCTGAATTCCATCAATGTTTGTGTAGTTTCCTTTGTTCTCCTCTCTCCCCAATTCCTCCTTTCCTGAAAGGAGTAAGAATAACCTTGCAGAGACTCAGTTTTGGCACCCTCTGCTCGTTAACGCAGATGCCAATTCACTGACTTCTACAGCAATTTTGTGAGTGTAACTTTAATACCCCAGGACAAGGAAAGTTTCATGCACAACTCTATAAATATTTATTTAAAACCCACAAGTTTAGCTGAGTTTAGGCTTAGCCCTAATTCTATTTTAAGTGGATCCTGTCTCAGAGTGTGCTGCGGTTCAGGGTTCAAGGGAAAGCTGGCGCAAGCTGACAGCATCCAGCCTCTCCCAAAATCCGCCTCTTCTCCCGAAGCAGAGACATAATCCTGATGCACCACCTCAGAATAAACACTGTCCTACCTGCATATACAACCTAGAGAAATTCTCAGCAAAAAGCCTTTCCTGGCTTTAACTGTGGAGTATAATTTTCCTTCTTTCTCCTGCTGTCAGAAACTGGTTTTATTTAAGCACAGTAGAATTGTTTTTTATTTTGGTATATTAAAACTGTTGCAACAACTGCAACCAATTTTATCTCTGGCTCCATTAAAAATTTGAATGCAATATTTTAAGAAAAATATTTGACTTATCTCGAGTTTGGAACAATGACTTTACAAAAAACAACCCAGGAGGCAGATGGAACACATCCGAGCTTGAGCCACATTACAGATTTTGTCTTCTATCCCAAGAGCTCTAACTCTGAACAACTCCTACCATTTTATTGAGAGAAACTCAGTTTGGTGAACGCTGGGTATCCAAAACAGTCCTTCACACATTATTATGTTTCTACAAGAGAGGGGTTTAAAAATCAATACCCAGCCTAACAAGTCAGTTTTCACCCACGGTATATAAACTGCATGAGCTGAGTATCACAAAAATATATATATACACCATGAGATTGTTTTTATAGCTACAGATGCAGCTTATTTCCCCATAATATGTGGGTTTACCTACACTTGTGTCATATTACAAGACCATTTACCAAAGATCTGTATCGGTGCTTTCTTCCCACATGAACTGCCTTGCCAGGCAGCCGAAGGAAGTTCACGAGCTGCTCCTGACCGTCTGCTGCCGCTGCTCGGGGCTTCCGCGGCGACAAACGTGACCACAGACATCCGGGCTGGGACAGCACGCTGGGAACCTCGAACGTGGCAGCGGAGCAAGGGACACTTGTGATCCACACCGATAAGGACTGGGTGCACAGAGCCACCCTGCTGTGGCTGCACTTCCCCTCAGAGCCACCTCCTGCCACGGCCCGGCACCACGGCAAAGCCGTTGGACTCGATGAGCTTTGAGGCCTCTTCCAACCTGAACAATTCTGATTCCGTGAAGCCTCACAGCAGCCAAACAACACAAACACAAAGCACACAGACTCTTGCTCATTCTGTCTTAGGGTGGCATTATTCCCATTTATTGTGACAATCTGAGAAAAAAGGCCCTTGAGGGATTTAAATGCAAAATGTGATTTTTTATACAGTCTTCATCTCTCCATATATTACTTCCCTGGGATTCACACTTCAGAAGGATGAAGCAGCCTCACCAACCCCCCCAAAGCCCTGAGCTGTTGAACAGGAACAAGAGCTGGTGGTTACACATGCTCTCACCATTTCCAACAGCTCTTCTCCAGAGCTGTTCTCCTCTGGAATGCTCTAGGAAGTACTTGACACTGATTATATGTCCCCAGTAGCACCAGCAAGTTCTCTGGTGCCTTACTGTGAAAAGAGAAGAGTAATTGTAAGCAAATGTTCACTCTCCAGACCATGGGCCACTTTCCTCTTCATGTCCTGGTTGGTGGGGAGGAGAAGATCTAGATCCTTTCCAAAGCAAGAATACAAGAAAAATATGAACACCCCACATCCTTAATTTTGTGAATAAAAAATAAACTAAAATTTCCTTTTCTCTCTAAAACCATCCCCAAACAGCGGCAGGTCTGTGTAATACGGGACTCTGACTCCGAATCTGGAGATCATCTCTTCTTTCTGCCCTGTCTGCAGTCACAGTAGGAGGCAAGGAAAGAAAACCACCCACACAGCCATCAAAACAAGGGAGGGGGGAGAGCTGAGAAAGATGGAAACATGGGATGTAGATCACAAAGATGAAGCGCCTTGGCTCCAAGGAGCATCTGGACACCAGACATTTGATGTGGCAGTTTCCACAGCCCACAGCACTTGCAGTGGCACAGGGCAGAGCTCAGCCCACCACATCCAGTGCTGGATGCTTCAGTTCCACAGCCACAGCCTCCAGTTTCAGCCATCCCTCTGGAACTGCAGGGGGGTGTTGGACGAACAAATACGATTCTCTCCAAGTCCGTACTCAAGACCTGTGCAGTTGCTGGCAACAAATGCACACTCATAAGACCGAGAAGAATTAAAACAGCTGGTTCCCTTCCACATGAGATCAATAAAATGGGCAATCCAGCTGCCTTCAGGAAGAAAGGGATTCTGGTGCTGGGCAATCTCTTGCCCCAAAAATCAACAAAATACCAAAACCCTGTGGAGAAAATCACACACTGGATTTGTGCCATTCAGCTTCTTCCCTCCTTGTATCCTCTTCTACCAGGAGCAAGAGTCTAATGACTCTTAGGCCTCTCTTCCTTTCACCTCTTGAAGGATTTGAATGGGAGGTTGCAGTGAAACCCCTCTCACAGCCGGCACAGTCCCTGCTCCCGCAACGCTCCCGCACTTCCGCACGCGGCATTTGCGTCTGTCACTTCTGTCCGTAGCCTCCAACACTGTCCCAGGCTGAGGAACGCTGCTCACTTTGACTGTATGCCAGGCAGGAAGACTCCTGGACAGCAGCTCCACATGCACATTCCCACCTGTTGGGCGTCCTCACCTCATCTTCATAATTACAATCCCTGTGCCTCCCTGCCCAGCCCACAACTCTCCAGCACAGCATCCACGCTGAGGAAGATGAAAGACAAGACTTCCCAAGCAAGACTTTCAAACACAGCAGGACACTGGTGCTGTAACTATCACATTATGGGGTGAAATTCAAATAGCAGGCCAGACAAGATGTCAATCATCATATTTTCCAAAAATCCCTTGAAACACACTCATAAAATGTCTTTGCTTAGACACGAGCTTCACACGTGTTTTTTCCTCACAGATACATCATACTGAATATAAACATTACGGAGAAAAGTGCCTTGGGGAAACATTTTATATACTGTGATGTGGCAAATTATACCATATAACAAAGCAGGACTTTGCCAATAATAGACCACAAAATTTGGGCACCTTCCAAGACTCACAGCCCCAGGGCGTGAGGTGTGAAGCAAGCTCAACCCTTTTCCCTTCAGTGGGAGACACTTTCTAGTCTCACAAAAGCTTCTTCAGCTTACAGAAATGGGGCAGGAAGGAGGAGATTTGATACTTATTTCTGGTTTGCTTCTACTCACGCAAATTAGCCTTTTAAAACCCAAAGTAACACAGTGCTGGGTGTCACTACAGTACAAAAATTACTTAGCAGGAGTGAGAGCCCTTCCCGGGCTGATGTTACCCAGTTCAGTCACTTTGCTGCAAACAGCCTTGTCTCTGTTCCATCTCTCTGTAGCAATTTTCTCTGATGTGAACTTTCCATTCCTGGATTGGGTTATTTCAAATTCAGCACCCGGAAAGGCTCCTCTGGTCCTCCAAGCAAAGCCTGTCTCACAAATGGTTTTAAGAGCCACAGAAACAACTCACTCCAATTCCCTCCAAAGAGGTGCCTCTCTGTCTTACTTTAGGTTGAAACATCGATTAAAATTCTTATACTGGAAAGAAAACATCACCCAGTGAGGTGCTGGGCTGGTCCTGCCAACAGAAACACCCTCGGTGTACGCAGGAATCTGAGAATGTGCAAGTCTTGCTCATTACCACAAGATCCCTTGAGCTGCTCCAGCTTTAGACACAGGCATGAGTGTATGTGTGTGCATACACATATATAAAGATACACGTCATAAAATTGGCAATTATGTGCACATTGCACTCGAATTCCCCAAAAAACAGACTACACCAACGCTACATTCAAATTCCACAGGCAGGGATGCACAAAGGAGCCTGAAAGGCAGCAGTTAGTCAGACTGGAGCCTTGTAACGTGTACAACCCACACAAGGACGAGGCAGGACTGTAGAAAACACTAAGCTAATAATTAAAAACAACTTAAAACCAGAAAAACACAGTTGGGATTGAGATCTGTGGTTGCACCCCTGGAGCTCAGTATCACCAGACAGACAGAAATCAATAGGTGCCATGAAGAGGGCACTGATAAAACTCTATAGCAACTGAAGCAGTCAACTTGAAACCTATTAACAGCTGCATTAGAAAGAAAGGATTACTTTTCCAATCTGCTGCTTTCCTACCAGATGATCATTCTGTATGAACCCAGCAGAAATCCCTTTGGATCCCTTTTATGAATGAACTACTCAGGATTTCAAGACCCTCCCCAGATCAAATAATCCTCTGCTTTTCACCACCAGCACCAGCAGTATCAGCGCTGGCATCAAGTTTAACAAAAATGACCCGGGAAGGGAGGGACAGCAGGGACACCTGAGGCACAGGCTCCTGTGCCATCTGCAGCCCATCACCCCAAGCTTACCAACTGGTATTTGATCTGCTGAAGCCTACAGATCAGTGGCTGCACTCAAGCAAAGAAGGAGAATGCAGTGAGGGCTTGTTTTTATCTTCTGTACATCACTGTCCTCCCAAAGTTTGGGGACCTGAAGCACGAACAGTGACAGGAAAAGGTCATCATACAGCCACAGCTCAGACTCTTTATCTCCTCTCAGTAAAAGTCACTGATCATTAACTGCAATAGCTGGCATTTTCTGAGTCTCTGGCATTTTGTAGTTCTCCAGCACATCCATACCAAGTACAACCAAATCTCCCGGATTTCAGCCTCGGAGCATCTCTCGCATGGACCAAACAGAAACCATACGATCCTGAGGACACTGAGCTACACCTGAACCTAGGCACAAATCCCGCTATTTCTGCGTCTCTTTATTTTCCCTTTGAAAAACACAGTCCGAGCTCTGCCTACAACACACTAGGGCCACGAAAAGCGAAATCCAGTACTCCCAACAGGGCAAGAACCGGAGGCTATTGGGACAGCGGCCGCACACGCCTGCCACAGTCAAGGAGGAATAAACTCGTCAAAACCGAATGACGGGCGACACATTTAGAATTGAACTTCAAGAACAACAAAAAAACCCCCCAAATACCGGAGGCTCTGCCTTCTCAGCACAGGGAGAGGGGTGCGGGAGCACCGAGGAAATGCCGCTTGCCGTCGGCGGCAGCCGCAGCACCGCCCGCACAGCGCCGGGCGCCGCGAGGGGACCGCGGCTGCCTCGGCCTCTGCCCACGCTGCCCGGCCGCCCCCCGCGCCC
>VZRQ01010454.1:76770-92090 GCA_013397975.1 Machaerirhynchus nigripectus
TTTTTGACTCCCACTTCTTGTCATACCAGATGGTTGTGCAATGGTAATTTGGGGCCATTAGGCGGCGCAGAATTTGAAACTGGCCTTCAAGGAAAGCAGGGAAAAGGGATTTATCACCGTAATCAGGAACTTTGGGGCAGCGGGAATATGGGGCGCCCCCCCCCTCTCCTCACAGCGCGGGCTGGGGGGGCGGGGCGGGGACGCGGTCGCCCCTCAATCACCGAGGCGCCCGCCCGAGGGGTTCCGACTCGGTCCCGGCGCTCGGCGGTCCCGTCCGGGGTCGTGAGGCGCCTGGACCGAGTCGAAACGCCTCGGGCGGGCGCGATCGCCGCGTTCCCGGTTGTCCCTCATTGTCCTTGCGAGGCCCGCGGCGACCTTGTTATGTGAGGGGAAATTGGCGGGAACTTTTCGAACTCGACGTGGTGACGTAGATGCAGCGGCCGCGGGGCATTGTGGGAGTTGTAGTCCGTGAGGCGGCGGGGCTGGGGGGAGGCCGCCATTGCTGCGGGTGGTTTTGGGGGGCCCTGTGAGCATCCCCCGGCTCCTCTCAGGGCTTAGGTGCGGTCACACGGGGATGGTCTTGCCTTCTCACCTCAGTGTCTCGCTTTCCTTGCAGGCTCCAGCTGAAGGCGAGGCAAAGGAGGAGGTAGGAGTTGTTTGTGGCCCCACTCCAAGAATTCCTGTGGGGTTCTGCAGAAATTAGGAACCCCACGCAACTCATGAGAGGTGTTCAGCCCCTGGGGGTGGCCCTGTGCCTGGTTTTGGGGTGCTTGGGGCCATTGCTGTCCACTGAGGTGACAGGTGACCCCCCTGAGGTGGTGCTGGGGGTCCAGCAGCTCCGCTGGGCTGAGGTCAGGGACCATCGGTTCCAGTGGGACCATGTCCCTTTTAGCCTCACAACTCCTGCAAGTAAAGAAACTTCATCCCTTACCACATCAGCAGAGTAAAGTGGCAGCAGCAGAGAACTGCTGAGCAAAGCTGCACTTCTGGGAAGTCATAGAATACTCTGAGTTGGACCTACAAGGATCATGTAATCACAGCATGGTTTGGGTTGAAAGGATCCTAAAGCTCATCCAGTCCACCCCCTGCCATAGGCAGGGATACCTTCCACTGTCCCAGATTGCTCCAAGCCCCGACCAGCCTGGCCTTGGACACTTCCAGGGATGGGGAGTCATCAAGGCCCTCACCATAATGCCCATAATTTCATAAATCCTAAGATTTCTTTGGGGCTTCATGATGCCATGTTATTTTGGGTGGAAATTCTGAGAAAGCTGTGCTTTATGTGCTCTCTGAATTTTACTGACATATCTTTCCTTATGCAGCCAAAGAGAAGGTCAGCCAGACTATCTGCTGTGAGTATCTCTGTTTATCCTTTAATATTAAATCACTTGGGATGGGGACAGTTAAATATAAACTATCAGGTTTTTTTTTCCCCCAGAACTGGGAAAAGCATGCTTAGAGTATTGCAATATTTAAAATTCCCATTCCATGTTTCTGATCCTTGAACATCCCCACATTGCAGGCTTCTCACATGAGATACAATGTCTGTGTTAGTGCATGTTCCATCTGGGCACAAGTATCCAGAATTAAGGAATATTGATTTCAGGATGGATTTGTTCCCTGTAGGACTTCTCCATACAAATACTCATGACTCTGTAAATCACCCACTCTCTCTTTAGCCTGGTAGTTTGCCCACTGATTTTTTGCAGGGCCAACTGTTGGGTAAATAATTCTCAACAGTTACGAACATATTCCTCATAAAAATACAAATATTTATTTCTGGTATTCACCTGACTTGTTTCTTGTGTTTTTTGCAGAAACCTGCTCCACCCAAACCGGAGCCAAAGCCCAAAAAGGCAGCACCTAAGGTAAGGGTCTTGAACTGAAGTTATGTTTTCCTTCTTGAGATGTTTGCAGGGATAAAAACCCCCACAATTAACCACTTTGCTTTTTCATAATTATCCTGAAAGCTTTAAGATGGAATTATGTAGCAAAAAGAATGGGAAAGACATAATTTTACCCAATTTCTACTGAAGAAATGTGGTAAACTGAGCAGATTTGTAATCCCTTGTGGTGAGGCTTCGCTGCAGCTTTACAAGGCCGTTCTGAAGTTTCATATAATGTATTGTTGGGAAAATGATGTTTGGAATAGAGTTCAGAGACTCAATTAGAAGAGGCATTGATGATCATGCTTTTAGTTATACAGTTTCTTACTATATTTCCATTCTGGGGCCCTCTCTGCAGTTAGTTATCAGTTTATCACATTTTAATCACTCAAGAGTCCTAGAGACCCCTTTCCTTTGGCTGGATATTTTTGGAAATGTCAAAAACATTGGCATGTCTGACAGAATAGTTCAAAGACAAACTATTTAAAGCTCTTTTTTAGTTTGGAGCAACAGTTTGGAATTTCAAAAGGGGCAGTTCTGCAATCCATGAGGGATTTCTTTCCATCCCTTTCCTGTCATCCTCCCAGCTGTCAGTTTGCAGTGCTTTTCTGTTAGACTTTTCTGTAAATATTTAGGACTCTGCAGCTAAAAAAAAACCCCAAAATGAAAAAACCAAGAAACACCCCAGCAACAAAACCTCAGTGATTGTTTTTAACCTGTTCCCATCACACATTTTCCTTGTGGTTTGGGATGGCGAGGTGGGCAAAGCACAGCGGGGAGAGATGCTTTGGTTGCAGAGGGGGATGACAGGCTGGGAACCAGGATCTTTTTTTACTTTTCCATTGAAAAGGAATTTGCAATTGCCTATGGCACAGCAGACTCCCAGGTGAGGGAACTGTTTCCCTCCACATCCTGTGTGGAGCAGCAGAGATGCCATGGAAAAGAGAGAGAACCCCATATGTCATTTTGGGCTCAGCTCTGTAATCTCAGTGCTGTTCAGAGCAAGGTTTTCCCATTCCATTTTAGCCGTGCTGCTGAAGTTCTAGTCCTGGTTGGGTGGAGGACTGGGCACTCTGGATTGCACTTCCCTCTAGTGGCTGGTGCCCCAGGCAGAGCAGAGCCAGCTGCTGGTGGCTCACAGGGCAGGGCAGCAGTGCATGACCCATGTTGTTGTATTTGGGTTTTTCCCAAGTTTTTTATTTTCTTGGAAACATCTCACGGTTTACACACTGAATGTGAAAAGTTGTAGGAACAGGGATGCAAGAGTTATGGGGTGTAAGGGGCTGGCAAAGCTTACTTTGGACCCCCACTGTTCAACTGGATGGTGTGGTCTCCCTTTGGGATCATGCAGGGATCCCCTGGGAGCTGTGCCTTGGGAATTGCCCCCAGCTGGACTTGGAAAGCATTGGTCCTCCTGCTCCTGAGGTGCTGTGTGAAGCCAGGACACCTGAGCTGTGTTTTTGGCTCTCCAGAGCTCCTTAAACTGCACCAACACCTGTGCAAAGGGTGATGGAGTAAGAATTGTGGAGGCATTTTTGATTCGTGTTTGCCCCAAGTGCTTTACTTGTCAACCTTCAGGATCTTGGAATGGTTTCCTGTGTGTCAGAATAGATTTCATCTGTTAAACTTTGGCATATTGAAAAACATGGAGCTGGGAAAGGAGTTTTGTCACTTCTAAAATACAGGACCTTATTACTGAACAGTTGTTGCTATGTCTAGAGCAAAATTTTGGAGGAAAACTAACAATGCTGTAGCTGAGGTCCTGTTGTGTCCTGTGGGGCCCTTTCTCTCCAGTCAGTCCAGCCATGGAAGTCAGTTTCCCTGCATTCTCCTCCAGTGCTTTCTGCAGAGGGGCTTTCCCAGCACAGAGAATTGGTTTTAGCTCTGTTAATACTTCGTTGTGGGTTTTTTAGTGGGATAAGGGAACAGACAAGCAGTGCCCTAGTGCAATTGTAATTCTAAATCTCACTGCCCAACAGCACCAGGATACTGGGTGTTCCCAGGACAGGGACTCCTGACACCACACTGTAAGAGAGCTTTGCAGGTGGGATGAAATCCTCAGACTGAGGAGTGAGAGCTTAGGGAGGAAAGAGATCCTTACCCATTGAATGTATTGACCCCGTCTTAAATTTTCTGCACTACTGGAGGATTCACTGTCAATTTTGGTGAATTTTTAATCATTGAAGAATCAGGTGACTTTACCCCTTACACTCTGAGTTTGTCCTTAGCAGCTCATTTTTAAGGTGAATTAATTTTGTTCATTAATAACCGAGGGATTGAAGTAAGAAAGGAAACTTTTTGTAACCTTTTGATAACTTGTAGTCACTGAGACAAATCTTCTGAGTATATAAATGTATATCCAGTAATTTTCTGTTTATCCTCACTCAGCTGCGAGTAGGTCTTGCTGGGTTTCTGGTTCCTCTGTGGGAAGTAGGTTAATCAAGCAAGGGGCTGAGCCAGTGCTGGTACTTATTGGCAGCAAGAGGCACATCCTTGGAAGTGAAACTAATGAGGGTCGGGTATTTGGGTCAGGATCTGACCTTGCCTATGGAAGATTATTACTACAGAAGCATTAAGTTTTGGGTTTGGTTTTGATTTAGCTTGATCCACATATAAGAAACTGCACTTAAATAATAAATGCAATGCTCTTGTGGTTATCAAAGTGATGCTGCTGAGCCCCCAGATTTTCTGGCACAGAAGTGGTTTATTATCACAGGAAGTGTATCCGGCAGGGAAGGGGGAAAGTCCTTTGCCTACAGCTTTGTTAGAGTTTTCTAAATAGGCATTAACAGCACATCTGAAGTATTCTGGTGTTTGCACCTGTTGGTTTTGTTCTGTGGCTGCCTTTCAGCAGCAGGGCAGAAATACAGGCCAGTTCAACATTTTTTAGCTGATTTAATTGAATGCCTATTTAAAATAAGGATTCTTTTAACCCCAGCCATGGCTGCTTTTATAGTCTGCATTCCTTGTAGCACATTCAGGATGGACAGAAGGAAAACACTTCTCCTGTGAAACTTTGATCTCATCTTTGTCAGTAGCAAGTTTGGAGGGGTGGAAGGGGGTTGTGCAGAGAGTTTTGGAGTTGAGAACATGCTGATGTACGAGGTGGAAATTAGGATTAAATACATCACTGTCTGTTTTCTTAACAGAAAGAAAAAGCAGCAAATGATAAAAAGGAGGACAAAAAGGCAGCAACAAAAGGGAAGAAAGGAGCCAAAGGCAAAGAGGAAACTAAACAAGAGGATGCTAAAGAAGAAAACCACTCTGAAAACGGAGATACCAAAACTAATGAGGTACTTTAGCTCCACTAAAGCTGGGAACAGAGCCAGATGTGCTGGAAGTACAGCTGTAGGAGCTCTGCTGGGCTCCAGAGGCAGGGGGGATCACTGCCACCCTGGGAGGACAGAGCAGCTGTGGTACCTGCCCAGGGCAGCTCCCAGGGACAGCCTGCAGGAATGGTCTTCTCCTTCCAACTCCTTCCTGCTTTGTGCTGGAGCCCTTCCACAGGTGCTGTCTGCTGGCCCAGGGTCCTTCAGGGCTGGCTCACAGCAATGCCCAAGATTTGGGGAACAATGGAGCCCAGGGAGTTCACCACCCTCCAGCCCTGAGCTGACTTTGCATGTCCCCTCTGGACTGCTGGGTTCCTCTGCTGCTCAGCACGGGTTGGTGCTGGGCCAGAAATCTGGTTTTGAGTTCTACACAATTCTTTAAAGCAGTTCTTTGCCTCAGAACAATTCAACAAGAGATTTGCAAAGTAAACTCGGTCTTGTCTCTCATCTGCAGCCTCTTCTCACAGGTCCTTGCTGTGGCAGCTCCTTACCTCAGCTGCCTTTTGATAGGTCCAGCTGCAAGCTCCATCAGCTGCTGATGGATTGTCGCAGCAGATTCCTTGCTGATAGTGAAGCAGTGTTTTCTCAGGGCTCTCTTTGCCTGTTGTGTTCTGTCACTGACAGTGGTGTCTCTTCATGGGTTGAGCGTCACCAATCCAGCCAAGGGTCCTTTATTCTTCCATTTCTAAAACAAGATCAGGAGCTGCTTAGTTAAAGCACTACATGGCTAATGGGCTTCAGAGGGGCTTTGAGGGAGCTTTGCAGGTTTGATGTGTTGACTTGAAAAGTAAAAGCATATTTTCATAGAGAAAGGTGAGAACTGATTCCCCGAAGTTCGGACAGAGCGGAATCGTGGTTGATGTGTAATTCTTCCACTTCCCTGTGATGAGGGCTTGAACTTCCCCTAACATATCATTGATCCTAGTCTAAGATACATTCCAAACCTCTGCCTCTCTGCAGACACTTATTCCAAAATTAACTCACTAATTAATACTCCTGTGTTTTCATTTTAAGAATTATCAGCCTGTTGTGTATTTTCTGTGCATTCCTGTCTATCCACACAAAGCCTTGTCCATGTCTGTGTTAACAAACTGGTCTCTTTTTGATGCTGGTTAGATTGGAATCCAATTAGCATTACCAATAATATTTCTATTCTTCCCAACCCCTTTTCTAGGCACCAGCTGCTGAAGCATCTGACGATAAGGAAGCCAAGTCCGAGTAATGTTAACCCTGCCCTATATCTCCATCATTTGGTATCCGTACCTCCATGCTGTATTGTTAACAGAGAGGAATATTTTTATCAACTATTTTATAAATGCAGGTTTTTTTAGCATGAATTTAATTATGGAACATCTTCATCTCGGTTACTTGGGAATTAAATCCCTAACAAACAAAACAAAACAACAAAAAAAAAAGTCATTGTTTTTAAATTTTGTGATTGTAATAGTTTGTATGGTACATGGAAAGAATAAGTGGTGGTAGCTTTTGACTTCTGTCAGTGTGTCCCTTTTTGTGTAAGTCATGCTTACAGACTTCAGATTTTAATTTTTCCCTTGTATGTGTTGTACGGTTTCTTAAAGTGGGGAGGTCTCAAAACAAATAACCGTGTGAAACATTCCAGTGGTTCTGTGGGTTGCTTTTATAAAGAAGGTGAGCTATTTTCATGAAAAAACCTAAGAGCTGGAAATCTGTTGTTTCCCAAATGTAATTTTATTTTGTCAGTTTTGAAAAAAAAAAAAAAAGAAAAATAAATAAATAAAAGTGTAATCCTGTTTTTAAATAAAATACAAACATTTCTTTTCAAAAAGGGCAGGTTGGTTGTATGTACCCACTGTTAGGAATTTTGCTGGATTTATCTTAATAAAAAAGACTCCTCAAAAGCTGATTGTGGTTTGTTGCTTGTGCTGCTGGAAAGCTCCCAAGTTCCAGGAGAGCCGCAGTGGGGCAGGGAGAGCCCATGGGGCTGGAGAGCTTTGGGCTTCTGGCTGGGGCTCGAGCCCCTCTCTGCCTCAGTTGTGTGACTTCCCATTAATCCAGGCCTCCTTATTCTGGGAAAGAACAGCTGGCCGAGACCAGTGAACTGGGGTTAAGGCCCAGTTCTGTTGTTACAGGGGTTTTTTGTGCAACTTTATCAACTCCTGCTAAAACCTGCTTTTATAGAAAGTCTCTTCATATCCATGACCAACTACAGGATATATTTAATAAAAAGAAAAATGTCTGCAATGCAGGAACCTTCTCTCTCCCATTAAATTGTTCCACAGCCCAGCAATAGGAAATTCTGAGAGCTTGAATATTTTATCTTGTGTCTAAATCCCAAACAGCATCTCAATGAGAGTGTCTTGGATTCAGTGGGGTTCAGGGTCAGTCCCCCAGGGCCGCTAGAAGATGTTTAAATGTGGATTTCATTTTCCAGGCCTGAGGCACTGGGGATTTTTATTCCTGCTGCCTCACCTGTTTTGTACAAATGCTTGGGGTTAAACCAGGCTCCAGCTTCCTCAGCAGTGAAGTTGGGGGAATTTTGAGGGGCCTTTTCCTTGGCCAGGTATTCCCTTAATCCAGCAGAGACTTTGGGACGTGCTCTGGTCTCTCCTCCAGTGAAAACTGATGGAGCAGTAACTGGATTCCCCATGCCTGGTGGAAGTGTGCTGAGATGTGGGTAAAACCAGGGAGACTGAACATCCCAGTCGGAACATGATCCAACAATAGTTCAAATGTCATCCTGACTTATATCTAAAAATGTTTCACTGAATTTCCTCTCTACAAAGGCAGGCTGGGAGAGCTGGGGGTGTTCAGCCTGGAAAAGAGAAGGCCCTGGGAGACCTTGGAGCCCCTTCCTGTGCCTAAAGGGGCCTATAAAAAGGAGGGAGAGGGACCTTTTTATACAGGCAGATAGTGACAGCACAAGGGAAATGGTTTAAACAGAGGCCGGGGTTAGATGGGATATTGGGAAAAATGCTTCCCTCTGAGGCTGGGGAGGCCCTGGCACAGCTGCTCAGAGCAGCTGTGGCTGCCCCATCCCTGGAAGTGTCCAAGGCCAGGTTGGACAGGGCTTGGAGCAACCTGGGATAGTGGCAGGTGTCCCTGCCCATGGCCAGGGGTGGGGATCAGATGATCTCTTAAGTTCCCTTCCCATCCAAATCATTCCAGGATTCCATGATTCTATGAGTTTTGCCAGCAGTCCATGAGAAATCCTAATGGGCCTGTACTGCTCCAGGGAGAAAATGCATATTGGAAATGTTTTAGGTTTGTGTATTTCCCACCCCAGTGGTTTCTCTAAAAGGGCTTCAAACAGGAATCCAGTCCTGCAGGAAGGTGAAGCCCCTTCTCCCAGCTCTGGTGCCATGAGACCGTCTCTCTTTGGCTCCAGCCTCCAGTCACTGAGTGTCTCAAGCATGGTTATTTAAGCAGCAGACACTGAATATAGTTGATATTTTCTTAGCACAGGATCCATCCATATGCCAAGGTACAAACACCCTTTGGAATGAGGTCACTCTGATCCCAAGTCGTGTCTCTCCATCTGAGTCCAGAGGTTGTTACACAGAACATACAACGGACTGTTTGGTTTTGGTTATTTCTTTTTTGAGTGCCAGGGTGGGAGTTGTTCTTAATTCTATAACTATTGTTCTAATCAAATTCCTCTTTCAAATAAGTACAGAAAATTGCCCAAGAACATTTTGCTCAAATTCATAACTTTTCAGAGCCATGGGGTATTGAGAGAGTTGCACAACTGAATGGATTGTCTGGTTTATGCCAAACCCTCCTCACAGCTGTCCTGGTGTCTAGACACTGAATCCAAGGCCAGCTCCGTGGCAGCTCCCAAGCCTGGCTTATTTTCTCTGAAAAGGAGAGGTTTCAAAGTGTTGAGTCAACCTACTTCCAGGTTTCTTTGGAATTTGTGGAGAAACTTCCTTCCCTGAGGTCCTTGGCTGGCTGTTCCCTGGGCTCTGGGTGTTACTGGGTCTGATGCTGGTTAGGAAAGATCCACAAAATTGCTGATTATCATCATTCATTGTAACAACTGGGGACCTTGAACATGCAACGGTGAAGAGATTCATGAGTCTGAAGATAGTGATGGTTCTGAGGTGGTGTCATGGGAAGAGATTTGAGTGATACTGGCAACACCCAGCCATAGTGAGGTGTCCACGTAGCTCATCAGGATGAGAGGAGACAGCCTCAAGTTGCACCAGAGCAGGTTTAGGTTGGATATTAGGGAAAAAAGGGTTGTCCAGCCCTGGCACAGGCTGGAGTCACATCCCTGGGGGGATTTACCTGTGGATGTGGCACTTGGGGACATGGCCGGTGGTGGCCTTGCCAGTGCTGGGGGAACAGTTGGACTCCATGGACTTAGAGGGCTTCTCCCATCTAAATGTTCCCGTAATTCCATGATACAGCTTTTGGTGCAGGCTCCCAGAGCAGCACAGTGTCCTCACACAGTGTCCTCATGGGATCTTCAACAGAACTGGGCAAGCATTTGCTTTTGTTTGCTCAGAACAATAAACCCACTGAAAACCACTTAGAAAACACTGGTCACTGTCCTGGGAGGGAGGGGGAAATCAGAGGAGGCACCTCCAGACTTCATCCTGGTCTCCACCATCAGCAATGTGCTGGAGCAGCACAGGAGGATCGGGAGAGAAAAGGCACAGCTGCCTCAGCAAGCACAGAATAGAAATCACAGTGAGGTCCTTGGGATGTAAGAAAAAAAGGGGAATGGGGGAAAATAAAATAAAACAACCCCTCCAAACACATAAAAGGAAGGGTTTTGCAGGTTCATCCCACATCCAGCTTTGCTCCTTTGAGTGAAGTGACTGTACACAAAAACCAGAAAAGCCCTCAGCTCTGGAGCCAGGCTGGGAGAGCTGGGGGTGTTCATCTGGGGAAGAAAAGCCCTGGGGAGAGCTTAGAGACCCTTCCAGGGCCTGAAGGGGCTCTAGGAGAGCTGGAGAGGGCCTTTGGACAAGGGATGGAAGGACAGGGCACAGGGAATGGCTTTAAGGTGAGGGAGGGTAGAGTTAGATTGGATACTGGGAAGGAATTGTTCCCTGTGAGGGTGGGGAGGCCCTGGCACAGGGTGCCCCGAGAAGCTGTGGCTGCCCCTGGATCCCTGGAAGTGTCCAAGGCTGGGCTGGATGGGGCTTGGAGCAACCTGGCTAGTGGAAGGTGTCCCCAAGGCAGGGGTCAGAACCAGAGCATATTTGAGGTCTCTTCCAACCCAAACATTCTGGGATTCTGTGACACTCCAACAGGTCTGATTTTCAGATCAAAAGCTGCTCCCTGGCAGTTAATGGAGTTACAGTGGTGTTAATCTGATGAAGGAGAAAGAAAATCGAATCCCTGGAATGGAAACGATGGCTCCTCCTTCTGACTGTCCCAGTGGTGCTGCTCCTTTCCCGTGCAGCTGCCGGGAGCCCCCGCTCTGAAACCTGATGCCCTGGATGGGCTCCAGGAGCCGGGAACACCCCGGGCCCGGCGCAGGGCGGCTTTCGAGGAGCCTCTGTCCTTGGAGAGAACAATGTCAACGTGGCTTCCAGAGACTGTCCCAGTGCCTGGAGGAGCTGGAGCTGGTCACAAGTGAGCGTGGACATGGGGACAGATGTCACCAATGACTCATGTGGCCATCGTCCCCTGCTTTGGAAGGGGTGTGATTGGGATTGGGCCAGGGTGAGTCAAGGAGGGGATGGGGAGAGGACCAGAGCTGCTCCCACCTCCTTCATCCACACCTCTCATCTGTTCCCAGGGAAGCTGAGGCTGCCCCATCCCTGGAAGTGTCCACGGCCAGGCTGGATGGGTCTTGGAGCAACCTGGGATAGTGGAAGGTGTCTCTGCCCACAGCATGGGATAGAATGACATGGTCTATAAGGTCCCTTCCAACCCAAAGCACTCTGTGATTCCATGATTCCATGATCTGCCCTGATTTATCCACCTCTGCTGGAAAACAACAGGGAGGGACCCATGGGAGAAGATCCCAGAGGAATGACACTCCCTTCCTCCTGCAGCACCAACCAGGGAATCATTGGAACTGTGTCAAATGGGAATCTGCAAGTGATGTGAGGGATTAGCATGAACTTCAGGCTGAAGTAACACCTGAAAGCACTGAAAGGAAGTTGGTGCTGATGTGATGGAAAAGGGAAAAATGGCGAATTGGAAAGCTCTGTTCCTAAGAGTGGGAATCCAATCGGCACCATAAAGCTCTCAAAAGGCAACTTAATACAATTGGACACATCTTAAACAATTCCAGACGTTCTTAAAAGTAGGGGGGAGGAAGCATAAATAACACAGGGAAAAATGCTGGATTGAAACCTAAACACAGAATGGTCAAGACCCCTCCTCGCTCCCAGCCTCGGCAGCACTCCCGGTAAGGGAGTTTCAGGGCACGGCTGTTCCCCTTTGGAAGTGCCTCCCTCCCAGCGAGCGAAGTGCACCGCTTCCACTGGGGAATAAGTGTAGCACAAGCCTGGAATTCTCAGTCAAAGCTGCTCCAAAGTTATCCAGAGCCAAAATCTCACAAAATCGCCAGGATTTTGTTTGTTTAACATGAACAATTCGGGGAGGGGGTGGAAGTGCCTTTCTTGGAGCTGAAACCAGATGTGCGACATCCCAGCCACAAAGCTCCGGCTTCTGCGCTGTTTGTTTTCCCCCCAGGAAGATAAAAGGAGCTGTGGAGAAGGTTTAGATTGTGGCAGCTCTCGGGTTTCACCCTGGCTCCGGGGGCGCTGGCAGAGGCTGCTCTGCGGGACCACAAATGAGCTTTGCTGTTCACAGATCCGGAGCCACCGCTCCCCTCGGAACACGGCTGGAGTTGGAGGTGGGCTGTCCCTAAGCCTCAGGCTGAGCCTTAGCTTTCCAGAGGGCTGGAATTCTGCTTGGTTTGGTTTCTTCCTTCATATAAATCCACCGTCACAGAGGTGCTGACCCGAAGTGCTTCCCCAAGTCGTGGTTCCATTTTGTGCCATCTCTGCCAGGAGAGAAAGGCTGGAGCTGCCTCTCCGGGCCTCATCCGAGGGAAATCCTGCAGGATCTGCCTTCCCCTCCTATAAATCCTTCCATGCTGCCAACAGAAAGTTCCAAATCCAGGCCAAACGTTCCCTGCTTTGGTTTCACCACCCATGTGGTTACAGCCTGGTTATCAATGGAGATCTTGGAGCAAACCCTGACTTCCCTGCTCCGTGTTTACCCCTATGCTCCTCTATACCTACAGCATTACCCTGGGAATAATTAAAATAATTAACAAGTGTAATTAACTGTTGGAGGGGAAAGGAGACTTTTAGGACATTATATCAGCAACAATTAAATAAATTACCCTTTTTGTCTCACAAAGAATTGACAGACGGGGGGGGAAAGGAGGAGGGATTTGTCTTCCCTGGTGCAGCGGCACAGGGACAGTGAATAGGGGTCAGTGGCTCTTGTGTGGGGACACAAAGCAAACAAAGAGGCCCCAAATGAAATTACCGAGTGGCAGATGCAGAACGAACATATTTCACACAATGAGTAATTAAACCATGTAACTCATTGCCCAAATGGAGCCCAGGAATCATAATGGCTTAGGAAGTGATTACACACATTCTTTGAAGATGATCTGGTGGGGCTGTGGGACACAAAGACATGTCACCAGTGCAGGACCAGCAACCCATGGTGGTGGGAGAGGACCTGGAGTTGTCCCTGGCTCTGGACCTCTGGAAGGAGCTGGGGGGTGAGGGGACACAGGCTTGTACCCCCACTTTGGTCTGAGCCCCTCCAGCCACATTCTGGATACTTTGAAAGGAGGAAAACTTCCCTGCTATCCACTGGATGTGGCTGTTGGTGGGGACAGACACACAGTGTGGATGTACCCGAGGTACCACCTGTGTCCCTGCCAAGCCCTGTGCCACTGACCTGGGCTGTGCACATCCCCCTTGTGCAGGTGTGTTCCCAGGAATATTCTCCATTGGGGCTGAATTTTTCCCAGGTGGAAAAGGGCTCTTGGCAAAACTCCCTCCCCAAATGCCACCCTAGGGCCCAGGTTTGCTGGATGCTGCTGGTGCTGAAGCTGAGGTGATGGCCACCACTGGGCTGAAGAAGGGGTCCAGACTCCCAGCCCTCAGTGTTGCTCCATTTGGGCTCAGGAATTATTTCCACCCCACTTTTTGGCCCATCTTGACTATAAATCTTCCCAGCTTCACTTGGTGCTGTGGCCCCTTAGGTGGTGGTCCTGGCTGGGTGTTCCTGCACCTCTGCTCTGCACACCCAGTGAGATCATCCCTGGGAATTTGGGATTATCCAGCTGCCTGGGGTGATGGCACCGGGATGAGGAGATGGTACCACAGCTCCCACGGTATTCCTGGATGTTGCACCACGGCAGTGGCTCCGCAGGGCTGGGGGATGGTGGCAGCAGCTCTGTCCCAGCTCCCGCTGCAGGAATGCCCAGTGAGGATGCGCAAGACCAGCAGGGACCAGAGAGCAGCCAAGCCAAAATGTATCCATGATTCTTCCCCATCACTTGGAAGTGTGACATCCCTGCAAGAGCTGGAAACTTCTGGAGTGCTGGGTGCTCTCCCTGCCAGCCCTGCAGCCTTTTCACTGCAGAAATTTGGGATGACAGGAACAGTGGTGTGTATCCTATGAGGACAGGCTGGGTGAGCTGGGGGTGTTCTGGAGAAGGCTCTGGGAGACCTTAGAGTCTCTTCCAGTGCCTAAAGGGGCTCCAAGAAATCTAGACTTGGAATTAGACTTGGGATAAGTCATGGAGTGAGAGGAGAAATCTCCTGGCCTCAGCATCCCATGACATCCTTGGGAGAGCAACAATGCGCCCATTGCTGCAGCAGGAATTGGTGATATCTGTGTATAGTTTATATATTTATGTTTTATACATATCACAGAATCCCAGACTGCTTTGGGTGGGAAGTGACCACAAACCCATCAAGTTCTACTCCCTGCCATTGGCAGGGACACCTCCCCCTATCCCAGATTGCTCCAAGCCCCATCTTACCTGGCCTTGGACACTTCCAGGGATGGGGCAGCCACAGCTTCTCTGGGCAATAATTTTATACATAACATACATGATATTAAATATACACATCTCTCTCTCTATAAAATGTGGTTGTAGGTCCCATGTTCAGATCAGGAGTGACTCTGGTGGATGTTGAAGCCTGGGTTGATGTCCCGGCACCAAGGGCTTTGCACCCCCTCGCTGGGTGCCCTCAGACACCCCGCACAAGGTCCCCTTCCTCAGCAGGGACAAAACCTGGTGGTTTGAGCCCTTGACTCTCCATCTCACTTCTCTCCAGATCTGCATGACAAAAACAGCGGTTTCAGCCCATTTTGGCGACCACTTGCTCCAGGAACCTCAGGAGTTTCATCAAAAGCCTGGATGGATTTTGGGTCTCGGGTTTTATTCATTCCAGCATTGGCTGACAAAGCCCATTACATCATCCCTTTGGAAGAGAAATTCTCTGCAGCTGCCTGTGTGGCGCGGGGGGTGTTTAAAAAATAACACACATTTTTGTTTCTTTCTTTCAGGGCAATTTTCCTCCCAATTGCTGGAAAAATGAATGCTAAAAGGCTTCAAAAGTGGGAAGGAAAAGGGCAGCGCGCAGCAGTTCCAGCCATTCCTGGGTTTATTATTATTATTTCCTTTCCAAAGACCAAGGGGGGAAAACTAGCCCCATTACCCCGCGCATCCAGCGGGCCCGGCCAGGCGTGAAAAGCAAAGCCAGTGTCATGGCAATGGCAGATGGCACGGAGCGGGAGCAGGAGCGGGAGCGGGAGTGGCGGCGGAGCGGGAACGGGAGAGGGAGGGAGGGCTGCGGCCCCGACCTCCGCGAGGACCGCGCTCCTAATTAGCCCCGGAGTAGGGACTAATTAAACCCGGAGGTAAGGCAAGTGATTACTTTTCCTTGCAGAGATGGGAAGCAGGAGTGATGTGGACGGAGCCAGAGCCGGTGCTGGAGTCGTCCTCACATCAATGGTAGGAAATCATTTCAATCTCGGCTCATCCCTCCTGCGCTGCCAGGGAGCAGGGAACCACAGCAGCTATTCCCTGCTCTCCCAATGATCACAGGCTGCAGAGAATGTGGGATTGCAAGGAAATACCGATGGGAAGGAGAGAGGCAGTGTCTGGATGCTGTGCTGA
>VZRQ01010454.1:92118-103139 GCA_013397975.1 Machaerirhynchus nigripectus
ATGACGTCAAAATGTGACATTCTCAATTATTAGCATTATTTGGCACCCAAGTACCTAAAGTACCCACTTGAACTCACCCAGGGCCAGAGCAGAACCTTCTCTTCCCTCCTCCACATTGGTTTTGGAGTATTTTTCCATGCCCCATAACCTCATTCCTTTTTATCCACTTTTCTCTGGTTTCCTATAAAAGAAGCAGTTGGAAGTAAATTATTTTCACTGCCATTGAACTGGGTGCAAAGCTCTCAGAAAAAAGGGTATAGGGAGGGAAATTATTATATTATATAATATAGTTATAATATAGAATTATGCATTATATTATATAAGTATTATATTATATTATATATTATAGAAAATATAGTTATTCTGTAAATGTATTTATTTTTGCACTGCAAGAACTAGAAGTCCAGAGTTGCTCATGCAGCTGTGGGTGCTGGCGATTCCTGCTGGGATGTGCTGGGCTTTCCACGGCTTCTATGAAGGGGCTGAACTTTGTAAAAAACATGGGAAAATGTGTGACTCTGTGGAGCCTTTGGCACTTCTTTGCCCATCCCAGGCAGACGCTCTGTCCCCAGCACACACACACTGGGTGAGCACACTGCCAACAGCAGAGCTGCCTCTGCTCAGCTTAAAATAGCTCTGGCCCTGCCCTGCCCTGCCCACCGGAGGTCCGGGAGCATCTCTCCACCTGAACCATGATCCTAGTCCCTGGGGATCAGTGTGATTTCCAGAGCAACATCCCCCTCTTGCAGCGTATCATCTGGATGATTCAAACTCAAGCCTTGCCGGATTTCTGCTTCCCAGTGAACCACCAGACAATTCGTGTTTCTATTTTTACCCTGGATTAGTCAAGGGTCGCTGCAAGACCAAATCAGGGGTGCTGGGCTTTCCATGGCCTTATGCTTCATCCCATAAATGCCCTTTGCCTTCGACAAGCAGGAGAAGAACCCGACAGGACAACTCCTCTTTGCTGCCAGGGTTTGATCCCTGAGGAGCTGCCAGGGCTGCTGCAGCTCAGCACCGCACACGGCCTCACCCACACCACTGCACTTCCCATCCTGGCTTCCCTGACACAGAGGTGGTCAAAGTCACTCACTCCAGTCTAAAAAGCAACCAGGATTATGAGAAAACTTAGGAGCATCTCACCAGTAGTGCTGTGGCTGAATCACCATGGTTCCAGCTTGCCTGGGATGCTCATGGGATGAAAAGCGCCAGAGAGAATTTCCAAAGAATTTCCAGAAAAACCTCTAAATTTCCACCTGTTGTTGTTATTTAATGCAGAAACAATGGGAAAACAAACCTGTCTAGAAAGAACAAATATGGAAATGGAGTTTGGAATGGTTGGAAAGAGATGGACTATGTCCATGAAAAATATTAGCATTAATTAGTCCTGAATCATCGCTGTGAGCTGCAGGTATTGATAGTCTGAATCTCACATCCATCAGAATGACTTGTAGTTATCAACAGCTCCAGGGTTTTCCTGCCCTCCAGCAAACACATTTTTCCTTCTTCTGGAGGTCTGATTGTGTTCTGTTTCATTTCATTGCTGAGAGAAATTAAAATATTTTTTATATGTGCATCAGCATCTGGTAACAGGGCAAGAATTCAGGAAGATGAAAAAATATTTAAAAACACATAAACATAAAAATATATACATATTTTAAAAAAGGAGCTTCCTCCCTCTATTCCCTGAGCACATGAGGTTGCTTCCAATGCACATTTTATTTTAAGGTGAGTTATTTGTTGCCATAGTGACATCATTCAGGTTTCCAACCACTGCGTGTTGGTTTTCTCCCAGGCAAGACTTGTCACAAGCAGTCAGCATCCCCAGCCCCTTCCCGGACAGCAGCTTCCCACGGTGCTGCAGGATTCCTTGGAACTCCACTCTGCAGGATGAGGTGTCACTGCTCCCTGCTAAGGCACGGGGGGACACGGGACCCGAGGGAGTCAGGGACAAGAGGCAGGCACGGAAAAACTCCAACCAAAAGAATATTCCTCTGTTCATTCCTTATCCCTCCTCCTCAGCCCTTGCAATGGGCTGTGAGAAGGTCAAAGATAACCTGGTAGCTTTAATAATTAGCACTAATGAACACACTCAGCTGCCTCTGGTGTCATTGTGCTTATCTACCCCGGGCCCTGACACGGGCAAGAATACACCGTGTTTGCCCCCAAAAGCTTAAAATCTCTGTAAATCCTATTTCTTGCTGCACAGGTGTCTCATGGATTTATTTTATTACCAAGAGAACTCCGCTAAAATAAAGATTTTAAATACAAAGGTCTGTAATGATGCAAAGAAAAGGGATTCCCTGGTAAGGGAATATTTGTGGGGTCATTTGGGTCAAATGGGCTCTCTAAGTGTATTGGAAATTAATATTTAATTTTATGTATTTTTATATTAAATATTTAAATTCATTGTGTTATTACGATGCTAAAGACTTTTAACGAGAAATGCTTTTTTTTTGGCTCTAATTAATTTAATTAAAGCAGGCAGAGTGTGCCTCATTAGCCTAAAACCTATTTCATGGGTGCCAGGCCCTACATGTGACCTAGAGCCCGGGTGCCTGTTCTACTGCAAGGCCCAAAGGAGCTCAAAAAAAACAGTTTTAAAGGTTTTCTATGTTTTTAATTTTAAATAAACCATTCCCAGATTATCAAATCAAGGCTACGTTCCCCTGGCAGACCTGAGCCCTGTGTAAGCCTTCCCAGGATTGCAGCATCTGGCTAAATCCAGCCCAGATTAAAGCAAAGCTTTCATTGCACAAACTCTCCCTGAAAGGAGCAGGATGCTCCTGATGCCGGGAAAAGGATGGAGCTGGGAACTGCAGGCAGAGGATAAGGAATGCCAAAGCCAGCAGCAGGATCCAGAGGCGTGGAGGCAAGGTCCTGTGCTGTACAAGGGGCTGGTGCACTTCTCCTCTGCAGAGGGAATTCAGGAAGCAGAGCCATTCCGGGAGCGTTCCAGCCACGGCCGTTGGGTGTTCCTGAGATTACCCCAGCTCCCTGATGGAAACCCTCTGGAACACAGCCTGGACACACCAGTCCACAGCTCAGCAACAGACTCCACAACGAGCTTCTTTGCTTGCAGAGGTTTTAGCCAAAGCCATTGTTTTAACACCCTTTTTTAATATTTATTTCCGAATGTCTTTGACTGGGGGAAGGGTGGAAGGGGCTCCCAATTTAATTCCATAATCCCCCTAAGCCTTGCTTAATGCACTCACTCTGCCTGGCCTCTGTGAATTTTACAGTGGTGTTTTGGGTGGTTGCAGCACTGCACTGGAAAATGTCCCATCATTTATTTTGCAGCTATTTGAGGGAAATGATTCCCAGGGCTGGAAGCCCGGTTGTTAAATCCATATTGCCAAAGGAAACAAACTCTGTCACCCAGATGGGGCTGGATCTCAGGGCTGCCACGCGGATTCCTGGATGAGGTAGCTCAGAGCCCAGCAGAAAACTCCCAAAATTAACGTTAAAGCAGGAGCAGGAGACTTCAGCAGTTGGTGAAAAATGTCATTTTTGGTGGAGGGGGCGGGTGGGGCTGCAGGGAACAAAGCAGAGTCCCCAGCTCTGGGACACCCAGATCCCCTAGGATGAGTCCCCCCAAACATGGCCACGGCTCACCCCAACTGCCCTCGGGTGGGAGGGATGGAAGTGCTGCTGGAGAGAAATTCCAACAACAGGTTTTGTCCTGCTGCTTTCTTCTCTCGACAGGGAGGGAGCGCTGCAGCCTGGCTTGTTTTTCACACGTTCAAGAAAGACAAAACGAGGCTTTAAAGAGTCTTGATGCCTCTCACGAGCCTCTGGTCTCCTTAAATCCCTCCCTCAGTGCTCAGCTCCCAGGATTTCTCCAGTATCTGCTTGAAACCTGCACCAAGAGGTCAGTGTGACTCTCAATGGGATTTTTCCATGTCCCATTTCAGAATGCACTGTCTTCCATGGAACTATTCCTCAGCCATTCCAGAGGCATCCTGGAGTCAGCAAGGACAAAACCCCCAAATACAAGGGCATGGGGGGCTGGCAGAGTCCATAGGCAGCAGCAAATTCAAGAGGGGAAGATGGGTTTGGAAGAAAGTCAAGGTCTGAAGGGTGTTACCTGTAACAACCTCAGTCACCAAGCAGAAGGAAGAAGCAAAGAGAAGAAAAAAAAATGAAGAGACTGAGATCTACTGACTGCACAGAGCAGGAGACAGAGAAAGGTGTCCAGAGACATCAGGAAACACGTAGGGAGAACAGGATCCTCAACAGGAAATGGCAGATCCTTTAGACGTCAAAGACAATGTGGAGAACAAACAGGAGATCCTTTTTTCCACCTCTAAAACTGTATTCCACCCTTATCCCATTACAATCCAGGGATAACAATGAAAACCTCAGGGAAATAAGGACTGATGGCACAGTTCTGTCCTTATGGACACCATGTGCCTTCACAGCTTCACCTCCCACCTACAGTGGTTTTCCAGCAGAAACTCAACCACACAGAACTTGGGGACTTCACAAACTCTAATACACTTCTATTGGTGTGAAAGAAATGAAAGGGAAACAGCCAACATGGTACAAACTTGCAGGTGTTGAAAACCACCTCACTGGAAATTAAATTAAATCAGTCCTTCTATCAAAAAAAACCCCACTTTAAAGGACTTTCCAAAAATGTAAGGCCTCTCCCAATCGAGGTGACTCACAAAATATATTCTAGCAGGTTATAGATCAAGCCCTAATAATTTAAGGCCAAAAATAAAAAGACACTCTGAAATATGAACTTCTGAGGAAATCAGGGGAAAGACTTTTCCACAGATACAAAGCTGGAAGGCTACAGGAGAATGTGAAGGTCCATTAAATGATGGAAGTACAAGAATTAAACTAAATCTGGGGTCACTTTACTGCAGAGGAATTTATGGAGGTTTCCATGTTAAAGCTTTTCCTTATGAGGCATAAGAGGGAGAAGTCATCTCAAATCGAAGATCATGAGAAGAGGTTTTAGACTCAATAAATAAAAAGAAATGGGAAGAGAATTCCTCTATGGGACAGCACTTTGAGAAATGTTCCAAAATCCCATCCTCGGATGCCATGATTAGTGAAAGTTCATTCTAAACTCACACTCCTGTGGGCAAACTTACACAGGACAGTTTTCTAATCCATCACCTTATGCAGTAATTGAGAATTAGTTTTGTAAGACTGTATTTAAAGAGTATTAATCAGTTTATTTACAATGTCTGCATGCTAGGGATACCAATAAATATAAAAAATATATCAAACTGTTTTATAACCTTTTATTTCAATTAAAGCAGCACTCTAAAAAACCCTAGTGCACTCCTTCCCAATATTTCTGGTATTTTTGTAAAATGAAAATCATAATTAAAACATAAAAACCCTCAAAACTTAATGGAAAAGGGCATGGGATACACAGAGATGTAATTTTATTAGAATTATTTACTTAGCTGAGGGATTTCCAGTAAAATTTGCATGTCCAGGGAGAGAGGTGATGAATTCCCAGTTGCAGTCAGATGCTGTGTGCCCAGGTCTTCAAGAGAAGCCAAAAATTCAGGATTTGGCCCTAAAAACCTAGAAAAATCACAAACCAAACATCAAAGGATTATTTACAAATATTTAGCATGACTTGAAGTTGCTGAATTAGCCCAGTAGTGATATCAGGTGGTATTTTTGGGTTGAGATCCTTGTGCAGGGGACCCCCGGACTGGTAGCAGCCACAGGCATCTCAGGAGAAGGTGGAAAAGGTTGGGAACAAGGGGCTTGATCCCAACCAGGGGACGCAGGTCAGAGTCAGGCCCTTAGACAGGGATAGTGCTCAGTGCAGTAGTAATGCCAACAATAACAAAACCTACCTGGTCACCTACCCCCAGCAGTAAATTTGCCACTATAAAACTCGGGGGGTTCCAGGCACTTTGAGGTACAAAGTCTGAATTCAGAGATGCTGAGGATGGGCCTGACACTGACATCATTCCCCTGATCCTTCTGCTGGCAGAGCCCAAAGCACACAGGGACAGCCTATTTTCCTGGGTGTTTCAGCCACAGCTGGATTTGGCATTTCTGTGTAAAATAGAGAAAAATGTTTAGACAATAGTCAGAAATTTCACTGCTTTGCAAACCAGGCAGATTAAGTTCCCCCAGTCGCAGCAGGGCTGCACACACTGATCACAGCTCACACCAGCTAATGGCTGCCATAAGGAATATGAGATATGGATCAGTCCATGGAGCAAGCGATGACACTGCTCCAGGCAGGTGGAATTTAGGCTCTGTTGAATGGATTTTAGGATTCTCAAAAGGAAAAAACATCATATTTACATCACCCAGAACAAGTAATTTATCAACAAGATGAACTATGGCAAGGTAGAATTTAGAAACAAAGGCGAGCGGCGTCCTGGCTGTTCCTCCATCGCCTTCCTATGGGATAATGTTACACCCAACTCTTGGATGCCTGGCACCATCTAGAGGAATGATTGGAATGATGCAGCAGAGAAATTAAATATTAAATTTTTAAAAATAGCAAAAATCCTAGAACAGATCTTGTGTATTATCTAACAGCTATTTAGTTATTATTTATAACAGCTCTTGTCGAGGTAGAAAACCACAGGAAGGAGTGAAAACTTGGAGATTTGTCCTGCAAAAACAGGATGTTGGTTTGCACACACGAGCCCTGCACTCCAGCAACTGTAATTAGTGCTAATTATTTTGCACCTCATTTATTTTTTAAAAAAAACTATGATATCAAAATTTGAGGTTTCTGTATTTAAAGGTCTTAAAATAAGCTTGGACTTCTCAATATCCCTTTACTCACAACTGTGTAGCACAAGGCACCAACTCCTGAATTCCTTCTGAACAGCTCTTATTTTATTTTAATCAGTTAAACAAAAACTTGGATTTAATTTAACTACTATCCTTGTTTGCCATTTAGCTCCATATGAAAGGCCCAAGATGAGCAGAATGTTCATAGAAATCCTTGTGGGTTGCTTCCCACTCAGGGTATTCTATGAAATGTACACAGAAAATACAGAAAAAAAAAAAGAGCTAAAAATGCTTTATTTGTTCCAGTGTTTAAATCCAGCTGGATTCAGGCATGTGCACCCCCAACTACATTTACTGGAAAGGTACAATGCAGGTAAACCCACCACACCTACACAATTCCACTCTAAACTTTCTTTTTTTGATTTTTAACTGTACATTTTTGGCTGTGCCAAACCACAATCCTATTTTCACACACAGCTTAAGTAGGATTTGACTCATGGCGACAGAATAATCATACATAAAATATGAGAGAGATACCTTTACCTGGTGTTACAAGCTGACTGTGGGGAAGTTCATTTAATTGTGTAGACAAATTAAACAGGGGTTTGAGTTTTACTCTCAACTACAGCTGAGAGTAAAACTCCCTACAACACCAAACAGGGAGAAGCAATGGGTATTTGAATGTCATCTGTTCCTACTCCTAAAATCCCTCAAAACTTTAGTTTTTATTTACTTAAAGAGCAGTATGGAAAGAAGCAGCTACAATCCAGCTTCTTCCTTAAAGCACCTCTGCTCCTGAATCCTTCCGTGGCCCATTAGCCTGTTCTCCCTCCTCCTGCCACCAGCTGCTGCTGGCATTTACATAACAGAGCTCTGCTTTGGGGAAAGATGAATCAGCACATCCATAAAATCCTGCTTTCACTCCGAGATTTACTATCACCCCCAGCATGCTGCTGCTTGGATGCAGAGGATCTGGAAAAAGATGAGTCATGGAGCTGCAGGATCTTCGTGTGGTGTGGAAATGGAGCTCCTGGGGAAAGAGGGGATGGGCATTACTCACCAGACATGACTCCTGGAGGGGAAAACCCGGGAGAGGTGGGAAGAGGTATTGATCACAGCCCTTGTAGCAGGCTTGGGGAGTAAGGAAGCAACTGAGAGAGCACTAGGGAAAGGAAGCTGAGGTGCCAGGGAGTCAGGAATGTTGGGAAGAGGCTTGGGAGTGACTGCACAGCAGCACAGTCCAGCCACAGCCAGGCTGAGTGAAGTTCCCCAAGAGCTGTTTGGGAATGAGGAATGCTGGTTGTACCTGCCCCTGGTGCAGGTTCCTGCACAGCTGTGCCCTGCTGCACACACAGGGCACACCTGGGGCATTCTTAACACTCTCCCCTCCTGCTGATGCAGGAACCCATCCGAGCCACGATGTGGAGCAACACGGAGCACGGCTGAGCACTGACACAAGGTCATGGATGGAGCACTAAGCAGGGAGCATGTGGCCAGGCTCCCAGCTGGAACGCTGCAGGAAGGACACAACCAAGGCATGGATAAGCTTACTTTGGGAGTATTTTCTATCCCAGGCTTTTGAAAGCCCCTTGTAGTTACTGCAGAAATTCCCATGGGCTCTAGACAGGCCCAAACAGACCGATCCTGCCTGGTGGTGCTGCAGCTTCACCTATGCACCCCCAAGCTCAAATAAAAGCAAATCATGAGTGGAGAGATTCAGCAAGGCACCAAAAGGTGCCAAGGAAATGTCACATTCCTAAAGAAATAGAGCATCATGGAATCCCAAAATGGTTTGGGTTCAAAGGGACCTTAAAGCCCATCCAGTCCCACCCCCTGCCATACGCAGGGACACCTTTCACTATCCCAGGTTGCTTCAAGCCCTGTCCAACCTGGCCTTGGACACTTCCAGGGATGGGGTAGACACAGCTTCTCTGGGCACCCTGTGCCAGGGCCTCACCACCCTCACAGGGAAGGATTCCTTCCCAATAACCCACCCTGTCAGTGGGAAGCCAACCCCCCCTTTTCCTGGCACTCCAGGCCCATGTAGTCTCTCTCCATCTTCTCTGTGGGCTCCCATTAGGTACTGGAAGGCCACAATTAGGTCACCCTGGAGCTTCTCTTCTCCAGGCTGAACAATCCCAATTCTCTCAGCCTTTCCTCACAGCAGAGCTGCACTATTCCTCTGATCATTGTGGTGCCTCTGCTGGATTCGCTCCAACAGCTCCATGTCCTTCCGGTGCTGGGGATCCCAGGGCTGGAGGCAGCTCTGCAGGTGGGGGGTCTCACCCAAGCATGAATATATCAAGGAGCTGCTGAGACTGAAATACAATAGGATGTGGTGCTGGGCAGTATTTATGGGGCTGTTCTACCCCTGACATAGAATTCTATTCAGCTCAGGAAGATGGATTTGCAGTTTCAGGGCATACTATAAAACATCATCTGTGTTTTCTCCTTTGCCTTCCTATCATGCATGGAAAGATGAGGTTGCAGTTCGGGGCTCTGAAGACAGGTGGGAGAAACATTACCTCGCCGGAGAGTGGGATCAGTGTGCAGTTTTCCTGGCTGGGAATTTTTTCTGAGAACAGCAGTTTCACATTGTCTCTCCCAGGAAGCTCTGCTCTGCGGCTTTGAAGGCTCCGGGGTCCAGCTGGGAAGCTGGGAGAGCTGTTACTACTGGGAAGCCACTGGAATTTGCATCTTGGTGAGGCGGCACCTCACCTCTCTGCCACTGATGAGCTGAGCAATGAACATTCCAAGAGTAATTGTTTGGAGCCTACGAAAAAGATGGAAAGGGACTTGGGTCAAGGAGAAGGGGAAATGGCTTCCCACTGCCAGAGGGCAGGGTTAGGTGGGATATTGGGAAGAAAGTTTTGTTGTGAAGGTGCTAAGGCCCTGGCACAGGGTGCCCAGAGAAGCTGTGGCTGCCCCTGGATCCCTGGAAGTGTCCAAGGCCAGGCTGGACGGGGCTTGCAGCAACCTGGGACAGTGGAAGGTGTCCTGGCCCATGGCAGAGGGTGGAACAGGATGAGCTTTAAGGTCCCTTCCACCAAACCGTTCCACAACCCTATGAACTGTCACTGACAACTCAAGAACTTTAGAGGATGATGAAGATGAAACAGGGTCTACACATCACCCAGTTAATCCAAGCTCCTGGCACAAAACAACTTCCATAGCTGGATGATGGGGCAGGTGAGTACAGGTGAATTATGTGGAGCAGCTTAATGCCAAATCCCCAAATCCTTCTCCCCAGATTGGCTGGGTGCCTGGAGGCACCCCATGGAGCTGCGAGCAGGAAGGACTGCATCCTGACTGCACAGCAGGAAAACTCTGAGCCACTGCTTCACAGCGAACCCAGTCCTGAGCAGCTGCTGTAAATGAACGCTCAAACTGGATTTATTCTTAATATTTCCAGAGCACTGACTCACAGTGATTCAGCTCTCGATATTCCAGGCATGAGGAGAGGTTCTCCTTTGTTCGTCCACGATGACAGTGTTTCTCACACTGCCAAGGGTCTGGAGTTCTAACACCAAATCTCAGGTACTTCAGATAACATACAAATCACTTGATGCATTTTAGCAACCTACTGCTGAAGTGACACTGAGTTCAGGAGCTCTGACAGGATGCTTCCCATGGAAAAATATTTATTTCCATTAAAACTATCTACAGTCATCCCAACCCCTTTGTTCCTGGAGGAGAACAGGTGCTGTATACATCGTATTTTAATTTCCTGATCACTGGGAGAAAATACTTTTATTTGACTCCTAAAGCCACCCGAAGCTGAGATCCTTCCCTGCAGCCAGGCCTTGTTTACAGGGAGCCGGGGAGGGCTGTCACTTCCCCACCTCGCAGTCCTGTGTCCCCTCCATGGCACAGGCGTGGCCTCCATCCCCCGACCCATGAGAGGATGCCTAAGATTCCTGAATCCCTTCAGTCTCTTAAAAACTGCTCCATTTGAGGCACACATGGAACTCCATTTCCCAGGCGCTGCCAGGCCACTGAGGCCGGGAACACTGTGGCCGTGAGGGCTAGGAAGGGCTGGAGTCGCGACGGCCAGAGCTGTGCGGGCTGAGGCGAGGAGAACCGGGAGCGCTGAGGCCCTGAAGGCCGAAGCCGCGAGGCCGGAGGCCGTTGGCGCTCCCCCGTGACGGCTACCGAGCCCTCTGAAGCGCAGCCCGGCTCGGCGCTGCCCCGTGACAGCGGCTAGACCCCTCAGGCGCATCCCCACTCTCCCGACCCACCCCTTCCTCTTCCTCCCTTTCCTCCTCCTCCTCCCCCTCCTCCTCCTCCTT
>VZRQ01010454.1:104486-120181 GCA_013397975.1 Machaerirhynchus nigripectus
GCTTGGCGGGGGGGACGTGCCGGACGTGCCGCCGGGCCCGGCGCTGCCGGGCTGGGTCAGGGATTCCCGGCCTGCGGCGGCCTGCGCGAAACCCGCCCCTCACCGCGGCGTCTGGGCCTGCTGTCAGGCAGGAAAGGAGGGGTTAGGAAGTGTAATGTTGTGGCTGTTAAATGCCGGTGAAATACACGGAGTGGCTGCTTTTGCTGAGGTATAAAGCCTATGAATGTGTGTCATTGAGGAAGGTCAGTCCCTCTGCAGGGCCGGGGGTGGGGGGTGGCCCTTGGCCCCGCACCCCCGAGATGTGTCTGTGCGAAAGCGACAAAACTGAAGTCGTTCCAGTCCTTTTCCAAAGAGTTCAGGCTGCCTTGGTTTCATATCTGGGAGCTCTGGGCAATGACGTGTGGCGCTGATGTAGCACTTTGCAGTTGGAACGCTGTAAACTTCCCAACAGCGTTTATAGCATTGATACCTGTGACCAGCACGGGCACCTCACCTGGAAGGAATGGAAAGCACGTCCTGGCCTCTCCCGGCTCCCATGCAGCAATGGTGACGTGGGATTTTGCCATGACTGTTGCTCAAACCCCTCTGCATCTGGCTTAGGAGGTGGTTTTCCGCTTTAGCAACATTGTAGAAGCTCAGGTGTGGACAGAATTCCTTGTGTCCAGAGGAGACCTTTGGACCTGCTGCCTTTCCCTTTCCAGGCCTATTCAGAATTTCAGGTGGAAGTTGGGCTTCCTCACACTTCTTGTGGATAATTCTAGGACTGTAAATTGAGTGAGCAGACGTAAAGTTCTGCATTCAATACATTTTGGTGCTCTATGGTCTTACTAGAGAATCTGAAATCTAACTGTGGGCTGTCTCAGGTTTAGCTTGGGACTGCACACATTATCCAAGAGGACTATTAGCAGTGCCATTGTGAAGTCTGGTGTCAGACAGAGTGGTTTTGCTTATCACTTAGATTAATATATAATTTTTCTCCTTTTGTTCTGTGTGGCACAGAAAATACTTAAAACTTTTTTTTTTAATGTGTGTGTGAACATGTTGAAACGTACTTTTCTTTAACGTTTTGGAAATGAGAGAAAAACAATTTTGAAGTGAGTTACAGAGTTAATGAGAAATTTCTTCCTTCTGTATAAACTCATAATAATTAAATTTCAGATTTTTTTTTCCTATGTGTTAAACTAATCAGCACTAACCAATGGTTTTAGTTTGCCTTTTTATCTAGTATTATTTAACTGTTTCCCATGGTTTACAGTAAGGACCAGGATTACAAATGAATCATTACAGTGAGACAGGTTGATGCCAGGTGGGATGAGCTGAGTTTCTCTCCGTGAATCCTCAGAGCATTGAGGATGTTGAAGAAAGGCTTTTCTCCCCTCATTGCTTAGGGTTTGCTGTGTTTGGAATTTGGACTTTTGGCTGCATATGATTGTTTATTAACCTGAGCTCCTAGACTTCAGGGCTGGCTGGATGTCTGAATGCCATGTTCAGAACAGAGCCAGGGTTGTGAAGGACACAAAGCACTCTGACCTTCATTTTAATTATCTCAGGCACATAATGAACCAAAATTAAATTGGAGATGCCAGCGGTTGGAGGTAAAGCAGTTTTTTCTACCCATTTCTGCTTTTTACCGACAGAAACCCAAAATCATTTACAATCTCAGCTGGATCAGTCAGGTAATTGAATTGATGAGAGTTCACAACCCGGAGAAGTCTGATTTGTTTGTTTGCCCAGTATTCTGACAGAGTATTTCTTGTTCTGATGTTTCAGCTTTGTTTTCCATCCTCAGTGTGGCTGTTCAGGTTCGGAGTGGTGTTTTTCAGAAAATATGCCAATACTGTGACCACTTAGGACGTTGTTATTGCTCCTGGGCTTTCGGGAGTGATAAAGATGGAACAGCCCAATGGCTACTGGGTGGTTTTTATCTAGGGAATGTTTACTCCCACTTTACTCCAGATTTTAGGCAAGATCTGAAAGCTCTCTGTGAGATTTCTTTGTTCCTTTTTAACTTAATCTTTTACTTTAAATGTCAGGTATCACAGGGCAGACGAGTAATTTAAGACAGGCTAATAAGAATTATACCTATGGAGCAAAACCACACAGAATGCAAGTTTATGTGCATTTGTGTTCCCTTTGTTTTTCCTGTTTATTTCCATATTTGAGCACTTTCTGTCTGCAGCAGGTGGCTGCCTGTCTAGGTAATTACAGAGTCACAGAGTATCCTGAGCTCAGGATCATTGATCCAGCTCCCGGCCATGCACAGACACCCCAACAATCCCACCCTGGGCATCGCTGGGAGTGGTGTCCAAATGCTCCCGGAGCTCTGGCAGCCTCGGGGCCATGCCCATGCTCTGGGCAGCCTGGGCAGTGCCCAGCACCCTCTGGGGTAAGAGCCTTTTCTGATCTCCAGCCCGACCCTCCCTTGGCACAGCTCCAGCCATTCCCTGGGTCCTGTCCCTTTCACAGGAAGCAGAGATCAGAGCTGCCCCTCCACTGCCCCTCAGGAGGAGCTGCAGCCCTCAATGAGTCTCCCCTCAGTCCCCTCTTCTCCAGGCTGAATTCTCCAGGTGTACTCCACAGTGGTTTTACTTTGTCACTGGCTGCTGGTGGTTTTGAGAAATGAGATGTGTTTGTAAAGGGGAGGGTCAGTGAATCACAGAATCCCAGACTGGTTTGGGTTGGGAGGGACCTTCAAGCCCATCCCATTCCACCCCCTGCCATGAGCAGGGACACCTTCCACTAGACCAGGTTGCTCCAAGCCCTGTCCAACCTGGCCTTATGAAGGTCTGAAGTGTGTCCAACTTGCAGGCAATTAGTGCTCTGGTTTTAAATGAGCCGCAGCAGCTCGGTGTGGAGTCAGCTGCTGTACAGATGAGTCAAGCTGAACGACTCCGATTATCAGCACAGTCTCCAGTGACCTGCTGTTCCACATTATCTTTGTTTATTCCTGATAAAGGTGACTGGCTCTGCTCTGGTTTTAAGAACTTTCTGATGGGCTGAGTCTTCTGGCTCAGCCTGGTTTGGTCTTTGTGTTGAAAAACATGTAATTCCAGGCAAAACAGAAAATCAGCTGTTGTTGGACAGTGGGGAATTTGCATCCATGAGCGGCTGTGCTGGTATGGAACAGCTTATGGGATTTGGCTCTGAGGTCCTGCCTTGCCCATCTGCATTGATTTAAAACTAGCCCTGAGTCCGAGGTGCTGGTATTTATAGATCCTGCCAATCCCAGCATTAGCAGAGCAGCGATGTTACGGTTTTGTCACCTCAGGAAAATGTCATCTGGTAGCGTGGTCGTTCCAACCTGTTCTCTCCGGGGACCCCAGTGGGTAAAGGCTTTGTTAATTCCTGTCTATTTGCATATTGTTGGCATCTTGTGCAAGTCCAGTGTCTGAGCTTCGTTTTGCTGAGATTCCCTATTTGAGGTCATGAGCAATTTCCTGCTTGCTCAGCTGCCTCGGCCTCTTGGCCTCCTCCACTGCTTTTTGATACACTTGTCAATTGATTCCTAATTGATGGTTATTTTGGCAAATGAGGGAAGTGTTGGATGACTACCTGGAGGATAGAAATCCACTGCTGAGTCCCAGCTGGGTCTGCCCACCAGGAATGGGGACGGAGCAGCCTCCGAAGGGCTGCGTCACTGCCTCTTTCCAGTCTGCAGCTCCTGCCTCAGACCTGTGCTTTGAAGAGATGTTCCACTGGGCTTCCCAAAAGAGATTGTTCCCAGAGCTCCCTGGTTCCCATCTCTGGGAAGACAGACATCTTATTTTAAGTAGTAATCACAAAGAGGGTTTTTAGGTTTGATTGTTCCCTGTTTATTGAAACCTTCCTTGCTGGAGGAGTTGTCAGCAGCTGTAGAATCACAGACTCCTGACTTGGAAGGGACCCACAAGGATCCTCAAATCCAACTCCTGTCCCTGCACAGGCACCCCAAGAATCCCACCCTGTGCCTGAGAGCATTGTCCAAGCAGGGATCAGAGTCACACCAGCAGATTTTGTTTCAGGGATCGAGAAGCTGTTTCTCCCAGCTCCAGGGAGGACTCTGTGCTTGTGGTCTCTGAGCTGATGCTTCCAACCACAGGACCATGAATAGGTTCAGGGGTTGAATTTCTCTGAGCCCTGACGTGACTTCACTAATAGTTCTTTCCTTGTGCTTATCACTGGAGCAGCTTATCTCAACCTGGCTCAAGCAGTCAGGACTGGGAGAGTTTTTTAAAAAGAGGAGATTTTTAAAAAATAATGGATTTGCTTCACTTAATCCTTCACTTTTTAGAACCATTGTACCTGTGTGGTTACTGTGTCAGAGAACTCATCTGGGCTACTATTGCATTCTTGTGCTCTCATATTTTAACTTTTATGGGGTTTTTCACATCCTCAGGCAACAAAATGTATTTTCTTTATGATTTATCCCAAGATGCAGCATTTGTTCTCACTTAGCATGTTTTCAGCTCTGCATTATTTTAATATGCATGGTTTGGGCCTATATTTCTCATCTCTAATTCTTTCCAATTTTCTGTTTATTCTCTAAAATATTTTCTCATTATATTGTAAAATATTTTCTGATTATCTTCTAAAATATTTTCTAATATATTTGAGGAGCTGATAATATCCTTGCTGCTGTTTCATTTTGCCATGTGGGATTTGGACAAACACACGCTAAGAGGTGTAGCTGTACCTTTGCCTTTTTCCATCCTTCTTTTAAGGAAAATCTGATCTGGGAGACTTTGGTTTTTTCAGCTGGATGTTTGCAGCTTCATGTTCTAGAAAAAGACTTAAAATCCATTTGCAACTCTCTCACACAGAGGTGAAAGGAAGGATTTTTGATTCAAGTTCTTTTGGGAACCTGAAAATAGAATTGCTTGTTTAGCTCTGGGCTGTGATTTAAGCATTTTTTCTGGAAGTTATTATGGAAAAAAATCACCAGGAGAATTTGCTGCTCTTGCTGCCTGCCTATGGAGCTGTTTGTTAGTAACAGCAGTAATAATATTCAGATTAAGGGCTGCTTATTTGGGGCTGTTGTGGGTTGTAGAAACAGGGAAATGTGCAGGGAAAGAAGTGTGATCAGGGGATGCTGTCGGGTCCCACGTGTGTCAGTGTTTGCTCTTTGCTGTTTTCTGTAAAACTGTGCCTTCATCTTTAAGCCACCAAGTCCTTTTCCATTCTGGAGTTAGTCAGGACTGCTTGTGGAACAACTTGGGCTCTGTCTCTGCAGTGGGATATTTGCTGCCAGGCTTAATTCAGCACCTTCCTAGGCATGGAATGTGGTGAAACTCCCAAACCAGCTCCAGGGTGAAGAGGGAAGTGTTTGCTGTGCCACGCTGGGAAAATGATTTGGATTTTTTACATTTTCAGAGAGAATGGTATGGTTTGGGTTCTTTTGGTACTCTGGAAATAAAATTCCAGAGCTTTTAGGCTGGTGTTTTTGATCTTTTAATCTTAAGCTTGATACATTGCTGTGTATTGGCAGTTGGTGACTGAGGGGCTTGTTGCTGGTTATCAGAGATGGAAAAAGAATTTCATACTCAGATTTTACTTAATTGCAGATTCTGTCTCTAGAACTTCCCTTTCAGACCCTTTCAGAAATCTTACGCCCTGAAGGGAGGCTGGTGCAGCATCATAAAATATTTTGTAGCATGAACACATTTACAGTGTTTTAGGAATGAGTCAGAATGAAAGGCAAATACCGAAGTTTGGATAATCCTTTTTTACCAACCCACTACACTCTCATTTCAACTTCTGTTATACCCCATCATTTACAGTGAAAGACAATTCATGCTGGTACACTGAACTTCACTGGTTTTACCACTGGGAAGGTGCCAATATAATTTTGGAACTCTGATTTTGGGGAAAAAAAGCTGAAATGACTGGAGGAGATGTCAGTGCAGGAGAGCATTCACAGGGTCGTTCCTTGATGCTCACTCACAGGATGAAAAGTCTTGGAATGAGAACACGTTAATGCACTCATCAGGTTTCTCATTCCTGCGCTGAAAAAATGATGATTTTGGATCTTTAGAATCATCATGATTGATGAGAGTATTCTTTAACCAGCAGTGGCTGAGGGATGAGTAGAGGGAGAAACCTGTCTCTTCTCTAAGAGTTTCGTTCACATTGGAAGAGTTTTTAGTTGGATTTAGTTAACTGATAATTTGTATGTTTAATTAGATACATTTCCCTTTTCTTTTTGGTTAAAATCTTCATTATGGGACACTGTTGATCCTGCTCATGGTGCAGGTGGTGACATTATCCAGCCCTGCCTGGCTGTGCTGGGTCCTATAGCTCCACTGCTGTTGCCCAGTTGGAATGAAAAAACTCCCAGCGACGTGTCCTAATAATTTGTTTGATGACACAGTTGAGTCACCAATGTTTTGGCAGCAGGGAATTACAGACCTTTTCATCCTTCCTGATACCTGGCACTCCCTCCGGTGTGCTGGGGCAGGAACTGGGCACATCCCTGGGATCTGGGTAGGCAGGAGGCTGTTGATCCATGAAGAGAGGTGGATGGAGCTGTGTGTCCTGTGTCAAAGGAGCTCTGATGGGCAGCTTTTCCTGTCAGCTTGTAAATATAGGAGTCAGGCAGTGCAGGACATTCTGGATAATGAGGCACAATTTATTTGTTGTTCGAACAGACTGTCAGAAAAACTGTTGTCACTCCATAGAAAACAGTCTCTGTCCAAAGGGAAAAATAAAGGATGTTTTCCCAACATGGCAAAATTGGAGCCTGCACATGTGGGTCTTGAAGATACCTACTCCCAGGAGCTGGAAACCGGAGACTGAGTATTGATTTTAGGGTAATGTTTAGGGATTTTAGTTAATTTTCAAGGTTTTTATTCTTTGGCACACGTGCTTCATACAGTAATGTAAATGCAAGGCTGTTTCAGTTCAGCAAAAAATGGGAAGAGAAAGAACTGAAAGGTAAAAAGGCTTACAAAAAGTTGTTTGAGCAGAGCACTGCACTGGGAGCTCCAAGTTTCAGGGGATTTTTGTTTCTTACTAAGGGATATCCTAAATTTACAATTAAGCTGTTACAACCTGAAATTTCTGGTGTGGCTTTTGCAACACTGCACGTCACTTTAAAATGCAGTGTAATTAATTTTGAGGGGGTTTTCAGAGGGTTTAGGCTTGGTTGCAGTAACTTTACACTTGAATATGGAAGCAAGGTACTACCAATGGAAGGCAAAATGAACCGATTTCCAACAATAAACCAGTTTTCAAATGTCTGTGTTGTTTGTATGTTTAGGTGGCCGTCAATGCACACATCCCTCCAGATTATCTTCTTAGGATCTGTGAGAGACTTGGACCCCTCTTAGACAAGGAAATCCCCCAGAGTGTGCTGGGGGTGCAGACTTTGCTGGGTGTCGGGCGCCAGTCTCTCCTGAGGGCAGCAAAAGGTAAGATTCTCAATTTCTCTGGGCTTGAATTCTATTTTAATGATTAACCCCCTTTTGTTTCCATTCCTGCTGGGATATCTGTGTGTTTGCATGAGCCTTGGTTTGTCCCTGTGCTTGCCAGCTTTTTTCTTCCTAAAATACAATTGTTGCTGGCCCTGTTGGATATATTTTCTTGGGTTGAAAATGCCATTTTAAGCAATTCTTGCCTACAGTTCTTGCCTGATCTTGTTACTTCCTCTGCCTCCTTCCCCAGTGTGTTGGTGTTTGTGTAAATGATGTGAATGGGATTAAGGGTTTGATCCATTTGAAAAATGCCATTTTTTCCATATGCATTTACACACATCTGTGTCTAAAATCACTGAGCTGGACTATTTTTCAGCCTGATTTCTTCCATTCTTTGACTCCCTGGCTGTGCAGACACAGGACGGGGTGGTGGCATTTGGGGCAGTATTTAGGGAGTAGGAGAAGGCCAGGCTGATTCTCCAGTGACAATTCCTGCTTGTCCTTGCTTCAAGTTAATTTGAAAGCCCCCATTCCTTTTATGAAGAGAGCACCAGTCCTGTTCCCTTTGAAAAACTGTCTCTGCTTGAGAGAATGATCCTGAGAGCAGTTTTGTGTTAGAACTAAAGAGATCTGAGAGCCACCTGCTATTGAAGTGATTCCTCCTTCCCTCCTCACTCCATGCCCCTTCCACTTCCTCCCTGCAGGAACCAGAACTTCCTTGATCCTGTGATGTGCTGATTCAGAGAGCTGAAATGTTGCAAAATTTGTTGTAGTGAATTAAATGAGCTGGTAGAAAAGGATCACAGGGCTGGAGGTGACACAGGACGAGGAGCATCATCCTGCCAGAGGAGGAGGGATGGCAGAGCAGGACCTTCCTGTTTGGTGGCAGTTGAGCACTTAATTCCCTGCATCCTGTGAAGTCACATCATGATGCTCACGAGCATCTGCTGATCCATTGGATATCTCCTGGAGGGATGTGCTGCTCCCAAACGTGTTGCCCTACACAGTTTTGGGGCTGAGTCTTGTTTTGTCTGTGCTTTGCTGTAATTAGGTGCAGAAATTCAGGTTTGCAGAGAAACATTCCTTCATTTCACACTCAGTTTGCAGCTTAGAAGCAAACAGCATCAAAATGTAAAGAGAAAATAAACATTTTTCTGCAGGGGAACAGAAGGGTTTAGGGGGATGGATCTATTTTAGGAAGTCTGAGTGCTGTTTTTAATGAGTATCATTTAATACTCTGTGCAGCAGTTTGGGGTTTAATCAGAAGGTGCTCTCAGGAGTCTCTGAGTCACCTCAGCTTGTGCACTTTATGTTCAGAGATCTACATGGTGCTACACAGATCCACCAACCTGCGGCACTGTCCTTCTGTTTCAGTACTTACTCACCGTGGAAGCTCATTTCTCTCCCTCCAGATGGCCAGAAATGGAAGAAATCCAGGTCTAATTTCTGAGGCACTTTGAACAGTCTCAGAAAAATCACTATTGTTCTAGAGAGGAGCCTCTCCGAGGCCAGTTGGCAGCAGAGAGCTGGAGAGTCTTTAAAGAGAACAGTCTTCACTTTAAAACAATGATTTTTTTGGGGGGGTGGGGTGCAGAGGACAATCTGAAAGGAGGGCACGTTGCCACAAATTGCAGGAAAACAGATTTATTGGAAAAAACCCTCACTTCTCCCACTTTTAGGCAGCAAAATGTGTATTCTCAAATGTGCACTTCCTAAGCAGAGGTGTTTAAGTGTTGGGATTGCAGAAAGAAAACATGGCAGGGTTCAGTTCTGCCTCAATAGGAAGTGCACCCACTTCTTAAATTCACTTCTTCTCTCCATGGATTTAGAGTCAATAATCACCCAAATTAGGCAAAAGTAAGTTGAAACCATTTACAGTGACACTGCTGAGGAACCGGCAGTCAGAGTCGCAATCTTTAAATGAGGAATCTCTGACAAACTATTGAACGAGACAGATCTCGTTCTGGGCTGCTGGGAGTGGTGCTTGATCTCTTGATTATTTAATGTATTGATTGTTTTTTGTCCCTTGTCACTCTTGCTGGTGCAGACTTCAGACACACGCTATGGAAAGGATCTGCATTTGCAGCTCTGCACAGGGGCCGGCCCCCCGAACTCCCGGTGAACTACGGGAAACCACCAAACGTGGGTGAGTTTGGAAGTCCATAAAATGTTTTTTTCCTCCTCTCTATATTTATTCCTGTCCCACAGAAAGCTCCTCTCACTGACTTAACACTACTATGGGTTTGCATTAATATTTTCTCTAACATTTCATGATGAATTAGTCTAAAATAGGTCTCTCCCTGACAATAGGGTAATTTTTGTTTTACTCAGGCTTGGATTTTCCACAATGTGTGTAGCCATGTTTTGCAAAGCTTTGCATGGTTGTTTGGAGGGCAATGGGCTTGGGTATTTTTTTATGATACACCTCCATAATATGTACATGTGGTTGTAAGGTTGGATGGGCATGGTCACAGGAGCATAGAATCCTGGAATCATCATGGAATCTTAGCCAGAACAGTGTCTGGCTCCCAGGGAACTTTTTTTGACTCAAGAATTCCTTTTAGTTGGATTATGACAGAAAACAGACTGCTTGCAACATCCCTCTCCAAAAAGGAAATAATCACCAAAGCAACATTTGTGTTCCTTCAGCCTCAGTTGTCCACACAATTAGATAAAGAACTTGTATAAAACTCAGATATATGTAGGCTCTCAGCTTACATCTCATCACAGAGCTGCTCTGTTTTTTATAAGCTCAAGTGTTTGCCTTGTATGGTTCGAACTTTCATTAACTGTTTTTGTAGCAAAAAAATTGATTCTTGCAGGCATAAAAGTAAATCCAGGTTTGTTTCTTCTTAGGGTATTTTATCTCTGCTTGTGCAAATGGATACATTTGCCTGGTTTGTCAGAGAGTCCTTTCACATATGGATCCTCCCTCCCTTTGGAGAAGTAGGGATGGTGCTGGCAGTTTTCTGTTTCTACCCTGTCTGTGTATTTATTATTTTAGGCTGGTTCTGCAGTTACTTTGCTGTGAGCAGTTGTGCTGATGGATTACTAATAGTCTGCATTGTAGATTTATTGCACACAACTCCTCTGGTTGTATTTCTGCACAGATTCTTGGATCAATTCTTTCATCAGACTGGGTGTTTTTGGAATATGTGGTATTATTAATGAGGTATCCTGGCAGATTGGACTTCAGCATTTGTCATGCTTTCATGGTAAAGGGCTGTTCTGCTTGTTTGGTAACTATTTAGTGACTTAAAGAACAGAATAATTGTTTGGTTTGTGTGTTTTCCTAATTGGTATTTTTTTAAGAAAGGCTAAGGTATTACATGGAAAAGGGTCTTTCATAGCCTGGAATTAATTTTTAAAAGTATTGATTCCTGGAAGAATGCAGTCCTTGGTGTAGCTACATAAACTATTACTAAGAGCAGAAAATGTGTATAAATATTTAAAATAAAGCTTTGTCTTCAGGCAGAATTTTGATTTTCCTTGTTAATCCTGAAGAGGAAGTCAGAAAATTCTGTGTCTATTTGTGCAAAATGGGTGGTTTTTTCCTGGTGAGTGGTGCCAGCCAGAGACGCTGCAGAGTGTGTGTCTTGTTTTAAGTGCAAGATGAAGAGCTGTGCCCGACCTCTTTGGTATTTTGGCATAACTGTGAATTCCCACACTGTGCTGGCTCAGGCAGATGGACTTTTCTGGAATTACTTGCTGAAGGAGTTGGGCTGAAGTAGAAGACACCCATTAATGTGTATTCAGGAGAGAGATGATTGTGTAATTACCTGTGCAAAGTGGTAAATAAGGTATAGAATGAGCAGCCAGGAGTGTTCTCACATTGTTTCCCTTCCAGTGATAAGGATTTAAGCTTTCCACCATAAATGCTGCGAGAATAGGGTCACTGATGGTCCAGTAGGGATCAACTGGGAGGGCCCAGCTGGAAGAATCAGGAGCTGCAGTGGTTGCCTTTCCATGTGGTTGGGTTGGGATGGGACCTTGTGGTCTGTACCCCAAAATAAAAGGTCCTGCACAATGGAACTGGAGTGGGAAATCCGTGTTGCCTTTTCCCAGCATGTTTGTGCAGAGCTGGGAATCTTCTGGCCAGGGGGAGTCTCTGGGAAAGTGCTGAGCTGTGGAAGTCATTCCCAGGGATGTGGTGGCTGTGTGCTGGGGCTGTGGTGATCTGCTGGGGGGGTGACAGGGAGGGAAAATGCTGGCAGAGCTTTCTGCCGCCGACAGGACAACACAGAGGAGGAGAGTCTGGTTGAGCCTTTCTGGGCAGCTTTTGCTGTAGTGGAGCTTCTGGGGTTCCCTTTGTGCTCTTCCAGACAGAAAGTGGAAAGACTGGTCGTGCAGTACCTCAGCACTGGGAGTGATTCCCCTTTGATAAACCTGCTTTTGATGCTACTTCGATTTAGTCAGGGCTTTTTTTTTTAGCAGGCAGCTCAAAGCAAATCAGAAAGAAGGTCGTTTTCAGTCTTTAAGAGCTGCTCTAACCTGAGCATGGAAATAATTTCTGTGGGCAGCTGTTGTTAGTGAAAACAACACAAAATTTGGAAGCAGAAAGTTTTCAGCACAGTCTGAGTGAACAAGCATTTCAGCCGGGTGGAAATTCACAGTCAAGGTGATCCAGCTACCTTGGGCCTGCCAAAGAGCAGCGCCGGGATGAGGTCGGCAATCGATGATGGTTCGTGCTGGAAATGAGTTCCATGAGGTCAGCAGCTCCCAGAGCTGGAACACGCTGTGCTTTTGCTGCTTCTCTGGGTCCGGGCTCTTTGTGGCCACACAGCCACTCTCTCAGAAGGTGTTTTCCATGTGGAATCCAACTGTGTTTGTTTCCCAGCATTCCTATGAAATCCTGACTTGTGTCTCTCCCGTGAGTGGTACCCGATCCCTGCTCGGATTTGTGATGGGGGCAAAATCTGGGTCCTCATTACAAAGGTACAGTGCTTCCTGTGGCAGGTAAAACAGTCTGATCGGAGCTCATCACCCCTGAGAAACTCATTTTAAAACAAACATTTGCACCCGTTTCCCATTTTCTAGTTTTCCTTGCAAAAAGTGGAGCGAGAAAAGGGTTTTTAGGGAGAGCAGGAGTTCAAGCTGGTGCTGCCCAGTGACTTTGCCTCACTGAAATGCTTGAATTCCTTCTGAGGTTGTGATTTAACTTTGAAGTTGGGGCTGTCTTATGATTGTGTTTTAAATCTGGCTTCCACTGGTGTGTTGTTGCTGCAGGGTTTAGGATTTATCCTTCCTAGGTGAGCTTTCTTCCATGGGGTTTTACATTTGTGCTGTTACCATAGTAGAATGTGGGGTAAATGGTGATTTAGGAATTGCTGTCATCAGCTTATGTGACTTGCTTTAAAGGACTGCAGTTTTCCTCAAGATGTGCCTTCCAGGACCAAGGACTGTGGGAAAGAAAGAGAAAAATGCCTGTATTTTACAGGTTGGGAGCTGGAGGAGCTGAGATGGCCCTTCAGTGTTGGGACAAAATTAACTTTTCTTATCAAGAAGGCTGGATCTCCTCCCTTTTTATGGGAAGTAACTGTCTTGAAAGTTTTTCCTGGCAGGGAGTAGTGAGGGGGTGGACTTGGCAGCTCTTACACCCAGTGTGGCATGAAATACATCAGTTAATGAGATAGGTTAGTAAAATTTTTTAGGGTTACTAAGTTGCCATTTCTCCATGTGGGAATTGTTGTTGGGTTTTAATGCTTTGGGGCCTTAGGAGGACAATAACTTCATTGTGCTGTAGAAAGGAAACTTCACAGGGATTTTTGTCATGTGGGGGTAATCCCCTATTTAGATATTGTGTATTAATCTTCCTAAAAATACAGGAATGGAGAATGTTTGGTTTGTTCCTTTGAAGCAGTGATAGTTTTTTTTGTCCAAAGATGCTGTTGCCTTAATAAAGTTGTTGCTCCTGATGGCTCAACAATAGTTCTGGATGTCTCTGATGGAAGCATTTCGTAAACAGGGCTTTTTATTTTGTAATTATCCATGGGAGATGGAGGAGTTTTGTCCTCATTGTGCAAATAGGGAAATAAACACAGAAAAAAAAAATGAAATTACTTTCATATCCGCTGAAGCTGAACTGATTGCAAGGCTGGGAATGGACCGGAAAAGTGAGGTGCCAAAGCTGTGGGATTTTGGTGCCTTTTGGTGCTTCCTTCATGGGATTTACAGCAAACAGCAGTGGTAAATGTTCAGAAGGTTTGCAGGGGGACACAGAAAATATTGTCATTATTAGGAATATTTTGACATGAGAGTGTATCTTTTTGATTCACGCAGTTCTTCGTGTGGTTAAAAAAATATTCAAAGCCATTTGAAATTGCTTACAGGCAGATACACTGTTATTATGTATTTAAATGTATAACTATATATGTATTGAAATGCTTGAAGCCTTGAAAGGCACAGCAGAATCACCGTGTTGCTGAATGACTCCATGTCTCTGTTGGCACACAGGGTGGGGGAAAGGGAGGTGTAATACTTTTAAGAATTCAGCTTTTAAGCTGTCATACTTGAAGAGTAAATAAAATAATGTGGCAAAGCTGAGGTACCTTAGAGCATTTATCACTGTGGGCTCTCTGTGTTAGAGGCAGGAAAAAGAGTTTAAAATTTCAGTTTTACTTTGCTTGGGGAGACAGTTTTGTTTAACAGCCCTGTATAGTATCAGGTATCAATTGAATAGTAGGTAGGTGGTAAATTAATTTGCTTTAGTGTGTTTTGCTTTTTTAGTATTGCTGAATATGTGTTTTTACATGCAAAGCAAATATTGACTGAAGGTGAGGTTATGCTGCAGCCTGATGGCTTTTGCAAGCATCTTTTATGCAGCTTTTTTTTCCCTCATGTGTCGTGTTTCAATTGCATTGAGTGATTAAAAATAATCCACATTTCAGAGCCTAAAACTGAGACACAAAAAGACTTTCTTTAAAGCTAGAAACAATTTCTTTTTCTTGCTTGTGTGTAAAGACTTTAATAGTATCAGTTTACACAAGGAGTTACAGGTTAGGAACCCTTTGAAATGCCACTTCTTGACTTTGTAGATTCACTTTTTAATGTATTCCATGATCTTTTTTGTGTAGATTGGCAGTGATATCATGAGACAATTAAGAAATGGCTTGAGTTTTTCACTAGACTTTTAAGCTAAAGGAGTGAAAGGCACTCTAGAGCTTTGTGGGGCTCCTGTGAAGCCCAGCCCATATCAAGGTGCAGGAGAAGATAAGGAGTTGCTCCAGGGAATCTGCTATCACAGGGACTCCACAAACCCACCAGCACAGCTCTGTTAGATCCTCAAGTGCCACTGAAAAACCCTCTCAAAACGTTCAGTTCCAAAGTTCAAGTGCTGTGAATGAGGATAGGTTAGGGAAAATAGCAATAGGATACGATTAATGAAATTAAATACCCCAAAATGGTCTCAAATTGTGCATCCAGTCAAAGGCTTTTTTACAGGATAGTTTTGTGCATTTTGGTTTTAGGCTGTTCTTGGAAGGGCTGCTGGCTGTGGAAATAGGAAGGAATTTGCTGTTGCAGTTCTTTCCCTTACTTGCCATTCTGCCACTGAGACTTTTCCATCAGTGCCACCTATTTCTTGTTCTTCAATTCCACTGCCATAGGAATGCAGTGATGTGGGTGTGGCAGTCCTTTGGCCCTCACATACGATCTGGAAGCCATTCCAAAGAAAGGTTTTTGTCACCACAGAAGCACTTAAAATAAACTATTATTATACTCTTTTTGTAATTGATATTTAGTAACGTGTAATTTCCTTGATTTCATAAATTTCCTTACTTCCTTCAAAGATGTTCCTTAAAGATTTTCCATGTCCGTGTAGGGTAAATGTATCTGTTACCTGTTCATGAACTGAGCATTGGAATGACTCCCAATTGTGGAGGGAACTTTTCGTTCTGCTTTCGTTTTTGGTAAGGAAGCAGGTGCAGCCTCTGGTGGGTATTGAAAGGCTCCATCAGGAGTGGGATTTCTTTTTATAACACTGGACAGAATGTTCTGATAAGATGGAAGAGGTTCAGATTTATTACTGTTCCTAATAATAAAGTTGTTAATAAATACTATATTTATTTAATATTTACTTACTCTGAGGTCTGGACAAAATTCATGTCTCACTCTTCTTTTTGCTTTTTCTCTCCCAGTTCATATCCTTTCTGCCAGGCAATTAACTGGATGTGGCCGTTTCAGCCACTTGTTCCCAACGTCCACCTACCAACACATGAAGATGCACAAGAGGATTTTGGGGCACCTCTCCTCTGTTTATTGCATAGCCTTTGATCGCAGTGGGAGGAGAATTTTTACAGTAAGTTTAAG
>VZRQ01010454.1:120260-155672 GCA_013397975.1 Machaerirhynchus nigripectus
TTGATTTCTTTCTTTCTTGAGTCCCTCAACAGCCTCTTAGTCACCGATTGAGATGCAGACATGACTTCGTTCAGCTGCAAGTTGTTTTTCTACTAAATTTACCTTCCAGGATTTGTAGTGTGTCAGTGAATACATGACAATTATTTTAAGTTTTTCTCCAGAATACAGTGACATCCATTTCTATGGTGATGCCCTTGCTTGTTGTTGGGCATATTTAAAAATCAACAGATTTTTCAAATGAATGTTGCGTTTTTAGCTGTCAATGTTTATCACTGTGCACGGAGTGCCAGGACAAGGGGGAATGGCTTCCCACTGCCAGAGGGCAGGGTTGGGTGGGATGCTGGGAAGAAATCCTTCTCTGTGAGGGTGGTGAGGGCCTGGCACAGGTTACCCAAAGAAGCTGTGGCTGCCCCATCCCTGGAGCCAGGTTGGATGGGGCTTGGAGCAACCTTGGATAGGGGAAGGTGTCCCTGCCTTCCAAATAGATCCCTTCCAACATAAACCATCCTGTGATTCCATGATTCTCTTCTATCAAAATCCCTGACTCCATAAGATGATCCCCAGACTCCACAGTTCATAGAACCGTAGAATCCCAGAATGGTTTGGATGGGATGGAATATTTCAAGGTCATCCAGACACCTTCCACTATCCCAGGTTCCAAGCCCGGTCCAACCTGGCCTTGGACACTTCCAGGGATCCAGGGGCAGCCACAGCTTCTCTGGGCACCCTGTGCCAGGGCCTCCCCATCCTCACAGGGAAGAATTTCTTCCATATATCCATCTTCTCATGGAAGGATTCCTTCATAAGATTGTGCCTCTGTGGGATCCCACTGAAATTGTTCTGTCAGTTCACAGGGGTTGGGATCCCTGTCCATCCACGGTGACCCGTGTGTGACATGCATGGAACGTGTCCCGTATTATCTGTAACCTCTGGGAATTTCTGTGGAATTTCAGGGGTCAGATGATTGTTTGGTGAAGATCTGGGCCACGGACGATGGGCGCCTGCTGTCCACCCTGCGGGGCCACTCGGCCGAGATCTCGGACATGGCTGTCAACTACGAGAACACGCTGCTGGCCGCGGGCAGCTGTGACAAGGTGGTCAGGGTGTGGTGCCTCCGGACCTGTGCCCCCCTCGCGGTCCTGCAGGGCCACTCAGCTTCCATCACTTCCATACAGGTAAGGCCTGATGGGGTTTTTCCCTAATCCCTTGAATTGGAATGGTAGTAAGGACTGTGGTGGTCAGGATGAAATTGATCTTTTTGTCTCTGATTTGTCCCAACTCGAGGGTGTTTTTCCTGGTTAACTCAATCCTGCAGTGCCCAGGGGATCATCCTCCTGCTTCCATGTGCTCTGCTGCTTCCTTAGGTCTAGAAAATGGGAGATCTGATGCTCTTTTAGAGCAACTCAGAGAGCAGCAGCGTCTCCTTGGCCGAACATGCTGACGTGTTTGGCATCTTTGGTGGTGCTCCTGGCACAGCACCTGACCCAACGCTCTTGTATTCACAGAGAACATTTGTTTTTCAGAAGGATCAGTTAAAATTCCTTACTCCCCATTTCTTGTTTCCTTGTTATTTTAGCTTGTAGCGTAAGAAGCTTCTCTGGATGCTGTAGCAGATGCCGATTTTCTTTAAAAAATCCTCACAACTGCCAGGCAGAAATCTCCAAAAAACAAAATTCCAGGATAAAAAAGACAATCCGTGCAATTTGGCAGGTGATGCACAGATAGGGGAGAGTGAATGGGGCTGTTTGGCTCCGAGTCCCTTTCTCCTGGAGCGGTACTGCCTTGAATTCAGCTCAGGCTTCTCCATCATGCCAGCATTCCCCAGGAGTCTCATTTCTCCCCATCTTCCCTACACTTCCAATTTTGTCTGATATCAACCACGTTAAGGTGATTGTTTTGGAAACGTGTTTTACAGCCTGGCTTTCTAACTGGTGTGTTATTTGCTTACATGTATGTGTGTGTATGTATATATATGTGTCTGTGTATGTTTCTCTCAAGCTCTTTGTGAAACTGATTATTTAGAATATAATCAGGCACTGCCTTTTGAGGAAGCAGTGCTGGATTCCTTTATCAAATTACCAGGTAGCCTGAGGATTAAAGGTATTGCTGCAGTTATGAAATAAAGAACAAAAAGCTTTCCCACTCCTTAGAGAGGTTTAGGAAGATAGAGGAGAGGGGATCCTGCTGTGCAGCTGTTCCTCGTTGGGCTTGGATGCAGGCATAGTTGTATTTGCCATGTTTGATCCAGTTCTATCCCAGAATGATTTCGTCATGTTTTTGCCCCATTTACAGGGTCTGGGCTTGTTTCATTTCTACAATTTTTGCGTGGTAAAGAAAAAGAATTCCTAACCAAAGTGTAGGTGTTATCCATTTCTCAGCTTTATTTTTATGGAAATTCAGGTTCTGTGCTTACCCCTGCTCTCTGTACTCCTGGGGAGAAACTAATGTGTTAGTGAAAAACATTCTTGTCAACAAGTTTCCAGCATGAAAGAAGAGAGACTAGGAGCTGGTTTAATTGTTACAACTTTTATTTTTAGTTCTCTCCAGCAAGGAAAGGAACAACTCGATACCTCACTTCCACCGGTGCCGACGGAACAATCTGTTTCTGGCAGTGGCATGCAAACACCATGAAATTCAAGTAAGACTCTGTAGATAATTATAATTATTTTAACTCAAGGAGGAATTTATTTTTAATTTTGGCATGGAGAAGAATGCTGAAATAATGAAATAAGGGTGTTTTCTTGCTCAGTACACTGGTGTGTGGGGCAGGAGCACTTTGGGATTCTGTGGCGTTGGAACCCAAAGGGGAGGGAGAGATTGGGGTTGTTATTTCTGGGGTTTGTGCTTTGCAAGCCAAAATTGTGGAAGAAATTCCAGCTTTTATGTTCAGGATTAAATCCTTGTCCAAAATGTACAGGCAGAAGAATTAATTTGCTTTTAATAAGAAGAATGTATATGTCATCAAACCCCTATTTAATCAGGCGGAAATGCTCTTGGATTAATGGTTTGGCAGGATCTGTTTTAAATAGCTTTGAAGTGGTATCATGATAAATCAATTAAATTATCTTGAATTTAGAGAATTATGGTTTTCTTATTAAACTAAGGAAGAAAATTCCTAAAATGAAAAATAAGTTCTAGCAAACTTAGGTGAGATATACAAAATTAAGAGATCTAAGATGAGCATATTGACCTCAACCTGCTGAGCTGCAGGGAACTGTTTGTGTTGAATAAAGAAGGAAAAAGAAAAATGTTCTGTTTTGCCTGTAGGGATCGTCCTGTGAAGTTTGCAGAGAGGTCCAGGCCCGGTGTTCAGATCTCCTGTTCATCTTTCAGTTCTGGTAGGTGTCCAGCATCAGCTGTTTCATGGATTTGGGGCCTTTGGTGACAGTTCTGTTACTTCTCTTTAAATACAAAGAGTGTTAAACCCTTTTCCAGTTCATTTTACCACTGTAAAATTGTGATTGTTGGAAATTTTCCCTGAAAAGTGTCTGCCTCAAGCTGCTCTTTCTCTTTTTTCCTATAATTTAAGCAAAAATATCTTGACCACTTCCAAGGCTTTCAGCCTCTTGTTTTGCACATCAGAGATATTTCTCTGTAACATCCTTTTAAGACTTTACCTTGTAAAGTTTTTGAGTGAAAAGTTCTGGAAATCCTCTGTCAAAGATTCCACTTTTGCTAATCTTCCAAATTTGGCTGAATTCTAAGAGGATCAATTCAATGTATTGGAAATTCTCAGCTTAACTGACCTCCTTTGCAGCTTTGAATGAGCAAAATTAATGATTTTTACAAAGAAAATGATGTAATTTCTTGTTAAGTTTGCCTTTTGAAATTGAGAGCTCTTGTAGAGTCACATTGCTTTTTTAAAGCATTTCTTTTTTAAAGAAATCCTGAATTAACCCATTTCAATGCAGTAAACCACACAGTAATGCCCTTTTTGAGCAATATTGTAAAGAAGCTAAAATAAAATACTTTAATCACTGCATCCCAATTCAGCAATAATTTCTCTGCTGTGTGTCAAGTAGATATTGAAGTTGCACTTACATATTTTGACATTTACCCGTTTACATTGAAATTCTCTGTTTAAAACTAGTTGGCCGCTTTGACAAGAAAGCAGCAAATTAAAATAAATGAAGTTAAAAGAAGTTGTTTCTTGGATGACTTTTCTTCTCACAGAGAATTCTCTGTTTTAGGTGGCATGTTCATTGCAACAGGGAGTACTGACCACGTGATAAGAATTTATTATTTGGGCGCAGAATCTCCAGAGAAAATGGCTGAGCTGGAATCTCACACGGTACGAGGCAAATCTAAAAGAAAACCTTTTTTTTCCACCCCTTTACCTCATTTCTGGAACTTGATTTCTGTACATCCTATTTTTTTTTATTAACTGTCTAGATTCAGTTTGGCTTTCAACACTGTGGTATTTAAATAGCTGGAAATTTGTGGGATGTTTATTTTTAAATCCCTCTGAGGCTAGAAGTTTGTGCAAAATAGGTTTTTTGTATTTCATTCCCCCAGAAAACTGAGGGACCAGGTGATTTTCCCTTATTCTTGAAAATAATCTGTGCTGGAATGAGGAATTAAAACAGTTTTAATGCACTATGTCATTGCACAAAGTCTTTTTTTCCTATTAAATTTGCTGTTGAATGTTTAGTTAAATCCACATTACAAGACAAAAGTAATTCAGGTTTTGGACTGTGCTGTCAAAGTTTGAATCATGATGGTAATTTCATTTAGAAAATAAAGCTTAAAGCATCTTTTTTTCAAGTAATGCAGAAAAAATTCAAACTACAAACTTCCCACCTCGGGGCCATTTTATGGATCAAGCCCAAGGTCTGAGCTGATTCCCTGAACTTCAGTGGGAGTCGTGGCTCTCACATTTGTCTCCAAGCCAACACATCTAACAAGTGTTTTGTTCACAAAAGAAAAGAATATTTCCTGTATTGAGCAGGTTTAGAAGAAGCTGTAATTCCTTTAATTTCTTTAAGTCCACTCTTAATCCTGCAGACAGCTGTCAGCCCCCCCTAAAACAAATCCCAGTTACCAGGAGTTAGAGACGTCAGTGGGAGTAGGGAGAGCAAATCATGGAGCCAGTGTAAGTATTTGGCAAATGAAAAAAAGGCAAAACTATGTCTAAAACACTGAATCTGTTTCTCAATGATTTGTAAGTGTTAATAAAGCCAAGGGTGCATTTTTTGGACTAAATTTTTTGATGCACTTTCATGTTAGGTCTAAAAATTACAGGAAACCATCACCTCGCTGAGGTTTTCTATTTCAGTGTTTAACACAACAGGTGTGGGGAAGTTTTAACTTCAAATACAACTTTTCTGTACTCTAATTTTTTGACAGTGTTTTAATTTGCTAAATAAAAAGCTCGTCATGGAGATCTTTTAGGCTGAGTTTTTCACTTCTGTTGTTTTCCTCCCTCCTCTTTTAGGACAAAGTGGTTGCAGTGCAGTTCTGTAACAACGGTGACAGGTGAGTGCTGGGCTTTGGACCTGACAGTGATGCTATTTGATTTTCCAAACAACATTTCATGGAATATTTGGCACAACAGGAAGATTGCCCGTGGGCTTGGCTTAATCTTGGACAAATTATTGCAGTGTGTTGCAAGATGTGTGTCATGTCCACAGGCTCGAACTCGTTGTCCTCTGCTGTAACAACACAAATGTTCTGTAACTGTGCTTTTAATTTGTTTATTCTTTCAAACAGCAAATTGGAACCCAAATTTTATGACTTTTCTGTGTAAGAGCAGCCTTCCTTCTCAGGCAGCCCCCACAGAGGGGTTGCTTGTGGAGTCAGTGTTGTAATCAATGTAGTCTAAAGCAAAAGTTAGTAAATGTAGATGTTGTTATCCCAGCTTTTGCTCCTATTCCTTATTTTGCTGGGCAGGAGGTTTAAGGGATGTGCCTTTAAGAGATGAGCCTTCCAAGCCAAACTGGAGCTGTGCACCTGTACTTGGAGAGCTTTGTCATGGGAAATTATGTGGGAATGTGCTCGTGCAATTGTACCACCAGTTCCTTCCAAGCCATGGGAGAGGGAATGAGGTCACATACTCACTGAAAATTATATTCTGTAATGATGCTTTGAATGGAAAAAAGGGGTACCTTCCTTTTTATTTTTGTATAAAGAAGTAAAATTAAGAAGAAAATTAATTTGTCACAAGCATTTTCATGCTCTTTTTCATCACAGTGAAAAAAATCAGACCAGGGAAACTGAAAAGGTGAAACAATCACTCATAAAATCGAATAGGTTTGCCTTTTAAGGGTAATTTTGTATATAAATGGACTATGCTTCCAAAAGTGTTGCCCATCCTGTGAAAATGTATTACCTGGGGACCTTTCTCCCAGTTTCTCAACAAAAATTATTTCTGTCACATTGATGGCCAAAGCATTATGATGTGGTTAAATACATTTGCTGGATGCTTGAAATTTTTAAATAAGGAGGGGTTTAAAAATTAAAATATTCCTGTTCAGCTCCACAGGCAGGACAACCTCCTTGTGCTCCATTTGGCTCTTTCCCTTGCCTGTCTTCACCCTGTCCCTAAGTTAATGTATTATAATTTATGCCAGACTCCTGGCACGCAGTTTCCCTTTCTTTGCTGCCACTCTGAGCTGCTCCAGGGATTTGCTGATGTCATTAAAAAGGGAATGTGCAGCTCGTATGAATTACGACATTGAAGTCATTCCAAGGCCATCTGCTGCTGGAGCCAAATGTAATTAATGTTGTGGGCTAGAAACTTTCCTGTACCCTACAATATCTGATAGGAAGATTGTAACCTCGTGAGTAACAGAAGTAGAGATACACAAGTACACACTTCCGAGTGTATATATATCATTTATTGGTGTCCATGTGGGCATGAAACCATCTTTGTTCAGAATTTCATGGCTTTCGTTTCCCTTTGCCCCATAGTTTAAGGTTTGTCAGTGGAAGCAGGGATGGAACAGCAAGGATCTGGCACTACCATCAGCACGACTGGAAGAGTCTGGTCCTGGATATGGCTACAAAAATGACAGGGTAAAGCAAAACAATCAGAACACACCTCCTGGGCACATTTACCTGCAAGCTAAGTCCTCCATCATATTGAAAACTGGTTATTTGCTTCTATTTTGAGTTAATTTCAGTGCATGTATTGAAAATGTCTTGGCTTTGTCAACTTACACAGTTAATTCACCCCCAGATAAATGATGACCTGTTGGTACTTCCCTGTCCTTATAGGTGAGGAATATTTAGTATTTTACACATGAAATAAGAATGTAAAAAAATTTACCTCACAGAAGGAGGTTTTGGTAGAGCCCCGGTGATCATATGCTAATACAGACACACACACACACATATACACACACATATATATATATATATATATCTCCGACATGGTTCTTAAAATTGTATTTCTACCTTCGGTTTCCAAGTAAGAGGTGAAATCAGTGTTTGTTTCTCAGGTACAGTTAGGGTTTCAAGTTTTCCTTTTTGAGATCCTCAAGTGACTTCTTTAAGTGCCCTGTAATTGAATTGTAATTGAATGTTCACAACAACAAAGAGCAGAAATGGAGAAATCCATTAGGCACTTGCTTTGCAGAATTCTCCATATTTCAGTGGTTACATTTGCAGTGTTTGCAGTCGGAAGTGTGAGTTGGGTTTATTTAGCAGGTTCCTGCTCATTGTGGAGTTTATTGATATTGATGACTGATAAGAAAAATGCCTTGTAGGAAAAAGCTTAATAGAGCTGAAAGGAAGAATTGGGGTAGGGGAGGATGATGGCTTAGGAACAGAGGAGAAAATGTCCTTTTTAAGGAAATAGAGCTCTATAAATCTCAGTGGCACTGAATATTTCCCGTATCCGGTTTTTACCACTGCAGAACCATCCTTCATTCTCCTGCCTTAGCCAGAGTCACAGAGGTGGCTGTGATCCATCCTCCCCCGAATTTCATACTGAATTAGCTCTCCTAAATGTTTCCATATGTAGTTACTGATTTATTCCTTTTTAAATTGCTGATTTCCTTAGAAACAATGTGGCATCTGGGGAGGACAAGGTGACCAAGCTGAAGGTTACCATGGTGGCTTGGGATCGATATGATGCCACTGTCATCACTGCAGTCAACAATTTCCTCCTCAAAGTGTGGAACTCATCCACAGGGCAGCTTCTCCATAGCTTATCTGTGAGTACAATTCCAGGGGGGAATCCCAAATGGATGTAGTTCACTCTGAGATTGATTTGAGGCTAAACTCATCACCATTCCCCTGACAAGGATTTGGTGTTGAAGTATCCAGCTGTCCCCTGCCTGCTGGGAGGAGGGTGTCCCATGGGGAAAGGAGCTGATGTGCAGAATCCTGGTGATTGCTGGCTGACAGGGAACCCTCTGGAGGCTCCGTTCAGGCCCTGATTTCTCCTTCCTCCCCATGCCTCCCCATCTCAGCAGTGCCAAGGAGTGACGGTCCCAAACCCGTGGCAGGAGCGATGCCCAAGCACAGTTCCAGTAAATTGAGGTGTCCTGGGTGACTCCCTGGTCTGGGATGTCCTCTCAGTAACTCCCAGCACATCTGGAGATACCACATGGAGAAATACAACTTCTTTTTTTTCCCCCTGCTGTCATTGCAGGGTCACGACGACGAAGTTTTTGTTCTGGAGGCTCATCCCTTTGACCAAAGGATTGTGCTTTCGGCAGGACACGATGGGAATATTTTTGTTTGGGATATAGACAAAGGAACAAAAATTCGCAATTACTTTAACATGGTAAGAAGGATCACAGAAGGTTTGTTTTTTCCTTTTTTCATGAAACTGGTCTTGAGACCGAAGCAGATTTCATTAAATACCTCCAGAGCCAGTACAGCTCTGAGATCTTTGGTGATCTTGCCCTATGTCTACCATTAATATAAAATGTAGCTTCCCAGTGGTTGTTCCAGAACATACATTAAAAGTTGGGCTGAAATTTCAGGACAGGAAGAAAATGTGAAGTTTTACTTTGTTATTCAATTTACCTTTAATAAATAGAAGTGTAAATCAGTCTTCAGTGAGATGAGAAATCACAGAATGAGGATTAGTACGTGTTGGAGCACAGGGGACATGTTTGTGAAGATGCTGTTACAGAAAATGTGTGGTTGTGAAAGGAATTCTCTATGCTTGGTACAGATTGAGGGCCAAGGCCATGGAGCTGTTTTTGATTGCAAGTTCTCACCAGATGGGCAGCATTTTGCCTGCACAGACTCTCATGGACATCTGCTACTATTTGGTTTTGGATGCAATAAATATTATGAAAAGGTGGGTTGAATGAATTTTAAACTCTTCCCTGTCTTGACCTGATTTTGTGTTAGAAGTATTGTGCTACAATTTATTCTCTCACCCTGCCCCAGACAAAATAATAATTAGGTCATGGAGCAGTTGCTGTTTATCTAAATCAAAAAGATTTAGACAAGAGACTATAGATAGAGGAGAAAAGCATTAACTTCTCTGTCCACTTCTCTTGGCCTATTTTATAGTTGAATTTTTGTATCAGGCCTCGGTAATAAACCACGTTTGTGGTAGGAATCTGTTCTCTGTCATAACATTCCTTGTGCTGATCCCAAGTGTAGGAGTTGTGGTTTATGGGAGCCATTCCAGAACAGCAAGACAGCTGCAAATGGCCATTGATTTATTTCCTAAATTGCTTTTCTTTCAGATTCCTGATCAGATGTTCTTCCACACGGATTATCGGCCCCTGATCCGAGATGCCAATAATTATGTGCTGGATGAACAGACTCAACAGGCTCCACACCTTATGCCTCCTCCGTTCCTGGTGGATGTTGATGGAAATCCTCATCCCACGAGATTCCAGCGGCTGGTGCCAGGGAGGGAAAATTGCAAGGATGAACAACTTATTCCTCAGCTGGGATATGTGGCTAATGGTATTCTGTCTGAACCTCATGAATTATACAAGTGAGGCACAGTATTGAGCACCAGCTCCAGGGACGGTCCTGTGAGGATGTATAAATTCATGGTTTAAATTCAATATACAGGTAGAAGAGGAGATGGGGTGGGGTTATGGCTAAAAGGAATTGCATGGAATCAAATTGATTGGAGGCAAGAGTATTCCGAAATCTGCGGATTTTTCCCAGGTATATGGCAGATATTTAAAGCACTGTCTATTAGCCTATGTAACTGTGGATGTGAGGAAGAAAGCAGGAAGGTGAGGAAGACGTGGAAAAAACAGCTTTTGTTTTTTAAAACAGTTCTTTTTTCTTGTAGACACAAACTTTTGCAAAATGCTGATCCCCAAAAACGATCTTCCATTCTTACCTACTGAAGCATAATTTCTTTCTGCTTTTTCTAAGGGTTTGTGTTTATGTTCTGCATGTGGTCTGGAGTTTTAGGATTTTATTGCAACTTCTCTTTTAAACTTTGCCTCCATTTATTACACGAGAGCAGAAAGCCAGCTGGTGATCAGATGTTTTGCAGGGCAGACAAATAGTGGTGCAGAGTTTTAAATGGGATTATTTCTATCGTGTTTGGTAATACAGAAATCCATCATTTTATCAGTATTTGTGGCTTTGTTCTTGTCAAGGTGATGGTGAGGTGGTTGAACAAGTCATCGGGCAGCAAACGAATGACCAGGATGAGAGTATCCTTGATGGAATGATCAGAGAGCTCCAGAGGGAACAAGATCTGAGACTAATTAATGAAGGAGAAACTCCTCCAAACCCTCCACTCAATAGATCCCACTCTGTTAATGGAGGTCAGTGTCCCAGCCTTATCTCCATCAGTTCCTTCCTTATCACGGGAAGGACTGATCAAAGTGTTAATGTCAGTTATGAGACTGTGTCTTTGAGGATGCTTTTCTCTCCTCTTCCTGTACCCCTTGTTAACCCCTGTGGAGCAGTGGGATGTTCTGTGGATTCCAACAGAAGAATTACAAATTTAAGGGGCAGTGAGGGCACCCAGTGGTCTAATGACTATATCTGATTGCCTGGAGTTATTAGACTGGATTTTTTCCTGTTATAAACCAGTTTCCTGAAAAATAAGCATGAAGTTCACTGTATTGTCTTGATATCAGTGCAGAGATGAAACTTCATAACTGCAAACTGCCAAAATGAAAAGTGTATAATTAGGGGCTGTCAGTGGAATACAGTGTTGTGACAGACTAATGGTTTCCTGCTGCAGCACAAGGCTGAGCATCAGTGCTAATAAAATAAACATGTTGCTCTGTCTTAGTGTTTCCTTAGAAAGCTTGAGATTATTCTCCTGGTAAGTGTTCTGCTACTGTGATTTTATATTTCATACACAAAGTGATTAAAAATTGAAACCACACTCAATCAGATGTGAGCAGCTGAGTGAGTGCAGCTGATGGGAGGGAGCAGATGCCCAGGACTGTGCTGCAAGTCAGCCTGAGCCTTGGGAGAATTCACAGCTGCTAATAAATCACTTCTAGGTTAAGTGACTGATTACATGTGTTTGAAGTAGATTTCCTGGCAAAGCTCATTAGGATTTGGATTTGGAATTGCTTGTGTTTCAGTTCAAGGAGTAAGAAAAATATCAGGGAAAAATAAGAAAATGCATTTTTGCTTTGATCTATGTTGATATGTCAGAAAGGTTGCCTAAAAGGCAGCTTCAGCTCCCACAAAGTCTTTTCTGCTGCTTAGGATACGCTGATGTTTTGTACAGCCCCATTTGCCAGTTTTATTTGTGTGTCCCTGTAGCTGTGTAAAGGAATTTCCAGATATAAGTAGTGTGGAAATTAAAGCAGTTCCCTTCTAAAACTTGCATTGATCAATGACGTTGCCCATTTGAGTAAGTTAATTAGACTATGTATAAAGTATTTAAATGGCCAGATATTTTTATATAGCTTTGCACAACCATAAATGCAATATTTTCATGTGATTTACTGTATTTAAGCCTGTGGGAATTGTGTTGATGAGATTAGTAAGGACAGTGATGGCAGTGATTCCATTATTAGCAACCTTTGTTTATCAATCTTTGTGCCATCCTTAAGCTTTAAATTGTGGCTGGGATACAGGGAAGGAATTCTTCCCTGTGAGGGTGGGGAGGCCCTGGCACAGGTGCCCAGAGACTGTGGGGCACTGGCACAGGAGCCCAGATGGGCTGTGGCTGCCCCATCCCTGGAAGTGTCCGAGGCGAGGTTGAACGGGGCTTGGAGCAACCCGGGACAGTGGAAGGTGTCCCGTGGCAGGGGGTGGGACTGTTTGATCTCTAACGTCCCTCCCAGCCCAACCATCCTGTGATACCATGACTTTATTGATGCTTCACGGAAGTGAAGAAGCTCTCCCTTTGTTTCTCCGTTTCTCCCCCAGCTCTGCGCAGCCCGGGCTTGGACATTGGCTCCCCGCCCAACGTGGGGCTGCGCAGGAGCGGGCAGATCGAGGGCGTGCGGCAGATGCACCACAACGCGCCCCGCAGCCAGATGGCCACCGAGAGGGACCTCATGGCCTGGAGCAGGAGGGTGGTGGTCAACGAGCTCCCGCCAGGCATCAGCAAGTAAGAGGCTGAGTGGGACAAGAGGTTGAGTAGTGTGATGTGTAATGATCTTTCCATATTGCCAAGATGATTTTTCAGTGATGCATCAGCTCTGGGGCTTGGTTGGTTGGGTTGTTTGGAATATTAGGATCAGAATGGAGCGTTGAAAATGATAATTCCTTCTTTTCACAATTCAGTCTATCTTCAGTAGTTCAAACACCACATTCCCTTCAGCTTTATTTAAAAGAGACTTGAACATAATTTTAATACTATTGAAAATAATTATGGCTGCTCAGCTAACGAGTTTGCTTCCTTAGCTTGTGATTCCAGGAGTGAATGGATGGATGCTGCTAGGAGGATTTCTGCACAGATTTCTTACAGTGACAAAACAAGTATTTTAGTGTGTATATTAATGAGGCTGTTGAGTTCCATGACGTTTTAATGAACATAATGTCTGTTTCTTATGTTTAATTAGGGTCCAGGAAGAATGCCGAGCTGCCAAAGGTGAAATAGAAATCAGTTTATACACTGCTGACAAGAAGAGAAAGCCATCCCACACCTTACAGCGTGTGAGTTAATGCCCTGGAAGAGTGAACCCGGGTGGGAAGCAGTTCTGAGCACTGAGCAACAAAAATAAGACCAACAGAAAACCCCAAACCAATTTTATTGAATTATTTAGAAGATCGGTAGTCCTAATTGTTTCTCTGGCTCACTGTCTTCCTTCTGTAACTGTGATTTGGCTGTTTATAACATCCTGATGGTGGTAAATCTCTATCCTTGAGGCTTCAGTGGTGGGAAGATGCTGGGAAAGGAAAAGAGCAGAGCCATGGTGGGTTTTTAGTTTGACTTGTGGAAAGTAGAGGTGCCAAACTGTTACAAGGGGCTGGATTTATCTTATGTAGAGACTGCAGTAATTTTATAGAAAAAAAAGGTATTTTCAGTCATTTCCTTTCCAAAGACTGCTACTTTATAAAGCAGAAGTTCTGTTGAACCAAATATCTACACCTGAAACATCTGCAGTGTGTCAGAGGTATTGTCTGATTCTACAGTGATTTCTTACTGGTCAGTTAACGGGGGTGCCTCACTCAGTCACTGTAACCAGGCAGCTTTTAACTGTGTAACTCATGAGTAACTCCCTGCTCTGTCCCTGTTTGTGCTCCTGTCCCCTGGCAGAGCGAGTTCCAGGCGGGAGGTGGCCGCTCCCTGCGCAGGAACCAGCGGAGGCGGCAGCACGCGTACCAGACCCGCTCCACCATCGAGCACAGCCAGCAGGGAGCCAGCCAGAACCCCTGTGCACGCCACGAGTCCGACAGCTCCTCTGAGGTCTGAGCTCCCAGCAACCTCCAACAGCTCCCCTGTTCCCAAATCCCAGAGCACGTCAAGGTTCCACATGTCCACTCTAGGGAGGAAATCCGTGCAGCCGAAGCGCAGCTGGAGCTGGAGCTGCCAGGACTGGAGGGGACAGTAAAAAGAGGTTTTTCAAATGTGTTCATGGCAAAAGGCAGTGTAAAAATAACATTGGCTTGTTCCAGGATGGGGATGGTCACCTCACAAACAGGGACAGGGACAGGGCAGAGGGATTTAACTCATCCTTTGCCTCTGTCTTCGACACAGATGATGGAGCAAGGGGGTCCTGGTGCTCTAAGCTGGAGGGCCATGACTGAGAATCATCAGCTCCCAGTCAGCCTAAACTTGTGTGGGATCTGCTGCTCCAGCTGGATCCCTACAAATTGGTGGAGCCTGAGAGAATTCATCCAAGAATCCTCAGATTGCTGCTGATGTTATCACAAAGCCTCTCAGTGATTTTTGAGCAGCCTTGGGAATCCAGAGAGGTTGTGGCAGTGACAGGAGCTGTGCCAGGGGAGGGTCAGGCTGGAGATCAGAAAAGGTTCTTCCCCCAGAGGGTGCTGGGCACTTCCGAGGCTGCCCAGGGCATGGGCACGGCCCCGAGGCTGCCAGAGCCCCAGGGATGCACAGGGTGGGATTGCTGGGGTGTCTGTGCAGGGCCAGGAGCTGGACTCTGATCCTTGTGGGTCCCTTCCAGCTCAGGACATTCTGTGATTCTCCACATGGGAAGAAACACTCAGGTCATTGAGTCTCTGGGATTTGTGGTGTTCCTGTGGCATGTTGGTCTTGGAGAGTGAAGGATCATTTACCTAAATGCCAGGACAGTGTTCAAAAGCAGCTTAAAACTGCTCCTGTATTTTTGGAAACCTGAAACGTTTTCAAGTAAATTTAACTGGGTTGTGTTAAACCACTTGCTATTTTGGGATTTCATACAGCACATGGATTCTAGGTCAGGACTTTGATTTCATTTTGCAGTGCTTTGATTTCATCTACATCTGTAGACTGCTGTTGAAAGAGGTTGAGTATTGGTATTAATCATTGATTTTGGCAGGGGAAGAACTTAAAATATACCAGATTAAATATAACTTGTTCTCTTTAAAGAAGAGACTGAACATTGTTGCTTTGTAAAGGCATTGAGAGTCCAGAACAGCTCAAAAAGCTGGGCCCTGAGCACTAAATATATTAATCAAACATTTAAATAAGAACTCATTCAGTAGTTCTGATATAATTAAAATTCACATTTGTTTCTATAGGAGCTGTATAAGGATATAGTATAATATTAATTAAGATATAAGAAATTGTGGATTTATTTATTTAAAGCTAAAGCAGCCCTTGAATACAAAGCTTTCCTCAGGTGACACAACTCACTTAAAAATGATACATTTTACCCTTGGCCCCAAAGTGAATCCTGTTGTTTTCACTACAGGAAGATGAGACTGTTGGCACAAGTGATGCATCCATGGATGACCCTGTGGCAGCCTGGCAGAGCGAAAGCAGTTCCAGGTACCTCCACTGGGTTTGCATTGGTAACACTGGTTTATTATGGGATTGAAGGCAGTTGATATTGAGATACTCAGATTTCATTTTGAAGACTGATTTTTAACCAGTTCTTCATGGAACATTTTATATTGTGATTTTTTTTCTTATTTTTCTTTCCAAAGTCAAAAACTATTCTAAAAAACCATTTATAAGAAAATAATTGTCTTTCATTAAGAGTTGCTTGAAAAAAATCAATGCCAGTTTGCCATGTAAATCTTTTACATGTGTTATTTGGTAATAAAGAAGTCAGAACTGGATTTTTAGGGAAATGCCCTAGTTCTTTAAATGTTTCATGCATTTTTTGCTGCCAGTTCTTATGAAGTCAGTCTATGAATCAGTGAGATAATGAGAATTGGTATCAGCCATAGATGTAGTTTTACTGTGAGTTTCAAATTGAGAAAAGAATTTACTGAAATCACAAATCAGAGAGCACTTGGTTTTCTTTAAATTCACATGATAACAAAATTTTGTGCTAATCCTGAGCAGAACCAGGAGAGCAGGGTGAATGTTTGGACTTTCCAATCCACCGTGGGAGAACTGAAGTTTTCTGTTCTCTTTCTTACAACTTTTTGATTATCTACAGTGATTCATCAAGTGAATATTCAGACTGGACAGCAGATGCTGGGATTAATCTGCAGCCTCCAAAGAGACAAACCAGGCAGGCAGCTCGGAAAATCTGTAGTAGTTCTGAAGATGAAAATATGAAGGGAACAAAAGGGCTGGAGCCAAAGCGAAGGAAACTTAAACAGACAAGGAAGAAGGTCAGAAAGTGTAATTTTTAGTGTCTCTTGCACTTTATGAATATAAACTTGGGGTTTGGTGGTAGTTTTCAAAGAAAAAATTTTCATAAATGGGTATAGAGTAAAAAAAAATTATAGAGAGTACAGTAATTGTGGCACCGAGAAATGTTACTGTTTGTTTTATTGTGCTTCCATGCTTCCCGCGGGTGGTTCTCCATTACAAATGCCATTTTTTTTCTCTCAGATTTATGCTCTTCACCACAGTCAGGTTTACTCCAGGGTGGTTTTGTTGTAAAATTATAATGGATCTGTATCGTATTGACATGGTCAGATTTCTTTTTCCTGTTATTTCTTTCTAAAGATATTTAGAATATTTATAAAAATACAATTTCTTTATTGTCATAGAACCACAGACTGGTTTGGGTTGGAGAGATCTTAAAGGTTATCTCATCCCACCCCCTGCCATGGGCATTTTAATGATTTATGAATGTTTTAAGGCATTTTAATGATTTATGAAGGTTTTAATTTTCAATTATATTTATATAACAAACCTGTCTTATTCTTTGCTATTTAGTGGAGATTTTGGGAAGGATGACACTCCACAGTTTGCTTTTCCTTGTATCTTATCTGCAGTCACTGCCACATGATGAGTTTTCCATGTGTTCTGCCATAGTAATTAACTGTATTCTGAATATTGTATTGATTGTGTTCTAAACATAATGCAGTGAGTTTAACTTCTATATGTAACTTACCTGTATTAACTCCTGATGTGCTGTGTTTAGAAAGCCAGTGGGCTGCTGTCCCTGGAAGGGGAGCCCAGTGAGGAGTGGCTGGCTCCACAGTGGATCCTGGACACCATTCCCCGCCGCTCGCCCTTCGTCCCCCAGATGGGAGATGAGGTACTGCCCTCAGCCATTCCCACGTTCCCAGGGAATCTTCAGCTCAGCTTGCTTAGGGCTGTTCCACCCAGCAGTATTTGCAGGGAATTGTGCTCAGGACAGGCTGAGTTTTGATAGCTTTGTTAATTCCCAGGCCATTTGTTGTTTACACGTCCTGCGCCCCTTTTTCTGCATGAGTAACTTGGGATGAGCAGGAAAAATTGGTTGTGCATCTTCACCTGCACATTTCTTAATGATCCCAGTTTTAAAGCACAGAGCAGGTGCCAATTTGGAGGCTGGTATAAAGATTTTTAACTAGAAGAGTGTTTTTTGATGAAAAAATAAGTGTGCAATGTGTTCTGAAAGGGATGAGACCTGGCATAGAATGAACAAGAAGAGCACTGTTAGTGAAATAATTTTCTCTATTTTTCTCTTTTCATTTTCTCTTTTTTTTCTCTCTTAATTTTCTCTATTTTTTCTCTTTTAAGATCATTTACTTTAGGCAAGGCCATGAAGCTTATGTGAGGGCAGTGAGGAAAGCCAAAATTTACAGTATTAACATGCAAAAACAACCATGGAACAAAATGGAACTCAGGGTAAGTTCAAGAAATACTTCAAAGAGCTGAATGTCTCTGTAATGTTAAACTGACATGAAAAACCAGCATGAGAAATGTAAAGAAAGCATTACTTTAAAATGTTAGTGTCAAAGTTTTAATTGTAAATATTAAAGTTAGTTTGTATTAACACAAAGTCTTTACATCTGTTCACTTCCTGGTTTTGGACTTGATTCTCAGGGGTCTCTTTAAACACAAATTATTTTTTCTTAAACACTGAGTTCATTCAGAACCCAGCACTGCAGAGCTGTTCGTGGTTCTCTCACCACTCTACAGTGACCTGAGCATTTGGGTTCTGTTTCTTGTTTTTAATGGTGTGGTAAGAAGTAAGAAGTCATGGTGTAAACACCTAAATGTGTGCAGGACCTCTCTTAAACACTGGATCTTGCTTTGAATGAGTTCCCAATACTTAATCCACAGTGTTGCCATATTTTTTCCTGCTTTCCTCAGATTTCATATCGAGAGAAGAGCCCATATATGTGCTCATATTCACTGAACCATGTCAGTGGTTCTGTTAAGGAAAACAAGTACTTTGCTGGGAAAATACCCAGTTACCAGTCCCAGGGATTCAGTGATTCCAGCTGTAATTTTCCAAGGCATCATCAGTTTGTGACAAAAAGGAAATACCTGTTCACTTAGGATGGGCTTTGACAGGACATGAACATAAAGGCTATTGTGGAATTTCCGTTTCCAGGGGAAGAAATTCCTTTTTTTCCCCCTGTACAAGAGTGAGGGGCCCTGGGTACGTCAGGGAGAACCTTTGGTGTGCTTAAAACTGGGTTTGTTCCTTAGAACCTTCTTAAATTGTGGGAGTCATGTCCACAAACCTACCAAGGGCATGAGCTTCTTCATTTTTCTTTTTGAGGTGACAGTGATTGATTTTTCAAAAAGAAAAATTAACGGCTGAAATTACCTGTGCTGTCGAGTGGAAACACATTTGGGGTTTATCAATATGTTTCCCTTTAAAATGGATATTTTTGTTGATGGCAAGTTGAAATTATACTGTTCCATGCTTCTTGCTAACTAGGAACAAGAATTTGTGAAGACTGTAGGAATTAAATATGAAGTTGGGCCTCCCACACTCTGCTGCTTGAAGCTTGCATTCCTGGACCCAATCACAGGCAAAATGACAGGAGAATCCTTTTCCATAAAGTAAGTCACTGGAATGCTGATGACATTCTTCAAGAGCTTTCCTTGCAGTGTAGAAACTTCCCCCTCCTCCTTTCTTATTTCCTGTGCAAGGCATGATGATGGCAGTAATGATTATCCCAAATGCTTGGAATTTGAGGACTGTGTAGTTCATGTAGAACTGTATTTCTGGGTAATAATAATTTTTTTTGGTCTTATTTCCTGAAGGTACCACGATATGCCAGATGTTATTGATTTCCTTGTGCTGCATCAGTTTTATAATGAAGCCAAAGAAAGGAACTGGCAAATAGGTGAGGTTTTTTTCCCAATTCCATGTGTTTTGCACCATTTCTGCAGCTGTTTAATGGGATGCAGTGTCTTTATTACATGATGTAAAGGACTACACGCACGTGATATTGTAAAGATTATTGGAAACTTTTATTTGATGTTTGCTGCAATTCCTATAGCAAAAAAAAAAAAAAAAGAGAAATGAGAGAAACTGTTCCAAGGGCTGTGATAGCAGGAGAGTCTCCTGAGCTATTGGGATCTGAGGCATGAGGCAGCTGTGAGTAATTCCCAGAGATGTGCAAGTCCTGCCTGAGGGGAAGGGCTCGACTCCTGTAGTGCAAAGTGTAAGGATGGAAGGAGGGCATTCACAGAAGATGGAGTTGATTCTCTAAGAGGAAATACTTAGCAATTCTTGATGTTGTTCTTTTGCTGAATGCAATGTCTGCCCTTCCAGGGGATAGATTTCGCAGTATAATTGATGATGCCTGGTGGTTTGGGACTGTGGAGAGTCAGCAGCCTTTCCAGGCAGAATATCCTGATAGTTCCTTCCAGTGCTACAGTGTCCAGTGAGTATTTCCATGTCCCGGGGCTCCTACACAACTCAGAGAACTTAAATAGGATCAAGAACCTCAAGAACTAGAATCCCTTTTTCCGTTTAAATACATACCCAGACATATTATTTACTTACTTAATTTAATATTCACTTCTTGTACTTTTTCTTAATTACTTTTTATTTATTTTAGAATATTTTGAATATTTACTTAATTTTAGTATTTACTTATTTAAGTTTTGCATTTATTCCTAAAGCAGCATTTCCGGTGTAAACAGCAGTGCAGTGACTGTCTAGGAGATACAAGAGAAAAATAGGGAGTTGGAATGGCTTCTTCCTAACAGGAGTGGCCTTTTGGGTTAAATCTGGTAAAGAAAAGGTGTGTCTTTATATTCAGCTCTAACTTGTGCATTTGCATGTATTTTTTTAATAGCTGGGACAACAATGAAAGAGAGAGGATGAGTCCATGGGACATGGAACCGATCCCAGAAGGAAGTAAGTGTGTGTGGGATTCCTGTCCCTGGACAAAGCAAACAGCTTTGGGGCCCTGGATTTACTCTCTGGAATTGTTCCTCTCCAGCTGCGTATCCGGAGGAGGTCGGTGCTGGAGTTCCTGTGACCCCAGAGGAGCTGACAGCTCTTCTCTACAAACCCCAGGAAGGAGAATGGGGGGCCCATTCCAGAGATGAAGAATGTGAACGAGTGATCCAAGGGATTGAGCAGCTTCTTTCCCTTGGTATGTCTGGAGAGAAAAGGGGGAAGGATTAAGACTATCAGGGTGGTGGCACGGGACTGAAGAGTAGATGGGGTGGAGTGCTGGGACTTGGTGTGGGGTATTTGAAGTGTGCTCAACTAAATTACTGAAAAGAGCCCTTTAAATTTCATATTCCAGTTTCCAAGCTATATTCCCTTTTTTCCTGGGGCTTCACCTGATTTCTTTCAATGGGGCTTCCCAGTGGATCATATCTAAATGTGAAAGAGCAGAACATTGAATTAAACCCTTCAAAACAACCAACAAATCCTTGCTAAATACCCTCAGCTCCAAATTCCTTGTAACTGGTTTGTAGCCATTCAATAGCACACTGTGATTTAAATTCTGCCTCTGTTCACACCTAGGACATATCTGTGTTCTTACTTTATGTTGCCTGTTGTAGTATTCCTGTTCTAAGTGCATATGCCACGTTCCTTCCAGTCAGATTTGGCTGCTGGCACACAAATCTCAGATGTGATACTTAAACCAAAAGTGCTTTTTCAAGAGTAGGAGTAGATGATACAAGAGGAGGAACCCTGCCCTGTGGGTAATGACATTCTCAGCTGTAGATGTGTGTTGCTTTTGCTGAATTCTTAGAAAGAAACTCCAGAAACCATTAAAAGGAATCTTGGTATAACATCCCTTGGAGGCATCTAAGTTATTGTGGTCTTCTGTCTTGCAGACATTTCTAATCCCTTTGCTGTTCCAGTGGACCTTAGTGCCTATCCCATGTATTGCACTGTCGTTGCTTATCCAACTGACCTCACCACGATCAGGAGGAGGCTTGAAAACAGGTTTTATAGGTGAGTTTGGGTTTGTAGCTGATATTTCTTACAGCCCCATGGAGGACAGTGTGGAGCTGAATGCTGTGTGAAGTCCTTTCAGCAGCTGCATAATATCAGATTGGCCTTGGGCAAAGTGAGTCTTCCTGAATAATGAATTCTTCTGGCCACGTTCTTAAGGCAAAGGCTGCCATAGCTGGATCTGGAGTGTTGGTTTAACACCCTGAGCCTTGCTCTGTGTTGGAGGCAGAGCAGGTTTGCTTTGTTTCCATCCCAGCTGCCTTTGAACAGGGGCTTTGCCTGTGCTGCAGTTGCCAGAAGTGGACTGAATAATACTGGAAAACTGGAAATCTCCATTTTTCCAGTTAATTTGGGAATAAATAATGTCCTGCTCCTCTTTTCCCCTCTGAGGACCACCTGTTTCTGCTTGATCTGAATTCCCAATACCATTTTTTACCAAAGAATCCTACTGAATGTGGAAGAAAAATAACATACACCTTCCTCTCCATGCCATTCCTTTCATTTTGTTTATTTTTCAGGAGAATCTCTGCCCTGATGTGGGAGGTAAGATACATTGAACACAATGCCAGGACTTTCAATGAGCCAGACAGCCCCATAGTCAAAGCAGCCAAAATTGTGACAGACGTCCTGCTCCGCTTCATTGGGTGAGTTTGGACCTCAGAGACCTCACAACTCCAATTCCTGAGATCCTTCATTGTGCATCTTGGTTTTTATCATTGTCCTGCAGAGATCAGAGCTGTACTGATATATTAGAAATCTACAACAAGGTGAAAGCAGAAGACCTGAGCAGTACTGATGAGGAAGAGGAGGTAAGATCATTTCCTTTCCTTTTAAAATTCAGCACATGAAAGAAATTTTGATTTTTGTTGAGTCTTTATTTTCTGGGTAATTGCAGTGGGTTTTGGAGATGAGTCTGTTTAAGCTCACCTGGGACAATAAGCTCCCTGAAGTAAAAATGCTTCTTGGAACTGCCTGTCTTTAATCTTCTCTCAGTACATGATGTTTTGTTGGAAGGATGAGTAATGAGGGGAACTGGGAAGTGGAGCTGTTACTCAGTCAGAAGGACAGCAGCTTTCCATTGTCAGCGAGGCAGCAGAGCTGGTTTCCTTATGTAATTCTATGTCATTTCCCATCAGTTGATCCCTGGAATGAAATGTCAGGCAGAATCCAGGGTAGATATCACTGCCTTGAGCTCCTTCTCTCTCCTCACACCTTCTCCCCTTCAGTGCAGTTTGAAGTGTGCTGTAGTTCCTGTTGCCAAGTGCCCTGTGGTTGTTCTTGGCTGGTTTTTAACCCGTTTTCCATGGCTGAGGCTGCATCCAGACCTGCCCGTGTGTGATCATTCCCTTTGCCTTTAGGTGGCAGAAGTAGATGTGGATTCAGATGCTCCAGGCACTTCCTCTGGGAAAAGACGAGTGAGTAAAATTTCTGCTTTGGTCATTTTTTTTAAAATTTGACTTTAAAAAATATCTCCAGAAGTCAAATTTCAATGCAGCTAATAAAAATAGAAAGGCTGGAGCTGAAGTATGGCAGCTTCTCCTGGGTTTGAGTGTTATATATGACCAGAAAAGGCAAATTTGTCTAATATGCATATTGCTGTGCCATCAGCTCTGCTTTAATCTTCCTGGATTTCTGTTTTTAGTTGGGGAGTGCTTTGAATCAGAGCACTAGGAAATTAATAGAAACTTCAAGTGAACAATGTGAATATTCTGATACAATCTGCAGTACCTGTTTCCCTGCAGGTGAGACGAAGAGTGAAGAGGCAGCCCATGAAAGCCAGTGCTGATGCTTGGAAGGAGCAGTGCCAGCAGCTCCTAAACCTGATTTATGAACGAGAGGACTCAGAGCCTTTCAGGCAGCCCGTTGATCTCTTCTCTTACCCTGTAAGTGCAGCTTCCACATCCAGAATTGTTCCTCCTTTGGCAGCACATCCATGCTGGGCATGGCTCTGTCATCTCCCTTTGTGAGTTGATGTTTTCAGGGAATTGTCTGCAACAGCTCTCGAAGTAAAATAATGACTTGAGCCACTGGATGAACACTGAGGTGATTCTACTGCTGTAGGATTTGAGAGCTTTGATTTTTTCTCTTGTGTGTTCTCACAGGATTATCGAGATATTGTAGACACTCCTATGGACTTCAGCACTGTGAAAGAAACCTTGGAAGCAGGAAACTACACCAGTCCCTTGGAATTCTACAAAGATATTCGTTTAATATTCTGCAACTCTAAAGCTTACACTCCTAATAAAAAGTCTCGTGTAAGTAATAAATTTTAAAGCCTTTTTTTAACAAAGATCTTGGCCCTACACGAGTAAAACACATGGAATGAGGTCTGAAGAGCAAAGCACTTCTTGGTGTAATGAAAATAACCAGGATACATCAATTCTGTGGTTATAAACTTGCTTTGTTCTGCTCCCCCAGATCACTTCTAACATCCATTTTTGACTGGGACGATGGTCACTGTTGCAGCTGTTCCTTGCAATGTTTGTAACAGAAAACTGGTCACCAGTTACTTTTATTTTTTTCAATAATTTGTCTCTGGAAACAAGAAATATCACTTGATAACTGCACATATTGTGGGTGAGGCTACCCAGAGTCAAGGCCTAGAAAGAGGACAGGGAGGTGGTTTAAAGATTTTGACATCTGGTTTACAGGAATTAGGAACGAGGACATTTTGGGTAGCTTCTCTGTGCAGCTCTGTAGGGGTGGTGTAAGGACAGTTCACCAGGGATTTAGTGCAAAAACAAATGTGAGGAGACATGAAATCCAGCTGTTTTTCCCTTGGTATTCGAGTTATCTTAAGGCCTGCTTCCATGCTTTATGGGGATTGAGGAAGGGGACTGTATTTCAGTAATCCAAATAGCCATTTTCCTTCAACTCTGGAAATATTTTGTACTGTTATTAAATCCTTTCATGAAAATACTTTTTGTTGCAAGAATACACAAGGCCCATGGAAGGAAATAACCTGTAAAGAACCTTATAGTGGAACATCACCGTGAATTTCTTCTTTGTGCTACAAAGTCTGGACATCTTTGTGATGGTTTTTTGGCTGATCTTCAAGTTATTCAACTCCAAGAAGCCTGACCATTTTTCCTCACTGCAGATTTACAGCATGACCCTTCGACTCTCTGCCTTATTTGAGAACCACATGAAAAACATCATCTCTGAGTACAAGTCAGCAGTGCAATGTCAGAAGAGGAAAAGACCTCGGTACCGAAAACGGCTGAGGAGCAGCAGCAGTTCCCCCTCAACCAGCAGAGCATCCAGGTAAAACAGGCATGGTGAGCCTGGCTGGCAGTGCCATTCCAGAGGACGGGGGAAATGTGCTTTTGGGAATAACCAGCAACAGTGTTGCTCATTTCCCGATGAAGTTACTATTTTGGGAGATAAAATCGTGCTCAGTTTGTAGTTTGTAATTCTGCCAAGTGAAAGATGGTTGTGGTTACAAGTGTTCCCTCTGGAGAAAATGAAAGATCAGCTGTCTCTTTACCTTTTAACTGTTAAGAGAAGTGTTGTGTAACACTTCTCTACCTTCATCTGATACATTATCTAAGGAAACTGAGTGTTGGTTTTAAAAAGGGAGATAAAATCTCGTCCCTGCAAACTCCTATACCTTTAGCAAAGAGCACCACGGTGTAACTATTTTTAGTGTTATCACACCTGGGAAAAAGAGATCACTTTGCAGAAAAAATCAGTTTTGTGTTTGAGTCTTTGGTGATAACAGATTTATCTCTTTGGGGTATTCTGTGTTTGCAGCCCAAAAGGGAAACAGAAGCAAATGAAGATTCAACCTAAACCCAACCAAAATACCTCACTGCCCCTGACCAGGACTAACTCTTCAGTCTCATCTCATGGTGAGGAGAAATCCAGCCTTTCCCTTACAGCAGCTTGTCTGTGCAGGTTGAGTCTGATCCTCATGAGACACATGCAGAACCCACCTGTTGAAGGAGCAAGGTCCTGGAAATGTGTTGTTTGTAGGTTGTTTTAGCTGAGTTTGGCTGTTGGGAAGTTCTGGGTAAGGATCAGGGAATTGGGAACCTGGGTCTGGCCGTGTTAAGAATTAATCCAGTGACAAAAGCCCAGACTTCCTGTGTATGGGCTTCTCTCCTGCAGCAGTTGTGGATAAATTAATCCTGCTTGGGATTACATTCAGGAGGAATTTGTCTTTCCATGGCTGCAGAGCAGCTTGGTGAGATTAACCTGATTTGGGCTGTTAACTCAGGGGGTACAAAACCTCCCCAGACACAGCCCTGTAAATAGAGCATTAAAATCACCCTGTTGCCTTGTGGTGTCCTGTCTGAAGTTTCAGATACAGCAGAAGAACCTCTGGGTTCAGCCACTGGTGAAGAACTGGAGGGTCAACCATCTTCGTCAGGCTCAAATGCACAGAGCCGGAGTGGAAATGCCATAGATCCAGGGAAAAGCAGACCAGTCAGGAGCAAATCTACACCAGTGAAACAAGGTGAGAAATAAGATTCTGTGCTTCAACTGACTGGTTTCACTGGAGATGAGAGATCTTGCTTCTGTCTGATGTTTATGGAATTACTGCCTCAGTGTAGCATTATATATATATATATCCCCAAACCATACCCAAAAATGGAATTTACTTTACTCTTTACAGTTCTGTGGTGTCTAGTCTGAGGGGTGGAATGCAGATGATTCCATGTGCTGTTTAGTGAAGTCCTTTAAAATCTCTCCAGGTGGAAAACTTGATTGTTCTTAAACTCCTACAGTTCCAGCAGGAGTTACAAAAATCAAACAAACCAAGAGAATCCCCACCCCAAAACCTTCACCTTAAACCAAAGATGAAAAAAAGTTTACAAAACCATTTAAATATTTTTCTCACACGCAAGACAAAGTAGTTGTGATTAGAAGGGAAACACTGCAGGTGTGATAATCTCTGGGACCAGTTACTCAGAGTTTCCACCAAGGTGGGCACTGACTGGGCATTTCCTGAACCCTGCAGCCTTTCCCAAGTTCACACTCCTGTGCTGTAGCAATGCTGGATGCTGTAGGTGAGCTTTTCCTGTCCTGTGTTAAAGAAGATATTTAATCTTCATTGCCAGATTCATAACCCCAAGAATATGGAGGATTTTGGGTCCCAAGCCAGCAAGATACTTGATTTAATTTTCATTTAAGGTGTTCAGCGATCCCAATGAGCTTTCTTGGGTCATTTACTCTCTTGAGTTATGCTTTCCATTAATATTCCCTAGACTAAGCCTTTTGAGAACGTGCATTTGATAGGGAATAAATGACTGCTTGCAGAATGTTATTTTTGTGTATAAATAGGCTTGAAATGGATTTTAGAGTTTTTCCTGCCTTGGCACCCCAGGTAGGATTCACCTGACTGAGTTTTAGATGTTTGTGTCCAACCTGGTCACTCCGGGCTCCTTTTAGTGCCTGGATCTTCACTGAACTCTTGGTCAGGAGAGTTTGCAGTCGTTGTTTCCAGAGAAAAACTTCACTTAGATAAAATTTCCCCTTAAAGCACCTGCTTGTGTCCACAGCACATAAAGGGTGAGTAGGTCCCAGTGGCTCACCCCTGAGCACACCTCAGGGGCAGCTGAGGAGAATCCCACAGGCAACTGAGGCAAACCCCACTTTTTGTGTCCTGTTTGGCTCTGGTGTGATGCTGATGGGGTTATTCTGTTTGCTTAGATCACTCTCCTGATGGGACACTCACCAACGGGGATGGCAGAGAACCCCGGGCAGGAGTGAAGAGGAAGCTGCTGAGCGCCTCAGAAGAGGATGAGCACCTGGAGGAGGCAGAGGAAGAGGAAAAGAAGAAGAGAGAATTAAAGGAAAAGTCTGGTTTGTCTTCATCGGAAAGTGGGGAATCGGGATCCAGCTCCAGCTCTGACAGCAGAAGTGGCTCTGATTCCGACTCAGAATCAACCTCCAGAACAGACCAGGATTACATCGATGGCGACCACGACTACAGCAAAGTGGTGCAATCCAAAAAACCCAAACGGAAAATCAAACGGAAACTCACCGGGGGCAAACGGAATTGGCAGGGCCGAGGGACAGGGAGGAGGGGCAGATGGGGCAGGTGGGGCAGGTGGAGCAGAGGGGGAAGAGGGGGCAGAGGTGGCAGAGGCTGCGGCAGAGGAAGAGGCGGCGGCCGGGGAGGAAGGAGAGGCCGAGGAGGCCGAGGGGCCTCGCGAGGAGCCACCCGGGCGAAACGCGCCCGGCTCGCCGACGATGAGTTTGAAAACCTCTTTGGGGGACAGTTTGGGGAGAACGTGTTTGGAGGGAGATTCAGCCGCCCCCCTCGGATCAAAACCAGGAACGAGGGCAGGAGAACTGTCCTGTACAACGACGACTCCGACAATGACAATTTTGTGCACACCGAGGATCCTTTGAACCTTGGTACTTCCAGGTCAGGCAGGGTGCGGAAAATGACAGAAAAAGCCAGGGTCAGCCATCTCATGGGATGGAATTATTGACAGATGGAAAACTTTGGAACAATTTTAAAAGAACTTCAATGGCCTTCTACTGCAGGGATTTTACCAGAAATTCTACCAAGCAAGTTGTGCGGGGACTCCACTCACGTTTCACAGTGGTGCTTTTCCATCCTGTCAGTTTGTGTTTGTTTTAAAGCTTCAGATCTCCACACTTCATTGGTCAAAACAAGCCTTAGTCATTAGGCCTTAAATTACAGAAATTCTTCCCCACACACTACGAGTTCATCACATTACAGAGGCTTCCAGCTTCTCAGTAAGAACATGACATTTTCAAGTCACGCTTATGACTTCTCTCCCTCGTTTTGTTTTTGTATTATAGAAATAGCACCTTCTTACAGAGTTTTTATGTGGTTTCTGCCATAAATCCTTAGACACAGTAATAATTATAACTTTTGCACAATACACCAATCCTAAAGGCAGCTATAAAATGTTTACAGTTTCTATATTGTAAGAAGGATCTGGATTATTTTAATCTTCCCAGGCCAAATGTTGATGGAATTGTGCTGAACTGAAGTATGTCCATACTACAGTTTTGGGGGTCCTGATGTGCTTTCTATCGGTTCTTTATTCGTGTAAAAAAGTGACAAAGGGTTGGTGCCTTGTAAATATGTAGCAAACCTTTGATGTGGTGTGTCCTATGTGTGCATTAACTTTATTAAAAAGAGAATACTTGAGAAGTATGAATATCTAGACAAAAGGTGCCAAATGCAAAAGTTACTTGCATCTATTTTCTTTTTGTCCGCTCATATTTTTATAGTATTAATCGAGATTGTGCAGCTAAAGGGGTGACTTCAACATTTGAAAGGTTCCTCCTCTTCAAAGCATGATTTTTAATAGTAGCTCAGCTACCTCTTATTTACAACTACTGGAAACTGAAAAGAAAATAGATGCTGTTGTTCAGAGCGTGGTGAAGAAGAGGCGAGAAGGAGCGTAGAGGAGTGGAAGTTGTGAGTAGCTGTATCTTCCTTGTGTTGCCACCATGCAAACAAATGCAGTGGTTCTCAGAGTTCTCAGCAGCAGATGTTTGGGGCAGGTGGGATTTGGTTGTGCAGAGGGGCTGGCTGGCCCCCACTGCCCCGTGCTCCATGGAAATGTGGTTTGGGCCCGTCGGCCCCTCGGAGGTGCCGAGGGAGCTGTCGCCCCCCAGACTGACTCTTGTGTCTCAAGCTTCCAGAAGAGAATTCCTGTTGCACTGTGCTCTTGTTGTCCTGGGAAATGCTGACTTGAAATCCTCTGGCAGTGGTAGTGCAGTTGGTGAGGAGATCCCTGCTCTGGCTCCTCGGTGACCTCGGCGTTGGCGTGGGCTGAGCTGGAGGTGAGCGGCCTCTTCCTTCCTTCCTGGGCTCTGGCTGGAATATACGTGGGACTCCAATTTCCTCCCGTTGTCTGACAGTGCAGAGTCAGGTTACAGAGAGAACAAGTCAAAAGAGACTACAAAGTTCCAGTGGAGTTTTTCAAGGTTTTTAGGGGTTTTTTTAAGCTTTCATCCAATATCCTGAAGTTCTTCTGTGCACAGCTTGGTCAATAATTCTGGAAAACCTCAGGCAGCAAAGAGTGACCCATGTATATTCTCAGATGCAGAAGGAATTTAATTTTTGACTTTCTATATTAAGCACTAGCTATTTTATCTCGCTTTCCAAAAAAATCCTAGTTAGATGCAAAAATGACTTGAAAATAAAAAAAGCAGAGGTTTAGTTTTGTGATGGAGGAGAGTATATCTGAAATTGCTCATTAATATGAGTTTATGGTACAGTACAAAAACCACACTTTTAATTTTGTAAGGAATGTTTGGAATCAGCCGTAATCCATTGCTGGACTTGATCTGGTTTTTGATGGGGGGGGNTCATATATCTGTATATATACACACACATTTATATTTATAAGAAATGTATTATTTGTTTGACTGATTGGTCTTTTTACATATGGTAACCAGGAATAGCATGTATGCATCAGTCCATAGTTGGAATCATATCCCTTAGATCAGTCCTGTGAGCTAATGTAAACACTATGGGTTCTGTCCTAAAGCCTGAAAAGCTTGAAATGCAAAAGAAATGCTTTTTCCCTCTATTTCTGACTGGCCGAAAATCCACTTATTCCTTATTTATTTTGTGTAGGGGTCGGGGAGAGAGAAACCACAGGGATTCCAGAGAAATCATTTTATAAGTTGGTGTATTTTAGCAGCAATTAGAGTAAGATTAAATATGTTCTTAACTGTATCTTTTCTCTGTACTGTGAAGACACCAGTGAAGCATCACTTTGCTGTGGCGTAAGTATTACTGTGTCCCATGACTATGAGCTAGAGCAGGGGGTGCTGGGACAGCAGAATTTAGTGTAAAAAAATAAAAAAAAAAAACCAAATTTTTTTTTTTTTTTTTGTGCATGAGAACCTTTTATAAGCATGACAACTTTGATCTAGAGCTGTTCTTTTTGCTTGGATTTGTGTCTGGATTCTTTCTCTGAGTTGGGCAGTTGATTTCTCATAGTTCTGTGGAATAATGACACTTTTGTCTGAACTTGGATGCTCTCAAATCCCAGATCGTATCAGGGGCCACTTATGGATGTGGTAAACTTAGGATGAGCCCACCAGGTGCAGCAGAAGCAGGATTTAAAGTGAGTTAAACCATCCAAAAGTCTCCCTGCTTCAGACCCTGCCAAGCTCCGGGCAGGCTGCAGAGTCAGGAATGTCCTGTCTTTCCTTGTACTCTCAACAAAAAACTCCAGACTCTGCCTAAGGAATGGGATTTCAGGTCCGATTTTGAGTGGGATTCCTGAGGGTGAGCAGGCAGGCCAGGGGCTCCTCTGTTCCTGGAGATGTTTGGGCATTGGTGCCTCTGTTCCCTCGAGACATCCCGCTGGCAGGATCCTGATCCCAAGCTGCTGGGGCACTTCAGGGCACTTGGGGACACCTTGGAAAAGGTCTCAGGCCCACACACTCCATCCTCCACAGAGACAGGGCTGAAATCTTGTGTGTCTTTGCTCCCAGCTTCTCCCAGCCCCAAATCACTGTCCCTGTAGTACTCCCCTTTCTCTCCAGACCAGGGCATGGATGACAAAGCTTATTTGGCAGTAGTGATGTGCTGTCATCTTGGATATTGGGGAAAATTTTTTCATGGAAAGAGAGAAAGGCATTGGAAGAGGCTGCCCAGGGAGGTGGCAGAGTCACCATCCAAGAACTGAGCACACGTGGCCCTTGGTGGTTCAGGGGCCGTGGTGGGATTTGGTTGACTCGATAATCTTGGAGGCTTTTCCAACCTCAATGATTCCATGATTCAGCCCAAACTTCGCCTGCTTTTTATTTTCTTCATCACCTTTTATTTTCCTCTTTGCCATGCCCCACCTCTCTCCTGTAGTTTCCTTTTATAGGCTATTTATTTATTCTCTTGGAAACTTCGGAGATCGTGATGAGTTTTATTTCAGCTGGACTGCCAGGCTGTAAGGTTTAATCCAAACCTTTGTGTTGGTGCTTGAACTTGGATGGATTTGGGCAGTTTTATCACTCCTCCCTCTTTCCATCACTCCTTTCTCCATCAGCCAAGCAGAGGCCATCCCCTAATCCCAGCCACTCCCACCCTGCAGACACAAAAACCACAAAGAACTGTGGAGAAATGTTTCATGGAGGATTTTTGGCTGCTTCAAATTCTGCGTCCTGTTTGCGTACTTTCATTTTCCTGGCATGTTTTCCTCAATGTCCATCAGCTGCTCCTCCTGTGAGGAAGCAGGACTGAGTAGTTCAGAGAGAATGAAAAAGAGCTGGCACCAGGGGTGTGGCAGAGAGTTTTTAATTAATTTAAAAAATTAAAATACTTTGAGGTTCTCTTGACTCCCAAAAGCAAGATGACCCTTGCCAACCACTTGGAAAAGCTGCTCCTTTTTCCTGTGCTCCAAATCACAGAATATTAACATGAGAAAATCAGTTTAAATCACTAGTTTTTGATAAGAACTTGACTAATTCCATCTTTGAGTGGTGAACATCAGGGAAAAGTGAACAGCTGTAGGTTTAAGGATGTCATGTCCTGATCTGGAGTGTCCCGCCATGGATCTCATGGGTTAAAAACGTCTTTGTGTGTTTACATGTCCTAATTTTATCTTCTTATTTAAAAACCATCCTGCAGAGTTTTATAAAATGCTGATGATTTCCTGAAGGAGCAGTTAACCCTCCAAGGCTAACTATATTTAGTAGGTAGGGAGCTGTTGTTGTGTCTTACAATGTGTATTATAGCAAATCCCTGCGCATGAGCGACAGAGACTTTTCAGCTCTTTAGTATATCCGAGGTTTACACATGGTAAAAAAACTTTATGTACAGTAAGTAACAGCCTGCAAAATTTAGTCTAAAAACTCTTCTTTTTTTAGTCTTAGAAATGCAAAGACTTGTAGGAAGCTTGTACATTTTTACAACGTCCTGTTCGGCCCACAGCGAACTCACACAACTGTGCTACAAATCCCTGAAAAATTTAGATTTCCAGTGGGAATTGCTGTCACAGCCTTAACTCTAGTGTTCTAAAAATGGTGCTGAAATACATTTATGTGCGTGGATGTGGGTACCTGATCCGAGTCTGTGAGATTTCCAAGGCAAACCAAGCACTTGGAGTTACTACTCCTGGTAGTAACTGCAGCCACGCCGGGGAGCTGGCAAATGTGTAAATAGTTAGGAAATAGTTCCACCAGTGGGCAGTTAGGAGCAGTTCCTCGGCTTGGGGGTTTTCATTGGCAAGCACTGTGGATCTTCCTGGGTTTTGGGTCTGCGAGGAGCCGTTTGGGGGGTGGGGGGTGAAATCCTGCCAGAATATTTGCAGGTAAAATCCAAATCTGCCATTTCTCTTCCTAAAATTCCTCCTCAGAGAGTGGTGGCTGCTCGGGTGTGTTCAGAACTCAACGTCTGAGGGTTATTTTTCTGTAGAAATATTAATTCAGGCTCTTCATTCCTCCATGAGTCATTAGAGCAGATTTCATGTAGAAATACCACTTGATGTCGGAGCAAAATTCACGTGATTTAGGCTCTCCAGGTTGTGTTCTGGATTTAAAATACTCCAAAAATGCACAAAACTATTAGAATTATGTCTACTTTCGATATTTTTTTTTTTCAGGTGATATTTATGCCCATATCTTCACATCCGCTATCTCAGGTCCCTTTAATGAATACTTCAGGGATTTTGATGCCACGTGTTGGCAGACCAAATGTAATATTTATATGCAATGAGCTGTTAGTTTTTTGTATTGTACAAATGTAAATTTGTAAAGATTTTTTTCTAGAGTTTTTTTGAAGTCACTGATGTAATCTAGGATGTTTCATTTTCCAGCTGTGGGATTGTCTTAATAAAAAAAAATAAAAAGAGAAACTCTTACTTTGGTTTTGCATTGCTTACTGGGTAGTTGAGACATCAAAATATAAAAAAGAGTATGTAAAATTTAGTTTTTAATGTAAAAAGAAAATTGCTTTTTGATTCAACTGATTGATTTTATATTTTAATGGAAACTTTTATAACCTGGATATAGAAACTTTATTTATACCGTGGGTAGAGAAGCTTTATAAACTGTGAAGAGCTTGGGCAGAATGGGATGGAGACCCTCACCCTAATCACCATCTGATCTGGCTCCAAAGTACCATTTTTCTGGGAAAAAAAGGATAGCAGCTAATGATTTCTCGGGGAAAGAAGGGAAAAATGCCTGAAAGTGCTATGAAATGGCTAAAAACGCCATGAAAGGAGCAGGGGAGGAGGAGGCTCCTGGTTGAGGTCCCTGAACCACTGTGGGACAGGGGGTGGGTTCAAAGGGTGACTCGGCTCGAGGAGAAGGTTGTACCTGTTATCTAAGGGATACTTCATGGAAAACAAGGAATTACTCCTTTTCCACCTCTGTTCTTGCCCTCTTGTTAAATAGCAGCAATAACATTGTTTAAACAGGGATTTTTGAGGGTGGATGGGGCCGGGTTTGTGTGGAGCGGCCGAGGGCAGGTGCTGACAATAAATATACAGAATAAACTCGGGAGGAATTTCTTCATGGAAAGGGTGGTCAGGCACTGGAAGGTGTGAAGTCCCCATCCCTGGAGGTGTCCAAGGAAGGACTGGAGGTGGCACTCAGTGCTCTGGGCTGGTGACAAGGTGGGCATGGGGCACTGGTTGGACTCGATGGTCTGGGAGGCCTTTTCCAACATGAATGATTCTGGGATTCTGTCATTCTACTTTGACTTTTCCCCTTATTAATCTGCTGACTTACTTGACATTTCACTTTATTGTGCTGATTCCAGTGGCATTTCCTCTCCAGTGGGAATGAATATCTCCTTTTTAATACAACACTCATCCTCCAAACCCTGGGGACAAAAGGGCTTTTTTTTTTTTTTTCTTGGCCTCGATGGTTACAGAGAACAAAATTAAACTTGTTTTGCAGAGATGCTGGAGCCCCCCTTTATGTACATCCATCAGATGGCATCGGAGGGAAGGAATTCTGCTCCCTTCATAGCTGCTTGACCTTTGCTAAATGCCCCTTGGCTGTCCTTCTGTCGATATTATATTGATACCATATTGATATTATGTCATAGCTGTTATACACTTTATATCATGTTTAGGTCATATGTGATAATACATGTTATAAAATACATGTTATAGAACACATGTTATAGAATACATGTTATAAAATACATGGTATAAAATAGCAGAGTGGTAGAGAAGAATTATTTCCCCCCTGCACTGTGGAAATGCGTTTTGTAGAAGTACCTTTTTAATGGTAATTTTTATAGATGTCCTAGAATTCAACTGTGATTTTTATGCGTTTCAAGAATGTGTGGACTCAACACAGCCTTGCAGTGATGTGCAGGACAGCTGGGTCATCCCAACGCTCATTTCCAGCCTGGGAAGCCCCAAACCTTTTTGAATTCCCCATCGCGATGCTTTAGGAGTGCAGGGCGCTGCCAGTGACACCGGTGGTCGTGAGCCCTCCCGACCTGCACAGCAGGGAGAGGCCAAGCTTTGCCTCCATCCCACCTTTCCAGCTCACGGCAGGCGCTGGAATGGGATGATCTGAGCTCCAGGAGTGTTTGGACAGCGCCCTCAGGCCCGGGGTGGGATTTTGGGGAATGGTGCTGTGCAGGGCCAGGATCTGGGCGCCGTGATCCCTGTGGGTCCCTTCCCACTCGGCAGAGTCAGTGGCTCTGTGTGATTTGCCCTTCATTTGGTACACCCGGGAGCTGGGCTTGGGGACAGCGTGAGGCCGGTGGCAGGCTGGGTTTGAGAACCTTTGGAGCTGTGTGGAGCTGTTTCGAAGGCCGGGGGGTGCCGGGTGGGGCAACCCCTCCGTGCCCCGTCTGACGGGACTTTCGGGTGTCCTTGTTTCTGGGTGAATAAAAGCGTCTTTGTGCCGGGCCTCGGCGGATCAGGTGTGGAGCCGGAGCCCGTCTGCTGACGCAGGTGCGGGCGGTGCTGGCAGCGCTCCCGGCCCGGGCCTTGCTCCCGCTCTGCCCCGGGACAAACCCTTCCCTCCGCCGGCGGTGTCCGGCCTGGGGCTGACGCAGGACCTGCCCTCCTCCATCAATATTTGCTCTGGTGCCAGGAGGGAACGCTCGCAGCGCTCCCGCAGGAGCTCCAGCCTCACACGTCCCCGCAGACGGCGCCGGAGCCCCGCGGAGCATGAGGGACCGGCTGGCGGAGCTGCAGCAGCGAGTGGCGGCCGAGGGGGACCCGCACGACGACTCGCTGCGCTTCGAGAACCCCGCGTTCGTCGGGGACGATGCCAGCCCCGTGGGCCGGGCGCTGCGGGAGGCGGCCGAGCTGTGGCGGGCGCTGGAGCGGCTGGAGCAGCTATCGGAGAGCATCGACAGGACGCAGCAGTCGGTGCTGTGCTGCACCTCGGAGGAGAGCATCGCCCGCGAGAAGAGCGG
>VZRQ01010454.1:155726-206135 GCA_013397975.1 Machaerirhynchus nigripectus
GGAGCTGGCGGGCATCGACCTGGGCGCCCAGGACGTGGACCTACTGGCCGAGAGCCCCCAGGGACCTCGCATCGTCGGCCGCGACCTGGAGGAGCTCAAGGCCAAGCATCACCTCGGCCTGGCCCAGGCGCGCCAGCGGCAGCTGCTGGAGCTGGAGGCGCAGATGCTGGAGCTGCGCGGGCTGTTCCTGCAGCTGGAGGGGCTGCTGGCCCAGCAGCACGGCGCTGCCGACAGCGTGGAGCAGCACGTCCTGCGCACCCTCGACTACGCGGCCCAGACGGGCGGCGAGGTGAAGAGAGCCGGCAAATACCAGCGGCCGTCGCGGCTCTCGGCCCTGCTGACGGCGGCTCTCGGCCTCTGCTCCTGCTGCCCCTGCCTGCCCTGCCCCGGCCGAGGCCTGCGCTGAGCCGGGGCTGCGCGGGGGAAATCCGGCAGCGCTCGGGGATTCACCCCGTGCTGGGCAGGAAGCGGTGTCGGGAGGCCGCTGCTGGCCTGTGCTCCTTGAACAGTGCGGCACCTTGTATGATGGTGCGAGGACCATGCGCACCTTGCCCAACGGTGTAAGGGCCATGCACACCTTCCTTGATGGCACAGAGACCGTGCACAACCTGCTCAGCGATTCCGGGTCCATGCACATCTCACACGGCACTATGGGGATCACACACTCCTTTCCTGATGGCACAGGGACCACGCACACCTTGGATGGCAGCGTGGGGACCAGTTGCCCCTTGCATGGTGGTGGAGTAGCCATTCACACCTCACCTGGCAGCTCCAGGACCAGGAACCTCTCGCATGGTGGCACAAGGACCACCAGCACCTCTCCTGATGGCACAGGGACCCTGCACACCTTGCATGCAGCATGGGGACCAGGCACACCTTGTGCAGTGATGTAAGGACATTGCACAGGTTGTATAATAATGTAAGGACCATGCACACCTTGCTCGATGGCACAGGGACCTTGCACACCTTGTCTGGTGGCACAGGGACAAGAACACCTTGCATGGTGGCATAGGCACCACACACACCTCTCCTGGTGGCACAGGGACCCTGCACGCCTTGATGGCATCACGGGGACCGTGCACCTGCATTGCAGCACCCTGCAAAGAAAAGCACTTTGAACACTCCAAAACCTGACTGCAGAACTGTAACATTTCTTGGTTTTGTTATTGTTTCAGGGAGAGAGGGAAAAAAGCCTGTTGAAGTTTTTGGCAGGTCTATGGTTACATGTGAGGGGACTCAGTGGCTCGGTGCCACCAAAGAGCAGCGTGAAAGCTCCTCCACCACATCCCAATCCTGATTCTCCCCACTTCCTCCAATTTCTACTCCCCTGGGGGTTTTGGGGGCATTCATGTTGCATTTTGGTGCATTCATGCTGTTTTGCTGCATTCATGTTGCATTTTGGTCGTGGCTGGTTTGCCAGGCAGTGGGTCAGGTTTGGGCTGGGTGTTCCTCATGGCTCATCCCGTGCTCTGACACCAGGAGGGGCTTTGCACAATTTTTTGGGGAATCCGCAGGCTTTTACTTCAACCAGCCAATATCCCACATGTGCTGGAAATGCTGGGAACTTGTAGTGGCCCTTTTTTCTGGTTCCCATCACTACCTGAATTTCCCAAAACCTCTGAAATTAGAGCCTGGGGCCTGGTTCAGCTTTTTGGGACCCTTTGTGGAAGATCCCTCTGTGTCCTGGCAGTTCCTGGCAGCTCATCCCAGTGCTTTCAGCGACCCTTACACTTATTTTCATCTTCTGGCTGAGCTTTAATAAAACAATTTCTCAATAACCTCTTGAATGTGGAGAGTTATTTCTTTGCAGCAGGGAGCCCAAAGCTAAGGAAGAGCAGAAACAGAATGACTTCTCAGTGTGCTGATTGAGTTACACTCTTAGGAATGTAGAAAATTTAATTTTCAGTCTCATAAATTCATATTTTCTGTTGACCTGGAAGACCCCCACATCAGAAATGTCCATCCCTATGAGAGCTCTGGGAGCCAAGCTGAGTGGTCTCCATTACCACCCTCTTCCCCCTTCTTTATTTTCCATTTGTGAGCTCAAAATGAATGTTCCTTTTTCATTCAAATTTTGATGAATGGAAGATCACGTTGATTTAATTTTCATTTAAAAAAATAAATCCACCACTTCTAGCCCACTGGAAACACCCCTTGCATCTCACATCCAACCCCACACTTACTGTGTGGCTGCAACAGCAGCCTCCTGGGAAGCACTGAAGTTGCTTACAGGCTCCCAGGATACAGGGAGAAGGGAAATAAACCCGCTGAGGTCGGAAGGTGGCAAATCTAAGCTCAATAAAACATATTTAACCTCCTTTCACGCCCCACTGTCACAGCTCCGTGCAAACAACCTCCCCGGAGCCCTCTCGGGTGGCTGGGCAGCGTCTGGCCCGACTGGTTTTGCTGCTCAGGAGATCATTATCCATAAACCACAGGGGGAAAAGCTGTAACCAGCAGTGCTTTCAGTCAGGACGTGTTCCCAGGGGATTTCGTGGAGCACGGCTCCCCCGGAGCCCAGCACAGAGGGGATGGTCCTGGGCTCGTGGGGCTGCAGCAGCCACGAGATCTCCTGTGCGTGGGATTAGCAGGAAAATAACCCTCAGTTGTGTTCAAGGATCCATGAAGGAGGAAGAAAACAGGAGAAACTTTACACCTCAGAGTGGATCTTCCCACCGATGAATTCAGTGGTTAATGAGATTTTATGTATTTATGAATTTATTTTTTTTTTCTGCTGGCTGGTGGCCTTTCATTAAATACTGGCCTCAGTCAGGATCTAATTACTGCAGAGCAAAATAATTAATGCTATTTAATGTGGGCATTACACCCAACACCCAACAGGATGGGGAAGATTCCCTTCTCTTCTGAGGAAGGGCTGGGACTTCATCTGGAGCACATTTAGGAATATTCCTGGAGATGGTGACACCGAGGTGGAGAACCTGCTGTAACAACTCCAAGAATATACACAAGAGAGCTGTTTTAATTATGTCCCAAATGAGCATCAGAAATGTAAAAAGTTCACATTTAAGGGGAAAAATAAGAGAAAGACAAAGTTAAAAATGCAAGCCCCTCATCTCTTCTCCGTGCTTACACACACGGAAGGCACTGAAAGAGGAATTTTTGGTAAAATGCATAAAAAGGAGCTGGATGAAAAGCCCAAAGCCTTTGTAGCTGTGCTGGCAGCACTTGCAAAGTCTTTCAGTTGAAGAATTGTCACTGAAAGTAATTTTTTTTTCAAGAACACAAAATCTTTTGCTGACATTTAGACGAGTAAATAATTCCAGAGCAAATTAATCACCCTGCAGAACTCGTTTTTAAGGTGAGATGGGTTATCACAGCTCAGCAGTTCCCGCTCAGGGACCCCAGGGGGGTTGTGAATTCCAGCTCAAACACTGAGCTTTGGTCCCTGCGATGCTGCTGATTTTTGATGTCATAACAAAACCCCACAAACAGAGTTATTTCATGTAAATACAGCTTTTTAAAAGCCTCCTGATCACTGAAAAGGAACTCAGCTCCCTGAATTCTCTCGTGTTTGAAGCATCTCTGGCCAAACCTCTGGACATCCACATTTATCAGCAAAATTGGAGGGGAAAGTTGAGCTGTGATTTCGTTTTGTTGTTCTCCAGTTCCCCAGCACAAGAAGAAGGATGAATTCTTCATTCAAAATATTTAGATATTTTAATCCAATAGGAGACATTGAATTGATTATATTTGCATTTTCTTCATTGAAAACCATCACCAAATATTTCCATTTCCAGAATTTTTCAAAAAGGGTTTTTTTTTTATTTCTCAAATCATACTTGGTAATTTTATTGCAAATATACTTAGTGTCAAATCAGAAATTCATTCTTCTGTGGGGGCTACCAAGTGATTGCCTTGCTTCAAAACACTTTTTACATTTTCCCCCCCAACCCAGGAACGTGTCTGCAGTTTAAATTGACTTGATTTGTTTTCTCCCCAGTTTTTCCTGTATTTTCCAGTAAATCAACAACTCTATTCATAGAGCTCATCCAGTATCTGCTGCTGCCTCTCCAAAAAACACGGAGATCTGGCTCATGAGCCTTTCTGCGGGAGCAGGGATCTCTGCCAAGAAATTCAGGGGACACACTGCTTGTCTTGGAAACTCCATCCTTGGGCTTTATCAACAAATTGAGCTCATTTTTGGTGTTAGCTTCAGCTGGATGTCTTTGTGTCCCCGATCTCTGTGGGCAGCCTGGAGCAGGTCACATCTCAGTTTGAGATCATTTTTAAGGGTGTTTCACTACAGGCATGAACTAAATTGTGTTTTCCAGGGATAAAATATTGCTGTTGGATTTCCCTGTCAGGGATGAAATTTTATGTCCACGTCTCTTCCTGCAGTCAACTCATACAAAACCTACCAGTAATAATTTTGGATCACAGAATCCCAGAATGGTTTGGATTGGAAGAGACCTTAAAGATAATCCAATTCCACCCCCTGCCATGGGCAGGGACACCTTCCCCTATCCCAGATTGCTCCAAGCCCCATCCAGCCAGGCCTTGGACACTTTCAGGGATGGGGCAGCCACAGCTTCTCTGGGAACCCTGTGCTAGGGCCTCCCCCTCCTCACAGCCAGGAATTCCTTCCCAAAATCCCATCTGACCCTGCCCTCTGGCCGTGGGAAACCATTCCCCCTTGTCCTGTCACTCCCCGCCAGCTCAGACTGGAAATTCCTGTTTCCCTGAATCCTGTGAAGTGTGCCCAAATCTTTGCTTTTCCAAGCACAGACCCAGATTTAGGGTTTGAGCCTGGCTGGGAGGGCAGGGCTCTCATGATGGGAGAGAAGGGAGAGGGATTTGCAGCAATTTTTTATCCTCACCGTGTTCCCATCACGCCGGGGAACAACGGATACGTCACAGTCTGCCAGGAGCCCACACTGGCACTGGGTGATGCCACAGGAGATAACAGCTTCTGCAGGGATGATCTGGTGCCTAACTGCTGTTTGCAAAGCTCCAAGAGAGATCCAGGGGACAGTGGGATGTTGTCCCTGGCAATCTGCATTGCCGAAGCTCTCGGAGCCTTGGGAATGGGTCACGCCCAGAGACGGGACAGTGGTGACGTCCACGGGATGGCAATGCCCTGGCTTTGCCTGGAAACGGGGTCAGAGTCGCCTTTGCACCCATGATGATCACCAAGGCTTTAAATAGCCCCAAATTCGAGTTCTGGTGCAATCCTCACTTCACAGGGAGTTTTTATTTTGGCTTCACACCCCTCTGGGCTCTGTGACCTGGATCAACTTCTTCTTCTCTAAAAATGGGCTTTGTTTGAATGATTTTGTCAATCCATGTGCACTACAACATTTCCATAGAGGCTTAGATAAAGCCTTTCACTCGGAACACGAAGTTTTTCAGATTGGATTAACACTGAGAGGTAAAAAATCGACTGTTCAAGCCCAGCATATGGGTCAAGCTGAACTTTGTTGTACCAAATACACCTTAAAGATAGTTTTACCTCCTGTTTGTAATGGCACAGAGCCATGTGTGATGAGGAGCTGTTTTACAGCTCCAGTGCTCTGTCTGGCTTGCAGGAGTCTGTCTCCAAGACAGATCCTGTGGCGCTTGGTTTTATGGGAAAAGGAGGTGGCCTCTCTGTCCTCCAGGAGAGGCCCAGTATTTTCCATTCTTCACAAAATTACAGTGGCTGAGCGACATAATTTCCCTTATGTTCCTCAACAGTGAATCCTATTTCCCAAATATTAGCACAGCAATAAACCTGAGACCTGTAGAAAGCTTTGGAGCCATCGGCTGCTGGTGAGCGAACTCCTGGCGGTGACTTCCAGACGGAATCATGGGCAGAAAGCAGCAAACAGGAGCAGCCAATGTCATAAATCACAGTTATTACCTGACATCATTCTTTGAGCCACAAAGAACAGCTTTTACTTGACTTTATTTTTTTAACAGAGATGTGAATCAAACGTGAAGTGGGAAAGCTGGAAGAGTGGTTTCCAAGGAGGAGCAATCCTCTTCCTGCTCTCTGGGTGACACGGTGAAAACCTTTGCTGCCTTTTTGTCCCCAGGCCATTCGGAGGGTGAATATTTCTGCATTTAATCTGATGTTATGCAAATAGGAAGAGAAATAATCGTGCCAGTGCCTCTCAGAGGTGAGGGTACAAAGGCTTTCCACGGCTTTCCACACCAGGTTAGCACAACTGCAATAAGACTCTGTTTTACTCACTGCTTTACACTCAGCTCAACTCTAAACCAGCTCCTTTTTAAATCATTTACTCATTTTCTTTTTATATGGAGCCTGCCAGGCTTCAAAATAGCTGAAGTGGAGAGTGTTAGGAATAGAGGGGCAGGGAAGATAAACAAGCTTGAGAGCAGCGCACAAACGCAGCGCGTTCCGTGCTGGAACGGGAACATTCAGGCACTTTTTCCAAAAGAAGCAATTAGCACTTTTTAAATAGCTGTATTATGTGGCTGCAAAAACTCCCCCTGTTCACTGCCATGAGGAACGGATGAGGTTTATTCGCCACAACAAAATGGATTTTATTGAAAACAGGGAGCAGATAGAAGACCTGAAAATGAAACTTCTGTTGGAAGTTAGTGGCTGTATAATCCGAGTGGAGAAGGGAGCTGGGTTGGTTAAGGTGGACAGCAGATATCCATAGGTTTGCTACAGGAATTTTTTAAAGTTTCCATAGTTCTTGCCACAGCATTCTCAGAGTTGAAATGTTTCCAGATGTATTTCAATATAGAATCCCAGGATGGTTTGGGTGGGAACGGACACTAAATCCCATCTCATTCCACCCCCTGCCATGGGCAGGGACACCTTCCACTATCCCAGGGTGCTCCAAACCCCGTCCAACCTGGCCTTGGACACCTCCAGGGATGGAGCAGCCACAGCTTCTCTTGACAACCTGTGCCAGGGCCTCACCACCCCCACAGGGAAGATTTTAAGGCTGAAAACCATCAGCAGCACAGGAAGACCATGGAATTCCTCACCCACACCCACAGGGATGGTTTGGATTCAGCTCTATCCATAACAGCTGTAGGAAATCCAAATCCCAGCTGGGGTGACTGGAGGGACCATAGGGTTCATCCAGTCCAGCATCCCACAAGCCCAGGTCAGCTGGGGCTTTGCTCAGCCAAGTCTTAACAACCTTCAGGGATGGAGACCTCAATCTCTGGGAAATCACCCATCGGGGGGGTTCTGTGAAACAAATTTCTATTAAATTTGGTGGATACTGGGAAAAATGAAGTGCAGGTTGGCTGTAACGTGGGACCTGCAACATTTCCTCTAATTTTGCTCCATTTTCTTGCATTTTAGCCATGCCTTGTCAATGTTCAGAAATGGAAATAGGGACTGGAGCAGATGCGCCTCAGTCTCAGTCTTTCTCTCAGTCTCAGTCTTTCTCTCAGTCTCGGAGAGAAAATCAGTATTTTGTCCTTTTGTCTCTGAGCTGTTGAGGAAGCTCTGGGAGAGGACTGTGGACGTGACCCAGCAGATCTGCTCTGCTGTGGAACACGGGCCCGCTCTCTTGTGCTGCCTCAGAATAGAGTTTAAAAGAAATAAGTCTTATTTCCATACTGAGTCATTGCTGGCACTTTGTTGAGCGACTGAATTTCGTTTCAGCTGGTGGTGAATTGGGGGCAGGTGCAGAGGATCAGCTTTTTGTTTTCCTGGCAGATGCAAGGAGGGGGGAGAGCCACGCAGTTCTCCTCCATAAAGCAGCCACAGAATAATGGTAAATTAAGGCTAAAACATTTCTGATGACTGAAGGCAGAAGCACGAAGTTCCAGAAGAAAATGTGCGCCACAAAAAACCTGAAGTTTTCAAACTTGCAAAATATGGGTTTGTTATAATGCCACAAATTCATCATTTGTTTTAGTGGGTTTGAAAGTTATCATGAAATCATTTAGGTTGGAAATAACCCAGCTGGAGCAGCAGAAGATGGATGAAGTCACCCAGCCCAGCACATCCTGGTCCCAGGTAGGTGGGAGGTGTTACAACAGGTACAGACCTCAGTGCAGACCCTGCCCAGCCCGTTGGGCCCTGGCCACACAGATATTTCTCACCAATTCACTGCAATCTGTTTTTCACACTTATATCATTACTAAATGTGGTTTTGGGTGATTTGGGCCTGTTGTTTTATTTTTTAAATGGTTATTTCTCAGAAATAGAAAAGGCTACAATAAAACTCTTCAGCAATTTCAAAGCTCTACCTTGAGAAAAATGATGTAATAAAATAAACTATGAAATCTTTGATTCGCTGATTAAATTCATTTTTTAAACACTGGCAAAGCTGCAAGATACTTTTCACTGTTGGACAGCGAATCCTCCTGGCTTTGGGGGCAGCCAGTTTTGGGGCAGGCAGATGTACAAGCACAGGCTTTGGAGTGAAAGAAAACCCGAGTGGTGATTTCAGGGGAGCTCCACCCCAGGGCTCACATCCTGCCTCCGTTTATCCTTCCAGGGATAAACTCTGAGCTGTAATTCCACCCCTGTTCGGCAGTTTCATCACTTTTCATCATTTTCCATCGTTTCATCGTTTTTCCAGCCAGCGACAGCCATGTCCCAGAACTCCTGTCCCGGGTAGTGACAACACAAGCAGCCGCTTGGCCGCTCCAGGGATGCTGCTGAGGCTCCTGCAGCCCATCTGCCACGCGCGTTCCAGGGATTTGTGTCTCCAGCGGGGAGGACACAAGGAGTTATTTATGTGTGGGTACACACGGGCTCCTCTTGGAGCAGCCCCGGCAGATGGATCCCTCCGGAAAGCTACAAATCCCTCACTTAGACACCTCCTGAGCTGAGGGATGGGCAGTGACTGCTCGGGCGGGGGATGCTGCAGGAGGCGGATGCTGGAGCCAAGCCTCCTGCCGGCTCCATGTGGCCACGGGGATGTCCATGGCCCTGTGCCCCTGGACACTCCTGCAGGTGGGAAAGACCTGGGCGGGTCTGGTGGTGCGTTTTGGAGGAGGAAAAGTGGGTGGGAGAGGAAGGAACCGAGGCCCCGTGGGTGCCTGGCGGGGAGGCTGCGGGCTCAGCTTGCAGGGAACGAAGGGCTGAAATCCTGGAATTGGGCTGCAGTCCCTGCTCCATCCCTGTCCCACCCAGCGGTGCCATGGCCACCCAGGGCAGTGTCCGGGGAGCTGGAGCCATCCCTGAGCCAGCAGCAGCGACCCCCTGTGCCAATTAACCCCCAAAGCGGAGGGAGGGCAGTGGGTAATTAACCCGTGAGCGAAGGCACCGCGGGCAGATCCCGGCTCTGCCTTTGCCCGTGACCGCATTCCAGAGCGGAGCCTCCCACTCGGCTCACCCCGGGCTGGCTCGTTCCCACCAGCCCTCGGCCTAATTAAAGGGTTTGATGTGTAGTAATGGTTGCACTAATTAAATGTTGCTGTTTATCATTAAATAATGAGGCTCATTAGCATAGGCTGTGCAGCGAGACGCTCGTGGCTGAGCTCCACTGTCTGGCTCTGCCCGGGAACCCTGGGAGTTCCCTGCTCCAAAACAGGATGAGCCATGCTTTTCCCAGCATATTAAAGCATTTTGACTTGTTTAGCCAAAAGAATTTAAAATCGGGAACATTTTAACAGGCTGTGGAGGGAAACATCCATTTGCTTGCTGCTTTGGGTCACCATTGATCCCTTCAGCATTCCAGAGGCACGGGGAAAATCGGATACCGAGCACATTCCCACAGGGAACATCTCTGCATGTGTACAAAGCTAAATTGATTACAAGAGTGCAGCCAGCACTGTGACAAATTTCAGCTGGTTGTTTTGCTGGTGCACCATAGAACAGTGTTTTTTGTGTCATTTCTGCACCATAATTCTCAGGTTTCCTGAGCTAAGCAGAGAAAAGGTTTGAAGAGCAAAATATTAAAGACTCATATCCACTGAAATATTCACAATATAAAATCTTAACACATCCCCAACACTAATCTCAAACATGCCAGCCACTGAGGCAAAATAAAAACTGGGGGGAAAACCCCAAAACATGCGGCAGGGCTGAAAATCCAGCTTGTTTTCACCACTCGGTTGCAGACAGCCCTGGTGAATCAGAGAGTCCTTTTTAGTCCTCATTTTATATAATTTATTATCAGAGGGGCCAGGTGGGATCACTGTGGCTAAAGATTATCAGCATTTCCATTACCATCACTTTGTAGATGCATAAGCATCCCTCAGGATTGAGATGGTCCAAGGCTTTGCTTAGGAAGAAATTTCTACCCTCAAAACTCCGAGTGACTTAGGAACCATTAAGGAGGGCAAAAGGAAAATTAAAAAGTTGATTTTGCTCATTGTAGATGTTTTTTTCACCCCTCATAACCTGGAAGGCCGGCAGTAGTGGACACTGCTCCTTCCTATTTGTTTGTTTTCTTGGAAAATATCTTTGTATCTGGAGCAAAATGGGGCAAAAATGGGATTTTTTTGGTGGTAGGTCTGTTTCTGGAATGGGGTTTGTGCTTGTGCTCCTGCAGAAGGGCAGAGCTGGGATTTACCCCGGGTGTGATGTTTTTCTCTCTCTGTTAACAATGGGAAAAAAGCCTGGATGTAGTGTTGTGAAACTGCACTGGAAGAGGGAAAACTGGGAGTGATGAGAACCGGAGCAAATGCCCTTTTGCTGGATACAATGGGATAATTTTATTCATAAAATGGCAAATAATTTCCATGCTGGAAAGCATTTTGCTCTTTTCTAGCAGGGAAACAATGGGCACAATTCATGCAAACACCAAGGAAAACACATCTGAAGGCAGAGAGAGCTCCAGAGGCTCCGTGTGAGCGTGGTAAATGCTCCTTTAATTCCACATCCAGCCCCGGAGCTCCCAGAGGGACCATTGCCACACGTGATGCCGTGCCCTGGATCAATAGGTTAAAGCTTCCTCATCACTTTGTACCAGTGGGTCAAATAAAGCTTATTTTTAGCTCCCAAACCTCCTTTGTGCTGTGGTGTCCAAGAGGGAGGAGCTCCCTGGAACCTGTTGGATTTGGAATTCTTTCCTGTTGGAGTGTTATCTCCACGTGAGCATCAGACAAGGGGTTCGACCCTGATCTATTTATTTCCCATTAGGGGAGCCTATTAAAGAAAGTTAGAGGACGACTCAGAGGGCAAAAATTATTCCTCTTGCTACTGAGAGTCAGGAAAGTAAGAGAAAAGAATTTTATTCATCCCTTGCGAAGCAATTCCAGGTTCTGGGTCCATCTGTGTCAGGCAAATATTCAGGAAATATTCACCCACATTAACGCATGGACAATGCCAGGATGCCCAGGAAAATCCCATCTCCTGGCAGCACCTGGGACCTCACCAAGAAAACAAAAATATTAAATCAAAACTAAGATTAAAACTAAGATTAAAATTAAAATTAAAATTAGTGTTATGCCTGGCTGGGAAGGAGAGGTGTTCCCTGAGCCTGGCAAGGGATGTGGGGCTGTAGCACATCCAGGGATTCACATCCACAAGAGCTCAGATGGGACATGAGATTTGTGGGAATCAGTGGCGTGGCATCCATGAATCTATGACAATATACAATATTTCATATATAAAAATATCTTACACCCTGCGTTGCTCACAGTCACAATGTCCCATCTGAAATTTACCCTTCCAAGAAGATTTTTGGGAAGACTGGGAAGAAGAGTTGTGCTGCAAAATGACACTGATTTCTTATTTAAAATAGACTTTCCTGGGGTTTCGTCTCCGTGCTGACTCTGTGTGAGTGTGTGGGTTTTATTCTTTCATTAAATAAAAACCGAATGAAAATAAGGATCTATAAAGTTGGAGAGCAGGAATGACTCTGTTGCCTCTGGGGAGAGGCCGTTGGCTTTGTCTGAGGTATTTTATTACTGAGAGCTGCAAAACCACTCCTTTGCTTGCAAAAACAGCTACATTTTAGTTTGGTAGCATTTGGGGGAGGACTGTGATCAACTGAGAGGTCGATTTTTTACATTTTCTGTACAATTCAAAATGCAGAAAACACAAATTCAAATTACATCCAAATTAAATTCAAACCTCAAAAAGGCCCTTTTTGCTTACACAGAAACAGCCTGAATCACCCCCCATGCTGCCACATGCAGGAGCTGTTTCCTTAATGTGTTTTTCCCAAGATTTGGCAAAACTTAAATTTCTAAAAGGTTTTCCTTTATTCACACATCACATTCCTCCATCCCGCATATGGCCAAACCTGCTCGAAGCTAATCAGTTCCAGGAGCTGAGGATGCACCAGGAGGCACCAAACACCTGAGAGTGAAGAATTAATGTCAGGCAGACAAAATCTGAGAGTCAGGATTACTCCGGCTGGTGTTCTCCTGGCTATCCAGAGGGCTCAGGGAATTCAGGAGGAAATTCCACAGGAAGTTTTGTGCCAGGTTTTGCTTTGGCCGCCTCCTCTGCTCCCGTGCTGCGTCACCATTTCACGGAGCACACGGAATATTCGAGGATTCATTATTTCCACCTCTATTTCCCCCAGGAGCCAACATGAAACTTCTTTTTTTTTTTTTTAATTTAACTCACAAGAAATACTGAAAATTGCTTTGAGCAGCCAAGGCCATACATAAAATACAACAAGCAAGCTCTGCTGTGCATAAAATACAAAAAACTGCTGCTCCGGTCCAGTTCTCCATGTGCCTGGTAAAATAGGGGAATATGGAATAACAGGCTTAAAAACCCCCTTCATTATGGAATAACAGGTTTAAAAACACTTGTTCTGTACCAAAACCTTAAAAACTGGCAGTGGGAATACTAAATTCTTCAGCAGGACTTTACTGCCCGGGTTTTATCTCTTTTCCAGCTGCAGGTTCCAAATGAGTGCGCAGATCCCAGCATCCATCCTGGACCTGGAGACGAGTGGGGTGGATCCAGTGGTCGGCGTCCGGCTGGTGTCTGCTCCATTCATCCCCACCAGCAGGGATGCTGCTCTGCCTGCCAGATTTCTGGATCCATAATTGGATCAAAAGTAGGTATTAAAGGGAATGTTTCAGGCTGGTGAAGCCACGGCCCTGGGTGGCTTGGAAGAGGAGAAAAGAACAGTCTTAATCGAGGAATTCCCAATTAGAGGGTCAGCAGAGCTGCATGGAAAAGGGGAAGGAGAGGGAGGAGGCTGAGACTGCAGAGCAGGCACTCAGCAGTAACCAGGGTTGGAAAACCAGGAGTGGATGGCACCAATTTTTCCATAAGGGTAGGGACAGGACGGCCCAGTGACAGCACAGCCCTGACTGGATCATATTTCAGAGCTGAGAAAATTGTGTAGATGGAAAGAAAGACGTGGCTTATGGAAGTGGTTTATGAGTAATTACAGTTTGCGTGCTTTAAAAACCACATCCCAGCAGAACCGGGCACGAGGCCGCAGCCTCAGCCCCCCAAGGTGGGAGCAGCCACGTGGAGCTGAAATGGGGACAGAAGTGCCGCTCCTGAGAGTTAAAACAGAAAATTCCCAGCTTTGGAACAACTCGGGAAAGCCTTGGGGCAGGCTGGCTGCTCCCACACCCGGAGCTCATTCCGTGCCCTGCCAGGCTGGAGTTCCTCCTGCTCAATCCCATCTGTCGTGATTTTATCGCCGTAGACTTCAAATGAGTTGGATTTCTCCTGAATCAATCCCCAATTAATTACCTCAGCTGAGCATTGTACAAAGGACCAATTTTTATCTCTTTGCCTGCCCATGTGACTGATTCACTGGTAATGGAAATCTCTGCCTTCAGGCAGAGGAACGACGGCAGCCGGGTCTTCTGCTGCCCATAAAAGCCAGAAAAACTCAGAGATATTGCTCTCCTTTTCCCATTTTCCATTTTTTATAGACATCTGCATCCAATCAATCGTAACAAACGTCTTCTCTAAGCTCCTTGTGTATTTTTTAAAGGTCTGACTGATTAAACTCCTGAAAGAAGAGATGGGAATATGGCTGTAAACGGGCAATTAGTGGGCAGCAACACTAGTTTATGATTTTTTAATAATTTCCATGAAATGTTACGAGTCATTTTACTGAAACCTGCTTATTTGTCTTGCACTGACCCCACCAGAAACACTCATCTTGCTAAACTGACCAGCAAGCCACATTTATTGGAGTCATTTAAACTGGGAAATATCAAGTGACTTATAAAACGCAGAAGCTGGAGCAGAGGATTCACAATTGTAGAATCTCATCTTCCTGCCACTGGTTAAACCCAGCCACTTCAATGGCAGCAGCTCGCAGCCCTGTGAGTCACAAGCGTGTAGGAAACAGAGAAAAGCAGTCCAAAACCTGGAATGTTTGTGGTATTGGGAGGGACAGCACCAGGACAGAGGCGCTGGAGAAGGAAGGTTGAGGAGCTGCCCTCCAAGGGTCTCCAGCCATCGGGACGTTTTCCACCAACTGAAAGGAACTCACCCCTAGGGTGGAGGCTCTTTGTCTCCCCTGCTTTTCTGAGTAGAAGTCTGTCAGTTGTGCCATGCAGTGAATTTTATCAGCTGATGGATCCAAGCCATTTTCCCTGGAGAACAAACCACTCTCCCCACGCTGGGGACATGCCCAGGGGATGGGCTGTGTTTTGATGCCACAGGAGCGTGTTTGGGTTTGCTCTTTCCTCCTCCCTCAGCTCTCTCCGGTTCTCCCTTCTCCTCCTGACTCGTAAATAGTTGAGCTGTACAGAACAGCCAGAATTTACCCAGATCTTCTTACAAGAGAAGGTATTCTCCACTGGAAAAACCAGTCTAATCGCAGTTCCATTTTATTATTTGATCTCTTTGCTGTTTATAGTGTAAATAAGGGAGACTGGGATTTGGGAGCTGCCTCCCAAAAACCTCTGTTAGAAAGGAAATCGGGTTGTTTTGCTTGGCTGCTATAAATACTTCATGAAAATGTCTACTCTGTCAAAGAGAATGTGAATTTGCTGAGTGTTGAAAGGAGCTGCAGAAATGCACATTAAAGATTCACAACCCAGCCCAGGCTTCATTCAGGAGAGGCTTTCTCATGATTTTTTCAGTTAATGGGATCCTTTGCAGACATGAGAATATTTGTATCTTCCTTTGACTAAAAAGCTGCTTTAAAGCACAGCTTGATGGTCTTATTCAAACAGAGACGACGTTCAAAGCTGGAAATTAAGGACTCGGGGGTTTGGCCAAGGCATCACATCCCCACTGCTGCAACATTCAGGGCTCAGTGCTGGCACGGGGTTTGTCTCTCCTGGTAAGGAGCAAACTCTGGATTTGAGCTCTGCAGGTCACCTCAGGTGCCTTGTGACAGGGCCTTGCTGGGCTTCTCCATGTCCTCCCCATTGAATCCAAAATTAAATAGCCCAGAAATCACAGAACCCCAGGATGGTTTGGGTTGGAAGGGATGCTAAATCCCATCCCATTCCACCCCCTGCCATGGGCAGGGACACCTTCCACTGTCCCAGGTTACTCCAAGCCCCATCCAGTCTGGCCTTGGACACTTCCAGGGATCCAGGGGCAGCCACAGCTTCTCTGGGCACCCTGTGCCAGGGCCTCCCCACCCTCACAGGGAGAGAATTTCTTCCCAATATCCCATCTCACCCTGCCCTCTGGCAGTGGGAAGCCATTCCCCCTTGTCCTTGTCCCTCTCCAGCTCTCCTGGAGCCCCTTTAGGCACTGGAAGGGGGCTCTGAGGTCTCCCTGGAGCCTTCTCTTCTCCAGGTGAACACCCCCAGCTTTCCCAGCCTGGCTCCAGAGGGGCTCCAGCCCTTGGAGCATCTCCGTGGCCTCATCTGGGCTCACTCCAGCAGCTCCACGTCCTTCTGCTGTTGGGGCTCCAGAGCTGGACCCCGTATGTGGAAATGTTTACAGATAAATTTTAAAAATCACTGCTTTGGGATGGGGGCCTGCAGATTTTTGTGTTATTTTCCACCCTGTCGGTTTTGGGGACACGTGGGATGAATCAGCCAAATGGTCCAGGAGATTTTAAGTTGAATTCCAGCTATTTTGGTTGGACGGGGCTTGGAACAACCTGGCATAGGGGAAGGTGTCCCTGCCCATGGCAGGGTGAGATGAGCTTTAAGGTCCCTTCCCACCCAAACCATCCTGGGATTCCGTGATTCTCTCTTGGACATTTCCAAGTGTTTGTTTTTCAGCAGCCGAGCCCAGCGAGTCCCGCACGTGGAACACAACACCTGCACGCTCTAATTAAATCCTGAATTCTGTTTGTTTATTGAATACTTGTCCAGAGCTATATCTGATTCAAACCTGCCTAATATTTTTCCCTAACAAACCATGATTTATTTGAGTAGATCCTGCAATCCATTTCTCAGGGCAGCGCCTCTCCCTGCAGTCGTTTGGGCTGTTCTGTGTCTTACTGAGCTTCCATTCTTTTTGAAGGAAAATGAAATCTCCCACATGGATTAGCATAATTTCTTGTGAGAGTGACTGTGCTAAAGCCATTGACTAATGCAGTTTGCAAACCAGAATATTTTTCAGGGAGATGAGTTCCTTCTGGGCAGATATGCAAATGGGGTCTTCTTTTTATTCAAATATCTTAGGAATTATTTGTGGGGAATTAGTTTGTGATTGTTCCTGAATCAGTATAAAAAGCACTCGGACACTGCCTGCATATTAAGAGTAGTTATTTATAACACTTAATAACTCAACTCAGCAAAGGTCACAAGGGATAAATGGTGCTCCTGGATTCAGGCAAACATAATTCATTAAGGATTAACATCTGTCTGGTAGTAGAAGAACACAAAGGAGCTACTTGGCCTTAACTAATTTCCCTAAGATCAACATCTCTTAGGGTTTTGGGATATTTTATCTATTTTCTGTGCAGTACAGATCCAAGGAGATATTGATTGGGAGGTTCTAAGGTCAAGCCCTGGGTGTTTATGGAGCATCAGGGGTTGAAAGGTGACAAAGCACAAACCCTCAGCTCTGGCACTGCTCAGATTGGCAGCCTCAGGTAGTCCAGGATCCAGAAAAGGAAGGTGACCTCTTCCTAGGGTATTTCTGGGCTGAAATCACCTCAGCAGGAGCTTTCACCATTCCCCAGAAAGCTCAGGGCAATCAAAAGCAGCCCAGAAACGAGGCAAGTTCCCAAAGAGCGCGGAACCGACCAGGAGCAAACCAGGAGTGGGGCTGAAGTGGTGCCTCTGCCAAGGGTGCTCCTGCACCGACACAGACCCAAGAGCTGGAGACCTCTTGGAGGAGAGGGAAAGAGGCTTGGAGATGATGGTGATCTGGTGCCAGGGTGACCCTGCCACAGTGAGAGAAAATCTACCAACAGGGAAGAGTTCTCAGGGTGTCCCACACTCCACAGTTCGTGAAGTGAAATGTGACAATATAAAGATATTTTCCATGATCACCACACTCTACCCTTGGCCACGAGGACCCTGCAGCAAGGGTGATCCAGGGAAATTCTGTAAGCAAGATCCATCTCCTCTCACTTCATCCAGCCCACAAGAAACTGGTGCCCATGGAAGACTGCCCTGGGCAGCAGCACTCCTGCTTTCCTCTGTCACCAACTTCCCCATGCCTGGAAGTTTTCATCTGACCAGCAAGAAAAAGCAGATTTATTGTTGAATTGGCAACATCCCATTAAAATTCAGCTGGAGTCGTCTCCTGCTTTGGTGGCGGTGCATCCCTCTGGGCATCCCTCTTGTAGGTCAGACATCCTGAGGTACCACTGAAGAACCAGAACTTTATTACTACAGAGAAGAAGAGATAAAAGGGAGAGAAAGATAACAATTGCAGGCTGAGCAGAGGAGAAAGAAATGTTATTAGTGGCTCTAATGACCTGTCTGCCCAGGGCATTGGAAGTCCACCAAAATAAACAATTGGTCCGGGAGATGTGAATAAATAGATAATGCAAAATTTATGTTCTTTCAGTTTCTTTGTATTTAACGAATGCAGTGACTCCACAAACAGGTTGTGTCGGACACGGTGTCCAGCAGAACACATCAGCTGAGCTGCTCTGACAAAAACCAGGTCACAAAGGGTGACCTGCTCAAAACTGCAAAGACGCTTCTCCATGCAGGAGCTCATTCTCTCACGCGGTCCTGTGAGAGACCTGACATTGCAGCAGAGGGTTCTGCAGTTGTGTGGGAGGTAATTCGTGCTTTCCTGCTGAAATGGGGAGGGATCAGTATGGCAGAGCTGGGTGGGGGGAGTATGATCTCCCCCTCTGGACCTTTCCATGCACCCTCAGGGGATGGAGCACTGAATCACGGAGCTTCAATCCTGCTGGGACGATGTGTGGTCACAGGAGTGATGGTCACCTGTGCAGGGAGGTAAATTTGTGCGAGAGAACAGCACAAAGGAGCTCCAGCTCAGGTTTGCTCCACAACAGCTTCATCCATGGGAAATTTAGTCTTCTAATCCTTGTACTTGATCCAAAAAGTGAAAGATGTCCCTGCCCGTGACTTGGAACTGGATGATTTTGAGGTCCCTTCCAACCCAAACTGTTCTGTGATTCTACGAAAATAATGAGAATCCAGAATCCCTGGTCATCAGGCTTAAGCGAAAAATTCCAAGTCTTTTTTAGAGCCAATTTCCCTGGGGTTTTTTAAACATTTCTCCTCAGGTGTGGCAAAATTCCACTGGCAACCACCAGCTCCATCCCGAGCCAGCCCAGCCTCTGAGGAGGGGAGCCAGGCTGGTGCCCAGCAGCCCCCCGGTCACCATGACAACGGGATTGCACAGGACAGCGAGCGAGAAACCCTTCGGAAACCTCTGGAGCTCCAGAGGAATCTAGATAATCACCTCCCCAGACTCCCAGTGTCTCCAGGGACAACTGTGAAGGACCAGGGTGACGCAGGCTCTGATGTCACACAGCGAAGCCACCTTCGGAATTCGGCGGCTCCCGGTGCCACCGGTGTCACGGAGAGAATGACAATGAGGCAGGAAAGGTTGGCTCTGCGGGAGGACCTGGAGTGCTAATGAATGCTAACAGCTCCTAAAGAGCCCGTGCTCTGCATGCTGATGACGGCCCGAGGCAGCGAGGGGCACAATGGAAAATAATAATTGTGACATCGGAAGGAAAATGAACGGATCAGCTCCCGGGAAATGCAACTCATCTGCGTGGCAGGGCTTTTGTCTTTGTGTGGGGAATGGCCAGAGGTGGGAGGAGAGGGAAACACGGACGCGCAGGTGATGTGTCACCCGCAGGGATCCGTGTGCCGGGTATTTGGCCGCTGGTGTTTGGAATGGCTCTTCCTTGGAAGGTGGTACAAAGCAAACATCAGGTGGGCCACGCTATTTCCCCTGGTGGCTCCAGATGTTCTTACCTCACACCTTCTCCAGCCATTCCATAGAATCCCAGGATGGTTTGGGTGGGAAGGGACCTTAGAGATCACCTGCTCCACCCCCTGCCATGGGCAGCAACACCTTCCACTGTCCAAGGTTGCTCCAAGCCCCATCCAACCTGGCCTTGGACACTTCCAGGGATCCAGGGGCAGCCACAGCTTCTCTGGGCACCCTGTGCCAGGGCCTCCCCACCCTCACAGGGAACAATTTCCTCCTAATATCTGATCTAAACCTGCCCTCCTTCAGCCAAAAATTATTTTCAGATCACATCTGCCCAGCTGCACGAGGAACAACTCACTGGGCGCTGTGAGTGGCACACAGGAATCTTCTCCACTGCTATTTTTTAAAAACGTAATTCAAGTTTCAGATTTTCAGAGCAGAAAATGTTGATTAGAACACTGGCCACGAGCACTGGGTCTTTCTGCAGTGGCTTTGAGCATCAGTAACAATTAATTTCTAAAGCTCATTGCGTGGGTTATTCGTGTAATGAGCTCAGGCAGTGTTTGGAGTCATTGCAGCTGAATTTCAGGTGAGTGATGATCTGTGCAGAAAACCAGACTCCCCCCGACCCCAGCGAGGGGTTGAGCCCTCAGCCTCACGCAGGGGCTGCTGTGTCGCCACTGCACAGAGGGACTTAGGGAACATCACAGCTTAGCTTCCTGCAAGGAGAAAGCAGCAAAGACCAGGAAAACCAGCGGAGCAGACACTTTGAGGGGAATCCCAGGTGTGAGCAAAGGGCATTTTGGGCATGAGAGGGGGCTTCTTGCCCAGCCCTCGCTGTAGAACTTCAGCTGCTCCTCCAGGAGCAGCAGCATCCGTGTTTTTTAAGCAAGATAAAAAGTGCAGGCTACTCTCTGCCCACTTCATAACGCTCAGCTGGGAAATCCCAAGGATGTGGAGCAGAAATAATTGGATATAAAATGACCAAGTGGCATTATTATATATCATAGGCTTTCTGCTGAATCAATACATGTCAGGAAGAATTTTGCTGCCCCGAGCTATCAACAAAGAAAGTTCTCCATGGCAATCCCCTAAGTTTAGTGGGTTTTTTTCTCCTGCACACTCTGCACCTGCGAAGGAGCCCATGCCCGGGGCAGGGAGAGCAGGGAAGGAGCAGTTTGTTACAGAGCCACCCCAGAGGAAGGCAATAATCCCCTAATATGATTCACCCTAATCAAATTTACCCTTCCTAACCATCCTATAAAATACTTACTCAGCTTTTTCTCCCACTGAAAGTCAAGAGGAAAGCTTTCAAGTGTTTGGGTGAATCAGGTGGATGAGCAGGTGTGTTAAAATCCAGGATTTTTAACCCACGTTCTGAGGATATTTTCCGAGCAGGCGCCTGGGAAAGCACAGCCATCGGTGCCCAGGTCCCCCCTCCTCAGAAGATTTCCACCCTGATAAACAAATGGCTTTCCTTAAAACAGCCTCATCCTTCCCCGGAGCTCCTCTCCCGCTGTGGTTTTCCATCTAACCCCCAGAGCAGCAGGGCAGGGGCAGGTACAGAGCCTCCTGCACACCTGTGACACTCTCGGGAACCTCCGACAAACCAATCCGAGCATCCCCCGCTCTGCTGACGCTGCTCCGGGGCAGAAATCCCTTCAGTTACGGGTCCAAGCCCCAAAGCACAGCTCAAACCATGTGGGCACAGCTGGGATGAGGTGACAAAACACCCAAGCAGGGGCAGTGCTGCTGCACAGCTCTCCGAACATTCCCTCTCCCCGCTCCTGAACGGCCGTCCCGGAGCAGCCCTGCCCCTTTCTCCACTCGTTATCTCCAGGGTCTCCCCCCCACAGGCAGCCCCCGGGATACAGCTCATTACAGCAGATAAAAAGCCACCACAACCTTATCAATGCCACGGTAATTAACACCAGAAATAAACACTTTTTTAGTAGTAGGCACTACCTCACACCAAACCTCAGCTCCCCTGAGCAAAGGTCCCTCAGCAAGCGAGGACAGGAGACCCGGAGCTGGGGCACCCAGGGTGCTGCTCAGCGGGTCCAGGTGACAAAGGAGCTGCCTGCTAATTACAAGCTAATTATGTCCTGCAAGAAATTGCTACCAGGTGTTCTGAGTAAACAAAAGGAGAGGCTGGGCTGGTCCTGCCCTTTCTCCCAGCCCTGGGAAGGGGAGCTCTTATAAGGGTCTCTGGTTGTTCTTTGTCTTCAATTTTATGTAAATCATGGTTGTTTCATTAGAGTTTCCTTGTTTGTCTCTTGTGTGCAGTGTGGTCTCCTGGCTGGCTCTGCAGGTAAATGGCCTTTTCTAGTTTTCACTGGCATTCTTTTATTTGAGCAAATCTAGCTCTGGTGTTTCTGTCTCCCAGAGAAACAAACCAAGGAATCCGCAAAAAGCTGTGATACTTGAAAAGAGCTGGGAATTCTTAAGGCTTTTCCCTGGTTACCAGCCAGGGGGATGAGGCTGTGGAAGGAAAGGCCCTGGAACTCCAGCCCACCTGGGGTGACAAAAACACCTCTGTGTTCCAGGTGTGGGTAAAAATCCAGTTTCAGCTCTAAATGAGCAGAAATGATCCTTCTCCATAGCATGCAAACCTCTAAATCCTCTGAGCAGGCACAGCCCCCAAAACCTGGGTGAGGAAACTGTTTTTAGGGGGAATTAAAGGACGGGAGAAACAACAAATACCCTTCAAATGTTGAAATAGACCCCAAACTATTCTTGTCTGGCAGAGGTGATCTGGGGTATCGCATGCCCCCTGCCAGCTCCTGTTTCCAGTGCCACATCCAGGCTGCCACCTGCAGGTCCCATAACTGGAAAATTCACTATTTCTGGCCAAAACAGCCAGAATTTCCCGGTTTGCAGTCAGTGTTGCAAACACTCAGTTGTGGATGTGGGGTTGTCTCTTCCTGCATGGACACTGTGGAAGGTGTGAGCTATTCTGGAGTGAAAGGATGCAAATTCCCTCGATGTACACATTTCCTGTGCTCTCCCTTGCTCCCCTGTAATGAGAGTCCACTGCATTCCTTTCATGTCCCCCTCAGCACAAATAACTTCATGTGGTGACTGCAGGATTTTCTCTGTATAAAAGGTGCGTGTTAACCCAACCCTGAAAAGTTTGGAGGATTTGATGTTCCTGAGAATATGCAGCAGTGGGAAAGGGGGGGCTGGGAAAAAAAATCCCCCAGGTTCATAGCTCGGGTGGCAGAGTTGGGTTCAGCTGTGAGGGAAGCCTTGGATGCACTCGGTGGGGCTGGAGGAGGGGGAGTGGGAGAGGCCTCCTGGGAGCATTCAGGATCCTTCCCTGTGCGTTTTGCCTCCCACAACCCATTTAAATGCCAAAACAGAGTCTCCAGAACCGCATGCCAAGTCAAGAAGGACACATTTATCTGTCCCAGCCCACGTGGAAATGTGACCTGGGATGACACAGGGTCCCGAGGCACTACAAACTTCCCCTGTGCAGTGTTTTCCATCCAGGAGCGATGGCTCATTTAAAGGCTTTGTCTCTGCTCCCACGGCGTGCACGGCAGTATCGCATTATTGTGTTCATTTATCAATATTACATTACTGTGTTCGTTTGTCTGTGACATTTCAGCAGAGCTCCTGCAGACGTCTCTGAGCAGCGTTCACAATGATGATGGTTTGGTTTTCTCCTCTTCAGAGTGAATTTTTCCACACCTCATAGAGCTGGGAAGGCTCATTTTAGGAGAAATCTCATCTTTTCTATCACCCAGTGTAGATTCAGACTTTTTTTCCATCCCAAATCAGACTGTGGAAGCCTGGGCAGGGAGGAACCAGACCTGTGGACACTCTCAGGGTTCTCTTCCAGGTTTAGCACTATTTCATTTCCCTGCTTGAAGGGCCATGGTGAGACACCAATGCCCACAGCAGCCAGGACCAGGTTTAATCATTAATGTGATACAGGCCCCTCCTTCCCAACCCTAAAAGTAATTCTTGTTGAGACTTCAAATGGATAATCAACTGGAGCTAGCAAAACTCCTCTGCTGCAAAACAAGCTGCAGATTCACATCAATATAACGCAATTCCCCATTTTTATCTCAACAAGGTGAGGTCCCGAGGAGAGGGGATATAGCCGTGGAGTGGACAGAAAGGGTGTTTCCTTGCAAACCTTCCTGCCTCATCCAGTGGGTGAATTCTGATCCCAGTAAAGCTGGTGGGGGAATATTATTTTCTTGATCATACAGTTTTACTCCCTCAATACATGTTTGTGTTGCCTTGGTCCAGCCAGGGGTTGGGTGAAGAGGTTTGTATTGGTCACTGGAGTTCCACTTCCAGCCATTTCTCCTGCCCCTGTGCTGTTACAGGAGGTTGTTCTGGACTCTGTTTTGGGGAATGGAGGATTTATGAAGGAATTGTTCCCTGGGAGGGTGGGCAGGCCCTGGCACAGGGTGCCCAGAGAAGCTGTGGCTGCCCCTGGATCCCTGGGAGTGTCCAAGGCCAGGCTGGACGGGGCTTGGAGCAGCCTGGGATGGTGTAAGGTGTCCCTGGCATCATGAGGGATGGAATGGGATGATTTTTAACATTTTCTCCCACCCAAACCACTCAGTGCTTCCATGAAATACCTTTTATTTTGCATTGTGCATAAAATTGTAGAATTAAAATTGCTTTATAGGGAAGCCACTCAGGCATTTCCAATTCGTGGCACATCAGCCCTGGCTCAGACCAGGCTCTCCTCACACCTGCCACCAGCCTGAATCCCAGACAGCTCAGTTGGAAATTTCCAGCTGGGATTTGTCCCTTCCCACCTCTCCAGGGATCCTCCAGCCCAGCAGCTCCTGCAGCAGCCCAGTTATGCAATGATTCCGTGGCCCTTTCCCTGCGTGAGGCGAAGGCTGGGGAAGTGCAGGGAGTTCGAGCTCTGCTGAGGAGTGTTTCTATTTCTGGCTGGTGCTGCTGAGCCTCTGCCCTGCTCTGCGTGGGCTGGGGGGGAGAAGAACCCTCACACGGTGATCTGAGTGATTTTGCCTTGAATGGAGATGTGCAAAATCCCTGATCTGGGCAGGGATGGGATCAATGTGCTGCTCTGCCCTTGAAAAGCAGGAGGAGGTGCTTGTGCCTCTTCCAACCAAGAAAAACCCCTGACTCATTCATGCCTCACCTACACACGACATCCCAGGTCCTAAATGGAATTCTCAGGATGCCTCAAAGTCCATTAAACCCAGCAGAGTCCATCCTGGTCCCGAAAAGCAGGCTGGAGTTTTTTTTTCCACACATTAACATCACGTGCCATAAACATGGAGCTGCCTGTCCTCGCCTGACCCTGGGATGGATCAAAAGATCAATAACATTTCTGTTTACATCATTTATCTGTAATTTCAGATGCCTTTAAGCAACAAATTTACTAAATTCTTCATTATTCTGACTTTACCAGAAAGCAGCAATCATTTCTTCCCTCAGAGCGGGAGCATGGAGCTATTTGCTCTTTAATTCAGTGCCAGGTGTGGGTTTGTTCCCAAACTCTGTCCTCGGTGGCTGGGCATCCCAAATATTTACCTAGCTACAGAGGACAAGGTGGGAAAGGCCAACTTCATTTATTTAACCTGAAACCCTGGGCGACACAAATGCTGGGCTGCTCTGGTGCCACTTAAATATTTATATAGAGCCATCAGCTGCTTGACCTGTTCCCTTCTTTATTAAACAGATCCTCCGGATAACAAACGAGGCTTCTGCCACTTCCATGGGGATTTTGAGCCAAATCCCCCAGGTTGTTGTGACTTGGGGGTGCCATTCTCTTTTGCAATCCCCTGATGATGAACTTTTCTCCCAGCCTGACGGATCACTATTCCAGCAAGTGTTTCCCTTCAGGCTGAGAGCCCAAGCCCCTCCACTCCCTGCGCTGATTTAATCAGACTTTCGGGAAGAGCAAAATTTGGAATGTCTTAGCCTTCATTATATTTTAATTGATTTTTTTATAGCTTTCCTGATTGGTTTTGAGTTGGTTTTTTAACTACGCTTGCCCTCAGTAATTTTTTACCTCTGTCTGAAGGAACCTGCCACGTCCTGCAGCCTCCCCCTGGCTCTGCCCTCACTCATTCTTCATCCAGCTCCTGGAACTGGCTGCGGGATCTTTCCAGTTCCGGGTTATTAATCACCTGGCAGGACACGAGTTGGCATCTCCACAACAAACCCAAAACACACCTCCTCTCAGCAGAGCTCGCCATTCATGTCTGGGGTTGCTTTTCGCTTCTGTCCTCCATTATAAATGTATTCATTATGTTCTGTGCTCACACCCTGACAGGCAGTGGGTGTCGCTTCCCAGGGATGACGCAGGAAGGTTTGTTCCCTTGTACTGCCTCCTGCTCCTGACAAAGCCACTGGTGTGGATGTTCCCACAGAACCTCCTCTTCCATGAATCCACGAATCCATCAGGGGTGTGCTGGTGGAATTTTCACCCCTTTGCACAACCTGTTTCAGCCTCAGTTCATCTTCCTCACCTCCTCAAGTATTTTCCACCGTGTGGAGACCCTTGAAACCCTCCTTAGATCCAGTTTTCCTTTATTTTCTGGGAAAAAGTGCTCAGCTTTTCACCTGTGTTTTTATAAGTCTTTCTGGACTTGTGTCGCTGTTCTTCGGGTTTTTGGTTGCAGTTGGTTTTATTTAAAAAGAAAAAAAAGTTCGGTTTATGTTTCAAAACCCAACAAAAAAAAAAAAAGTAAGAGTTGCAAACTGTTTTAAATGCATTTGATGTAAAAGAATATTAAAAACAAATACGAGAAGAGCTGCCTGCCACGTGCCCCCTGGCCAGGGGCCACCTCCTCTTCCCCCACCCAGCACTGGCAGCACCTTCTGCACTTGTGGGGTTGAGCATGGGGAGCACTGGGACACCCAAAAGGTGCTGGTTCAGCATTCCAAGATCCAGCTGGATTTCAAGCATCATTTCCCAGCTGGGCAATGGACTCTGCCCTGAAAATCCTCAGAAAATTGGTGATAGCTCACCCCTGTGTACATTACAGAGCCATGAGCTGAAAAAAGCCACTTTGAAAGCTTCCTGGGCAGGATTTGGGCAGAACCTGTAAAAGATACCTGCAATAAACCTGCACTGAGCTGGGCTGCAGCTCAGCCACGTCATCAGCAGAAGAAACAGTTCTATTTCATTAATTTTGCAGAAAATGTATGGGAGCTTCTGCCTAATGAATACTAATAGACCCTTTAAAGCTCATTTACCAAATCCTTACAATTAAAGGACAATGGGAGGCATCACTTACAGAGCACATCTGAGCAGCCCCAAAATATTCTATTTGTTTATCCCAATAATTGCAAAATAAAATACATTGATTGCTCCATATTTATGAATTCAAGAGCTTTTTGGGTCTGCGCTCTGTGTAATGAAGGTTATAAAAGCATCTTAATGCAAAATACAAGGAAAACTCAAAAACTGCATGAAATTTGGGAAATAAGACCTTGTGAGTCAGTCATTTACTCATGTTCTCTCCCACCAAAGCACAGGGAGGATGATGCAAACAGGATGTGGGAGGATTTGAGGATATTTATGAGCAGGTGCTCTTCAGCTGGAGTCAGGTTTGAACTAATTGGCACCTGAGGCAGAGGCTGCCAGGGGATTTTGGTGGGAGCAGGAATTCTGCTGCAGAGTGTCCTCGGATTTGCAGCAGAATCTGTGCCAGAGTCAGCCCAGGCACAGCACTGAGCAGCACATGGAATCCCAGGATGGTTTGGGTTGGAAAGGACCTTAAATCCCCACCCCACCCCACCCCCTGCTGTGGGCAGGGACACCTTCCACTACCCCAGGGTGCTCCAAGCCCCAGTGTCCAACCTGGCCTCAGACACTTCCAAGGATCCAGGGACAGCCCCAGCTTTTCTGGGAAATCCATTCCAGGGCCTCCCCACCCTCTCAGGGAGGAATTTCTTCCCAGTATCCCATCCAACCCTTCCCTCTGGCAGCAGGAAGCTGTTCCTGCCCCACTCCCCTCTGTCCATGAAGAACAGTGACAATGAACAGGCTCTGCTGGTGTGCTGCAGCCCTTCAGCCCTACCTTCCATGAGGTCTTCCCAACAGGAATCTGGGAGAGGAGCCCAAACCCACTCTGCTGACTGGGGTGACAGTGCTCAACCCCTGCTCCTGCTGCTCCTCCTGGAGCTGGGGTGGACAGGGATGGGGGGAGTGCAGGAATTTGGGCCCTTCAGCCCAAACTTTGCAATAAAGAATTTCCAGTCGAGAGCCACCTGCTTCCTTTTTTTTCCAGCCTGGAGTAGTTTCATTTTGACATTGTTTCTTCTGCAAAGACACGTCATTTTGCCAGTTTTTTTCTGCTTTAGAGCAAGAAACAGCTGCAGCACAGAGCAGGCAGAGGAACCTCAAGAACTGCAGCGGCTGTGAAGGAATGTCACAGGCGGGTGCATGGCTGGGTCCAGGCATGTTCCACGGGGGGTGATGGGCACGGGGGATAAACAGAAGCATCACCAAAAGGGGAAAAAACTCCCACTGCATTTGAACCATGGAGATGAAGCCCAGCAAAACACTCCCCAACTGCACGACTTGGCTTTGCTGAAAAGTATCCAGCAGGCACTTGGGTTTTTTCTCAGGGCTTTGGGCACATCTCCACAACATCCATCTCCCTGTGGTTTCCATATTCCCTGGTTAAACCTGTGCCTCCAGCAGTGCTGGATCTGTTGTCACCTGCTAACGAAGCCATCCATCTCTTCCAGGTGAGGGGAACCAGACTCACTTGGCTCTCAGTGGTTCTTTAGTGATTTTCATTATTTTTTTAACCAATTTCTCTAAATCCATGAGCACTGTTTTCAGCTTTAATGTGCCCACCCATCCCTCCTCTTATTTCCCCCCATTCAGAAATGACCACTTGCAGCTCTGGGGAGGGATCAGCCTCTGAAAACACACTGATCACCCTCAAAATGCAGCCAGTCGTGCTGACAGCACCTCTGTGGAACAGCAGAATGCTGATGATCAGCCCCAGACCCACCAGCCCATCCATCAGGGCTGTTCCTGGGGGGAAGCAGCTCTGTAAGGATGCAGAGCCGACGTGTGCAGCCTTCGGGATAGGGATTTAATAATTTAGTGTTTTTTTCTTCCAAGCATCATTTATTAGCTCTTTACAGAGCTGTTTGCTGCTCAGTCACAAACTAAAGCCAATATTCTTTGTGACTCTGTGGCTCTAATGCTGTTAAACTTCACAAAACCCATCAGCAGTGATTTGGCCCCAGGTATGAACAACCGAGGAGGAAGACAGCAGCATTTTCCTGCTTGCCTGTGGATCTCAGGAGCCTGGCAGGCTCTTGTTGCAGCAGATCCTGGCTGGACACGGCTCTTGGACACGGTCACATTCTCCATGGAACCAGCGGCTTGTGCCAGGCAATGAATGGTTTGGACACCCACCAAAACCTCCTCTGAGTCATTCTGAAACCTTAAAGTGCTGATCAGCATTGCTGGGGCTGATCAGGAAGCCCTGGGAAAGAGGGAGGAAAGCTTTCACTTTGCTCTTTTTTTATAATTATCTTTTATTGCATGCATTCTTTTGCTTCAGTGGATTCTGAGGTGGGAGCACTGCTAAGTCCCACACATGGGGATGGCACTAGAAATGGTTCAGGGCAGAGTGTTCAATTAATCAGACTGAATTCATCAGCAGCTTCTTGCTCCCCAAATAGTCTTTTTTAGCCAATGCAAGACTGGGATTAGCCAACAAACCTGCCCTGGGAGGAGTGGCAGAAAGCTTTGACACCTCACCCTGGTCCTGTCACATCTCGGGCGCGTCCCCTCCGAGGTGTGGAGCCGGGTCATTCCCATGGAAACATTGGCAGCACGGCTCAGGGAAAGGATATGGCCGTGGTTAAGTGGCCCTGACACTAATGACATAATTAGCTGTGTTAAAAGTCATGTCTGGGAGCAGCTACTTTGTTTCCAGGGTGACTGGAGTGCCATAAATAACGCTGTCCAGCGGGGTTTCCATAGAGCTGCTGTCCCTGGCCGAGCGGGACAGAGGGTCCTTCGTGGCCACCAGGCAGGACATGGACACGGCCAAAGGTTCCATCCTGCCTCCCAGACTGGCAAAGCCGAGATCACCAAGCCTCACCCGGACCAAGGGAGCAGCTCCAGGCTGGGACCCTTCTTCCTTGGCTTCCACAGGCATTGAGCACCCCTTGTTTTGTACCTTCACAGAAGCACAGACTGGTTTTACCTAAATCACTTTCTCCCACGGCCCCTCCTTAGTTTTTGTCCTAGAACCTGTTTTCTTGTTATGACCTGGGGAAAAATCCCATTTCAGTTCAGGAAAGCACCTAAATGTACCCAGGGCCACGTCTCAGTGAAAGGAGCACAGCACACATGCCTGGCTCACACTTTGAGTGGGAACACTTGTGATACTCTGGTTTCCTACAGTAGGAGTTGAGAAATTCATTCACTGAATACCGTGTTTAAAGGCCTTTCCCGACCTAAATGATCCTAATGTTCCACAGCTGAGTGTTTGGGATGGAACTTCTGGTTGAATCAATTCTAAGGAAGTGTAAAGGGTTGTTGGTACTTTAATATGGGAAGGTCACAGCTCCTTCTCCTGACCTGGGGGTAAATCAGCCATTCAAGGCTGGTGTTAATCCAGATCCTTGCTTGGGCAGTGCCATTCCCTGGGAGCTGCCAGGGATAAGCAGGCAATACAATACAAAGGGATCTATTCCAACATCTATGTGGCTCCTCTGGACAGAACCACGAGCTGCAATTCCAGCCCATTGTCTGGAAAATGTCAGGAGCTGAGAAAATGCTGGAGGAAGAAATTGCTAGCACGAATGGTGAGAGCACTGTGGGGTCGCATCATCTCGAGCTGGGAATTGTCATCCTTCTGCTGCTCCACAGGGAAAACGGGAGGGCAAAGCCGGCCCTGAGCAGCTCCCGGGACACAGAAACGCCGCCGGTTCCGTGTGTGCAGAAATCCAGGGACATATGGGCAGCATCCCGTCCCTGTCTATCCCGGCAGCAAACCAGAAGGAGTGTGAATAAACTCCTATCAACAACAGGATGGGAATATTTATAGGAAAATGAAATAGAGGATGGAGGAAGGGGTTCCTGTTGGAGGGTGTGCTTGGGAGGGAGCAGGGCTGCATCGTGGAGGGGTTTGCTGTTCCCACGCACCCAGACATGAGGAAAATGAAATAAAAATGGCATTAACCTGGGGATGTACAAGCACACGCTGCCCATTAACATCCATGATCTGCACCCAGTTCTCCAGAGGACTTATTTTTACTTTTATTTCAGAATCCTAGGCAGAGTGAGCAGCCTTTAAGTGTATTTATTATGGTCTTGAATTGCTTTCCATGGTAACTAATTGTGATTTCCGAGGCACAGGTTCTGCAACGGCACAGGATGAAATGGAGCTGAATATGGAGGCAGCTGGGAAGAAGAAAATCGCTTGCTTATGAAATAGTATTTAATGATGGGGATTGATGGAGCAGAAAAAATGGGGGTGGCAGGGACTAGAACACAAAACAGCTCTCGCTCAGCTTCATGTATTTCCTCAGATTTTGAATTCCTCAGGAAAGCATCTGGTGAATACTTAAGGAGGGGAAATTCCCCTATCTGTGCTGCCTTCTCACTTCCCCGCTTCCCATTTTATTGAGGCAAACTCTTAAAAATCCAACTCTATTTAAAAAACCAGGAAATTAAATTATTATTAAATGGTGTTTGCTGGTTAAAATAGTGGGAGGACTTTTACAAAAATTTACCCATTGGACAGTGAAAAACAGGTGAAGAAACCCTGTTTTGAGCAATGTCAGATAAAACTGAGGAAAAAAGGTTTCCCTGGAGTGCAGGGGTCTCGCTGCCCTCCCACACCCAGAGCCTGGGATGGCTCTAATGCCCAAGGAAGAGCTGAGCAGAGCTGGGGAAAGCACTGAGGACCATTTTGAGTCAATTGGGAATTTCCAAGCTCTCACACTGGGTCAAAACCTCTGGAATGTTCCTGCCCCTCCTCTCTAAGACTCTGAGAGTCCATGGGATTTAATATCTACAACACCCCCTGAGAGAAAGAGCAATATTGTCTTGTCCTCTTTTAAAATTCTGAATTAATGAGCAGTGGTGCAAAGCCCAGCCCATGAAACATAAAAAAAAAACCTAAAAAAAATCCCAAACCCAACTCCTCAAAACCCAGAAAATCCAAGTAAACAACCGGAAATGTAGCTGTGATGAGTGTGGTTATGTTGCCCAGCTAAAGCCCACAAGTTTGTGGGAGTTTCTCCGACCTTGGTCCAACATCACCAGAAATCCTGGATAAACACGGGATTAGATTTAGGGGGGTGTGCATGTGTAAAGTCCAATCCTCTGTCAGTGAAGTATTAATTTTATTGACCCAGCAGACAGTCAGGTTTTTATTGTATAAATATAGAGATGTAGGCACTTCAAATGTATTTGACACAAGCCTGGTGACAATGAGCACAGAGCCTTTCCAAGGGATGGGGAATCCACGGGAACCTGGCTGCTCTGGAACCTCCCTGTGGGTCTGCCAGGACGAATCTGAGCCTGTGGTTTACCCACCTAAGGAACTGGAACCAAATTTTCATCTCTCTTGCAGTTACCCCACTCAAGTTTGGCTTCCAGGAGAAACCTGCCTGCTCCAGCTGGAGCAATGAAGGGATTACAGGAAACCACACGTTAAATAAAATGTTCTTTTAATGATCACCCCCCAAATACCCAAAGGCACCAGTCAACACCGTGGACTAATGACCTACAAATTGGTGGGATTCTTACACATTTGTAGCATTACAATATTTTTTCCACAGCTTCAGATGGCACATTAAGAGGAATATTTCATCTGCAACAGCTTTGTCCTGAACACCCTTCCATGTGATTAATTTAATAGAAAAAGGATCAAACCAAAACTGAGCTCTCTGCCCTCCTTTCTCCAGGCATTTCTGCAGCTCATCTTGAATTCACACCCGTGTAACTCCAAATTTGTTCCCAATTTATCACTGTAACTCTTCTAACACCACCCAAATCCCCTCACAGATCCACAGGCTCCGGGTAACACATGGAGAGGCAACACCCCCACTGAGGACAATTTGCATTTCTTTTATCCATTACAAAAACCTCTGTAACGTGTCGAGTATAAAGCTCACAAAATACATTTTAAAGGAACTACCATAAAGTATTTGCTTCAAATAGACCTTTTACAACAAAACACAAAATTCAAAGGACATTTTTTTAGGAAAGCACTTGAAACTGTAACACTTAGGTCCTGACAACATTAGATTACTTTAAGCTGTAAACCCTAAGAAGTTTTGTGATTAAATAAAATCAGCATTACAATTTCCAGGCATTATAATCATTGAACAGATTGTAACAACAAGATATAATTATAATGCAAACATGAAGCTCAGGAGACTGGCACTGAGAAAACTCTCAATTCTTTGTTGATTTAGATCTGCACATGATAAAATCAGTAACAACTGGAGAAGAGGTTCCAATATCTCATCCTACTCACTGATATCAGTGTTTTGCAAGCAGCAGTCAATACATCATCCCCTTTTTAATATTACTTTACAGAGTCATTATGATCTTGAAAAGAAAACCTCCAGGTCAATTACTGCTGCCAGGTATCAACAGAACATCTGGAAGGAAATAATTAGAACCACCAGGTTTTGTTAATTGCCCCTGTATGTGTAGATACACGAGATTTTATATATGTAAGGTGAAATAAATCACATATATATGCTTACATACACAAAATCACAACCTCAACCTTCAGAGCTGAACTACCTCTAGGTAAGAAATATAAGACATTTTTCCATAAATTTAAAGGGTTTATTTATACCTGAGAGATTTTTGCATACTGATGTCGTTGTACCTTTGCCTGTAGGTGCTCCCCTAAGTCTTTTTTCTTTCCTGGGGTACAAAGCCCAGCGCAGCCAGGGGGGTTCTTCCCACCAGCTCCACGGACTTTGGCTGAGCCCTTCCTTACCTAACCTGGATCAACAGAGAGGTGACAGAATTCAATACATGTTTAAATAAAGTTCTGTGCAAGTGCACAGGCTGGTTTATACAAATCCGCAGCGAGTTCACCACTCCTGGTACTGCCACAGTATCTGATTTGAAAAGGATTTTAGTCCTTTACCCAATGCATGTTTCTACTTGTTGGTTAGAGAACACCTCAGTGAAGAATTTTTCCGGGTATTGGATCACTGGCCATGCAAGACACGCTGAAAATGCTCCTCCCTGCCTGACCTGTTCCCCGGTTCTTGGGAAGATCAGCCCATTTTTTCCACACAGCAACCAAGGAAACCAGGAGTGGAGGAGTAACAAATCAAAGTGGCAACACTACATTAAGGTCACAGGCCAGTGCAGATGAACTGAGACTTTCCAACAAATCTAGAGAGTTTAGGAGCTCCATTCCTCCTGAAATTTAAGGCATTTGGATGCCTGATTCCCACAGATTCCCCAGTCCAGCTCTCAGCTCCCCATCCCTGCAGATCCCAAGCAGTAGCAGGGACACGACCCACGTAAGGCTCTTACAGAATTTCACAGTGCTATTTAACATGGCAAACACCAAACTAGACGTAAAGGTTCCCTTTGTCACCCAGACAGTTCAATTAAAACAGAAATAAAAGGAATCCATCATGTCTCACTCCATTTTGCTCCTGACAGGGGGAATTCCCTAGAAGTGCTTTCATGCAAATATGGTGTTACCACAGCTGATCACAGAGCAATTGGAACTGATGTTTTTTATTAAATATTGTTTAACCAATGGAAAGATCTTAGTGTTAGTGGAATAAAGTGTGCTTTCAGACACCAAATTTGACATACCTGAAAAAGTCAGCAAAGTAACAGTACTCTATTCATGAAAGACATCACAAAATGAATCAGCTTCATTAGCAAACCCTTCTTATGTTGCGGAAATACCAGTTTTTTGCACTGTATTTGATAGAAAAAAGTTGACTTTAGTGATGATGGTCAGCAAAGCTGCCTTTGAACAATTCTTTGTTCAAATGTACAGGAATATAACGGGGAAAAGGGAAGCTACATTTCACTGGCAATTGGACTTAGAAAATTAAGAAACGTTTGATTTAAAACAGCACATTTACGGACCACATTTCTGTGCAAAATAAATCAAACTCTTGTGCCCAAGTAGAAGAAGTTCCCAAGGCCTGACAGCTGCTGTAAATGGATGCAGTGCAGCCACTGCTTTGGAGCAGGAGGAGGTGGGAATGAACGGTGACAGGGACGACACAGCGACACGCAAAGTCGATGTAAGAAACTCTACAGCTTGCGTTTCCAGTTGGCTGTTCCCATTTTATACCCACACCCCTTCCAAACCTCCTTTTCCTGCTAATCCTTCTTGTTCCATATTCCTTTTCCCATGTTTGGTTTTGGTGACACCACTTTAGATCCATCTGTCCCAAACCTGCTCATCCTGCAGCGAACCCTCCACCCGTCGCTGCTACAAACACTTTGCAACCCCAGGGCGTGTCTCCCTTTCCACGTTTCCCTTTCCACGTTTCCCTTTCCATAATTCAGGAGCTCTCTGGCACCATTTCCAACATTTCATGGAGCAACTGGCACAGGGAGGCACTTATGTGACATGTTTAAAACTTATCTTTGGTAAACACTCACACACATACACAAATGTGTAACTCAGGTTTTGCTTCCTGATCATAAATCCTCATTTGCTATTGGTAGATGTGTGCAGGTATCTAAACACAGACAGGACTTTACCAGTATAAAATAGTTTTTCAAATGCCACTGCCAAGGATTTGTTTTAATTCACTTAAAAATAGCGCAGTCCTGGGCTTTTGGAGTTTTTTCCTGACTGTTTGTTGAGCATTAAAGCAGCTCTGATCAATAACAAATTAACAATAGAAAGCGAGCCTGATCTGCTCAATTTTCACCTCCTTTCTCATTCTCTTGCCTTGGCTTTCAAGACCAATTTAATCAGAATAGTTGCATCTCTTACAGCTTTCGTTATCTGTGAGGCAGATCCTGGGCTCTGACGCTGCCTGACTTGAGCAGCCAAATATTTCACTGGGATCACTGGAAATTTTGGATACACAAAATGCTGAGTCTGCTCTTGGTAGGGGCATTTCCTGCTTACCAGTACGAACCACTGCTCTGGGGAGTGACCCCGAGTCTCTGACTGACCTGAGCAACGATCTGCAGAGCTCACACCACCAAGAGATGACCCACCAATGCGTATTTTCAAAGGTGCTGCAAATAAATGTTGCTGGAACTGCATGGATAAAACCAAGGGATGATTGACTTTGACGTACCCAGAGCACTGTCCCTTCTAACATCAGGCATTTCTACAGAGAGGTATTTCATTGGCTTCAGTTTTCATTCAGACACCATTTAAATTTTGCTTAAGTTTTTTTTTTTTTTTAGAACCCAGAACTTAGTGCATTTCATTTTTATAAAATTAGAATAATTTATATCCTTCTCTTTTCATTGCAAAAAAATACAGCCCAAACACACATCAAGGTATAAACACTTCACGAATGACAGACGCTTCACTTATTTCACCTGCTTAATGGTGAGTTAGACGTTGATCAACCAAACAACTTTGGCAACTTGCACGAAAACATGTCCTTAACTCAAAAGTGCTGATAAAACTCACTTTAATGAGGCCTTTATTAAGGAGAGAACTGGAAAGAGAGGAGTGGTGAGTGGTTGGAGGTCGGAGCGTTCCTACACCATCCCACTCTGTAGCTGTATGTGGAAAGGGTACGGCTGGTAGAACACAGGGGGTTGTCCATGAGCAATGTAGTAGTTGCTGAAGTTTCTGTCACTGATATAGGGAGCAGGCTGATAGTAGCACGTGACATTGGCCGCGTTCGGGATGATGTTTTGTTCTCCGAGCACTTTCAAAGCCAGAATTGTGATCATGTTGAGGGTTTGCCTTCGCTCGTGTCCCATGAGGCAGACTGTGCTCTTATTCACCACCCCACGCAGGGTCATCAAGTAGTCATACTTGCTTTTCTCCTCCCCGATGAAGTGGTTGCGCAGGTAGGACTCGATTTTCCTCTGCTGCTCGGCAACGTCGGGAAAATCAATGAAGAATCTGGAGCACATGTAACGTTCCAGAGATTTAATTTCAGCCTCATCTGCCGGCTTAAAGTCACGGACCAGGAGGTTGCTGTACTTCAGGAGGCCGCCTCCTCTGATCTCCTCTGGGTTCCGGGTGGAGATCAGTTTGTATTTCAGGTGGTCCATGGCTTGGTTGAAGTCCCCGTACATGCTCTCGGCGATGACGGTGGGGTGACGGTCCTGTGTCAGGGGCCGGTCTGTGGCTCTGTAGACGGCCAGGATGGAGTCCAGGATGATCTGGAAGGAGTCCACGCTGAACTCAAACTGCCGCCGGAGCGAGCTGACGAACTTCAGCTCCACGTTCTTGCCGCTGTTGTTGGACAGCGAGATGAGGCTCCAGCGGTCGTGGTCGGTGGAGACTTTCACCATCTTCTGCACGTAGGCATCCTTCATGGTCTGAGCCGTGATTTTTTGCTTGTTAACGCATTTTGGCAAGAAGTCCAATAGGCAATTGAGAACCGCTTCCTTAACGACCTGGAACTCGAGCTCACTGGGAAGTTCCACTCCAAAAATGATGTCCAGGTCCTTGTAACTGGTGCCATTGTGCTTCACCAGGATGTGACTGGCAGTGGAACCGTTCAGGCGGATGTCTCTAACCTGGATCTGCTTCTCAATGAGCTGCTCCTTTACCATATGGATTATATCCTTCGGCTTTACCTCCAGGGTTGGAAAATTTCCTCTCCCATGAATAGGTATAGCCTCAGCCAAAACCTGATCCAGGATTTTAATCTGATCCCAGGTGAGATAACTGAATCTGTGGTCCAAGTCCTCAGTCATTGTGATATCAGTTGGCTAAACAGGGAGAAAGAGGAATTAGAGACAAATGTTAGAACTTCCTGGAGTACAGGAGAGGACATTTCACTTGGTTATACCAAACTTCCTCCCCCAGAGCAGTGACAGAGCTGTTCATTTTACAGAGACACAACCCCAGTTAACGGTCTGAGTCAAACACTGCACTTGTTGCAGGCTTTTAATTGAATTTTAATGTACTCAGGTTTTAATCCTGCTGAGAAGCCACCATGTTATTGTATAACCCATGACTCAAAGTAAATGCAGCAAACCATACAGACCCGATTTAACACTATTCAAAGGTTAATAACACAAAATACTTGGTGGTTCTAATGAAACTCCAAATAGATTTCACCATGAAGAGCTAAAATGAGCAAAATGAGCAAATTTGTTCTTTCTGTCTTGCCTAGACATCTCCCTTGATCTTCAGTGACTTGAATACTTAAAAGTACTAAAAGACCAGGAAGCTTTTTGTGAAAACCAGGAATGATGCAACCTGCTCCCTGTTTATCCAGCCATGTGCCTTGGATGAACTTTGGTCTCTATGGATCATCTAAACACATGCATCCTCTAATATCACTTGTGGTTGAAGGACTGGATGTCTGATAACTGTTAAGCTGTTTCCATGATGTTTCTGAGGAAAATATTTCCCTTCTAAGCCATTAACCATGTTTTACATTAATATATCAATGCTGCAAGTCTTGGTTTGCAGATCTGGTGAGAAAATCCCTTTCAGTCTTGTGGAGAAAGAACCTCAAGAGAGCCTGTGAAGAAGCACCTCTAGAATACATGGGATAAAGCTCAGATTTGGGAACTTCTCAGTTTAAAATTATATCTTGCCTTCATAGCATCACATCTAGCAAGGAGATGAGACACTCAGGTGATGTCCAGGTGGGATCTGAACGCGCTCAGCGAGGCACCAGCCTGGTGGAGGAAGTGCCTTTGGGAATCTGCCAGCACCCAGAACCTGCTACCGAAACACTCCCGAGTGTTTCTGCAGCCAGATGGCTCAAACATATTCTTTCAGCCAAAGCTCAAGAATAAAAACAAAATAAAATCATACTAAGTAATAACACTACTGAGAAGTCCCCACTGTTGTTTCTTAACCACTAGTGACTCCATATGTATGTTGTCATACATTCCCCTTCCCTCGCCTTCAGATTCCACATTCTGGAATATTTTAGTAATTTCAAGTAACTTGTGAGCTGTCAAATGGCTTGGGAATATGGCAGAGCTCTATTTCACATACTTCTGCTGGAATTTCAGCCCCCAGTAAGCTGATCAGGAGCATATGTAATTCCAAGTACATCCCTGGCCTCATGACAAAGAATGGGACTAACCAGATGTTTGAAGTTGAAGGAATGTTTTAAAAGTTGGCTAAAGCAGGACTGAAGTTGGGAATTTAATTGCCAGTGTGAAGGTCTTGGAATCAGTCCCATAGGTCTGGCACAACCACGTAGCTCCTGGCATCGTGTACATAGTGCATAATTCCACATACATAACAGGTATGTTTTCAGGTGTATTCAGAAATATCCACGTTTTTCCTGCAGGCATTTGGAGGACACAACATTTGAACTGAGAAGGAGAGAAATTGCCATCCACAGCACTGCCAATTTTACATGCTAATGATTTCACCATTAAGTACTCAGTAGAATTCCATGCTTATTCCCTTAAAACTATTGCTAAGCATCCTTCAGAGCCTTTATGACAACCCAGTACAAGTTTATCCTAAAAAACAGCTGTTACAGAAATTCTGGAAGTGAGAAAACCTAGGGTAGAGGCAGGTTGGAAGGAGAAGGTTTTGTTCAAATGTTTTTGCTGCCATGTTGTCACCTGAGTCATTCATAGAATCATGGAATTAAGGTTGGGAAAGACTTCCAAGATAATCAAGCCCATCCTTTTATATGTCAGATTATGGTGGACCAGGCCCAGCGATCCCCTAGCAAACTCAGAACTGTCAGAATTTTTGTCTAAGTAGTAGGTTTTATTATGGCATTTGTTTGATATTGCAAAACTTTGACCTTTTTGAGGCTGATGCTGTGATGTGAAAAAAAAAAGGGGAGTAGAGAAGGGAATGTTGAAATTCAATCCCCTTTTAGCAGAGGGACCCTCTTCAAACACTTGCAAAGTCAGAAGATGGATGTATCCATAAATAAGCTTAGAAATCCTTCCTTTATTGCTGCATGTTTTTAGGTATTTCAGATGTTATTGCAATATACCAAGGTTTGAAACTGAAAGGAGAAGATAATGTCAGTAAATCTCTCTTTTGTGTTGAAGAGTCGTCCCTCAAAATGTCATTTCTCTGAAGTGATTCCCGGAGAATCTGGGGAGGCTTTGGGAGCTCAGAGTCTCACCATTAATGTTTTATGATAAATATTAAAGAATTCTGTGCTGAAATAACACCTTCAACTTCGACAAGTGAGGAAAATGTATTAGGAAAAAATCCCAGGAATTCAGTTTTCAAAAATACAATCCATTTGCAGGTAAACCTAAATAAACATTGTTATTACTAGTAGTAGTAGTCGTAGTAGTAGTATTTATTATTTACTAATTTGCTACCAGTTTGCAACCCAATACTTTAACCCTGTATTCTCCTAGAAGGATTTTGTCTTGTTCTTTTCCTCACTCTTGTCTGGCAACAAGAACAATTTCCAGGCACTTTTATAGTCATTAGGGACCTGATTTCTCAAAGCAGGGGCAAATTTAGTTACTGAGGTGCTCAGGTTAATGCCAGGAGTTGTTATTATTAATGTAATTAACCTCAGTTGCAATACATCAGCAGCAACATTGAGGTTGTAATTAGTCAAAGTATTGTGTAAAACAGGAGACCCTGGGATGAAGGGAAGGAAACTTCCTGCACGTGACCACAGCCCTTGGATGAAGCCCTGCACAAGTGAGTACTGAGCTGGTTAATAGGAAAAGAGGCTGGAAAATCACTTTATTCCTTGGAAACTGTCGCTGTTTGCAATGGAGGATGATCAATTTACATGGGAAGAGAGTGATAGGACAGGGGAATGGTTTTAAAGTAAAAGAGGAGAGGTTTAGATTAAATTAGGAAGAAATTCTTCCCTATGAGGGTGGTGAGGTCCTGGCACAGGTTCCAGAGGAGCTGTGGGTGCCTCTGGGTCCCTGGAAGTGTCCAAGGCCAGGTTGAACAGGGCTTGGAGCAACCTGGGAGAGTGGAAGTGTAACTGGAAGCAGGTGATCTTTAAGGTCCCTTCCAACCAAAGCATCCTGGTATTCTGTGATCCCTGGAGGCAGATACACCTCACCTCACAGGCACCCCCAATCTCAGCCTTCCCTGCTGCACCCTGCCAAAGAATTCCTTCTGTGAAACTCTTTTCACAGGAGCACCCCAAAGCATCTCATGTGTTCTACATTCAGGGCTTTCTTGTCCTAAAGTCTGCACATGGGCAAATGGAAGCTGCACAAACATCACCACCATGGCAGTGTAATTTAAAGGAGGGTGGTTTTTTCCACACTTTATCAATATTTGTAATTTACTGAGATTCTCTCCTAGTGATTTTTCTTAAGTGTTTTTGTTTATGGGATTTTAAATGTTACCATAAACTGCAATAGACCCTGAATCCCACCTGCTTAAAGATCTCTGCCAGATAAAATGATGAGGAAAAGCCGTTTTCAGGGTGTTTTTTTTACATTCACTGGCTAGAGAAGCACAGAATAAGATGGATCAGACCCAGTCAAGTTTTGTGATCTATTATCCTTATTGTAAGGTTAGAAAAATATTTCCCTGACTCAACTTCCAACTTGTCCTTCAGTGGTCACCTTCAGCTGATAAAGTGGTCACAATGTGGAAAAATGTTTGGATACTGTTGGATGATTAAACATAATATTGTTAAATTTTATCATTTATTTTCCTGTTGAAATCAGAGGCTCTAATTTTCTTTTTGGACCAAGCAGCTCTGAGTTTGAGCTTACAATGATGCTAAAATGTTTCATTAACCACCTCTTAGCACTCCACCACGCATGAGCTTCATCAAAAAAATCCAAGCAGATCTGGCTTTACATCTGAATGAAGCAAATCTGCCATGCTAATGACAGCTTTCATGTTCCCCACAACTTTCATAGAAACAGATACTTACAGTCTAGAGAACAGTCTCATCAAATTTAGCTCATGTTTTACTGATAAACTGTTTGGATTCTCTTTTTATATATTCCATAATGTTGATTCAGTGTGTTTTCAAAGGGTTTGCCATGTGCTGGCATTTTCAGGCAGGATACAGCTGAAATAGTTTTTGTGCAGCTGTGGCAGCTCCATCTTCTTCCCTTTGCTTCTATTTGCTGCCATGTTTTTCTGTTTACAATAAAGGTTGGGAATACTTGAATGCTCCAATTGTTTTTACTTTGCACTTGAAATCGGTTGCGCGGGGACCTTTCACAGATCACAGAATTCCAGAATCAGTGAGGCTGGAAAAGCCCTCCAAGGCCATAGAGTCCAACCAGTGCCTCATCCCCACCTTCTCACCAGCCCAGAGCACTGAGTGCCACGTCCCGTCATTCCCTGGACACCTCCAGGGATGAGGAATCCACCACCTCCCTGGGCAGCCCCTGCCAAGGCCTGACCACCCTTTCCATGAAGAAATTCCTGCTGCTGTCCAACTGGCACCTCCCCTGGCACAGCTTGAGGCTGTTTCCTCTCATCCTTTCCCTTGTTCCCTGGGAGCAGAGGCTAAAAAGGAGATGTAGCAAAATGTCTTGGGAGTTGCCATGGTGGCCTTGTTTTGGGGGATCACTCCAGAAACACCCACAGAAACTCTGCCATTCCTCACATCTCTGCACTGGTTTTCCTGCTTACACATGATATACATCACTAACAATTTCCATGATCTCCTGCTAAAGCTTTATTTTAATTCAAAGATCCATTTCTCTGTTAAGCTGGGCATTTGGAAGTATTTTGCTCACTTACTTCAGGACTGCAGCTGGCATAAGCTCCAAAGGCAGGAATGTCAAATGTGGAGGGACTTCCAGTCGTAATTTAAAGCCAGGCGAGACAAGGAGAAGCAGTAAAGCATCTGGGGAACCTAAATGGGGACATATTTAAACTGGTTTGACAGTGTTTTCCATGAGTTTTTCCTTCCATTAATGCTAATGCACACGGTGGAGGCAGTGTTTATTTACCCTGTTATCAAGAGATAACGCATGAACTGCCATCAGTTTTCAGTCCAGTTACCATCCAGTTTCCCTGGGATAACAAATGATAGCTCAGCTCTTCCCTGGCAGATAAGGCTGCAAGGTGGGCAAAATGCACTGCAAAGCTGTTGGCTTGGGCCATGCCACAGAATGTCACCTTCAAAGGCACAAAAAGTAAACACAAGAGGAGACTTGATCCACAAAAACGTGTCCTACTTTTTCTACCCAACCCAAGGAACAGGGATAATGGCTTTAAGGGAAAGAGGGCAGGGTTAGATGGAATACTGGGAAGGAATTCTTTCCTTTAAGAGTGGGGAGGGCCTGGCACAGGGTGTCCAGAGCAGCTGTGGGTGCCCCTGGATCCCTGGAAGTGTCCATGGCGAGGCTGGACAGGACTTGGAGCATCCCAGACTATGGATGTTTCCCCTCCCACAGAACAAGATGGGATATAAGGGCCCTTCCAACCCAAACCATCCCGGGATTCTGTTTCTACTGGAATGATCCAGGATATTGGCTCGATGAGCTGGGAGTTCTCAGGAGGCACAAAATGAGGAGTTTCATTTGGGCACCCAGTATGAAATCATAATCCATATTCTGTCATGCTGTGTATTCGGGGTTTTTTGGATGTCCCATTTTTCTATCATGACTCATGGTACACTCATTCTCAGCCAGATGGGGATCCCCTCACAGGGCAACATTTTCAAGGGCCGATTTATTATGACTTGATATCAGTTCCCACAACACATAAGGCTCATTCTCACAGGGACTCCAGTCCAAACCAACCAAGCCCTATAAAAAACATAATGCCACAGGTATCTCAATTGCTCTAAAATACTTTAATAGCTTTAAAAAAATAGCTGTCATATGCAATATTTGGTCAATTTATTGGTCTATTTTTTGGTCTTGGGGCTCTGGTCATCCCTGGGAAGTTCCTGCTTTAGGAAAAGACAATTTGTAATGCCAAATACATACTATGGACAAAGTCCTGAATAATATTCCCAGCAGAGATGCAAAATCCCATGGACTCACCGTGGCAGGACGACTGGAAGCGTGTATTCCAGCGGAGTTAATAGGATGAGTCACTGGATCATTTGGTAGAAATATGAATTGTCATCTTGTCACTGACAGAAACACGAAGCTCCCCGGGAAAGCTGCAGGAAATAAAACCCAACAAACAATCACATTCATTTGGAGATCAATGTGAACCACCAGTCACCTGCTGGACATAATAAACGATGCATTACAGCCTGGCAGTCCTCCAGGTATAACAACAGACTTCGAAGTTGGGAATTATAAGGTAAAAGTAGTGGGAAAAACACCAAAGTGCTTATAAAGACTCTGGGTTTCAGGTCATGCTTAATCCTCTGCAAGGATATTAACAAACTTGCCATTTTCCCTACGGGATTTTGAGTGGGAATTTAATGTTATTAATAGACATGCAAATGAGCAGGGATGTAGTAGAATCATATAAAATTTAGAATGAATAATAACTCAGCAGAATGAAGTATTGTGAATTGTGTAGTGGCTTTAGATTCTTTCTATCAGAGTGTGCAGCTGACAGGAAGGTCTTGTTTCCTGGCACATGAGGTTGTTGGTTCATTTAGAGTAAGGATCCTGTTGCTGGAATTTCCATGTTCATTGACTGGCTGTGCTGGAAAGAAATGTTTCTGTAAATACTCATCTGCTGTCATAAAGGCACTTCCTTAGATTTGTTTCTCATTTCAAACACATGCTGACAGTCTGTATTCTCAGACTTTCCTCCCAAGACCTCCCATTCCAGCACCCCATCCTGCAAAGTTCACAACACCCACTCAAGTTCCCTGACTATCCCAAGCAGGGCCTGTCCACTGCATGGTTTGATATGCACAGGAATTTACTCCTTGCTGAGTTGTGTTCCACAATCTCAGCTTTTATGCTGAAATTATAGACGGTTCTTAGTAAAGAAAATATTGCAAATATGATTTAAGTGTAAATATCTGCATAACCTGAAGGAAAAGCTGAAATTATAGCCCAAGGAGGTATGGACTGTGTTATTCATTTTTTAGGCATATAATGGATCTCTCCTCCATGCTACAGCAGGCAGATTTTCATCCCTGAAAATGCCATTTTAGTGCTGCCAGAAGCACAGAGCTTGCTTTGTTCACCCTGTGAGGACCTGTCTGCTGTGCCAGGGCCTGTCTGCAGCTTTCATTTGCTTTCCAACTCCTGATGGGCTACTAATTAGCTGGATGCATGTTCCTGACCTGCCCCCAAATCCGTGCACTGACGGCTCACGTTGGCAGCTGGAATAAAGGGTTAAGTCTGGCAAGGGCTGAGCTCTGCTCTGAGCCTGGCAGTGAGCAGCCAGTCAGGCCTTGATGGCAAAGGAAAGAGTTCTGGGCTGCTTAGATAAAAGACTCTCAGCATGTGGAGTCTGGAAAAATCAGACAAATCAGTCACTTTGCATAAAAATACAAACTTCTTTTTAACACTGAAATACTGTTATTTCTTTCTGTGCAAGGATGGAAGGTTTAATGGATATATGATATCAATTAATGCATATATCACCATGATAGAACAGATTAACACTGGAGCAGAATTTATGGCTTCCCCTGGTGATATTTAGGGGAAGAAGAGAGAGAACTTTATAGCATTTTTTTTGTAGGAGAGGCATTATTATATAATATGTTCATAGAAGCAGCAGCTGAGATTGATGAGCTGCTTTGTCTACTGGGACATTATTCCCAACAGCTGCCTTTTATTGGCTCAGTCACTGCAGGAAAAAGCATCATTTCCTTACTCTATGCTCAGGGTTCCCAGGATTTTTTCAGCTGAAGGAAAAATGAAAATAAAAATGACTATGTCAACAATCACTCTGTGTTTTAAACAGAGTATTTCCCTGTTCCCGAATGCGGGATGTGAATTGTGGCAACATGCACCAACAAACCCATTCTCAAGCCTTCTCCCCTGGTGTCTCTGTGCCTAAGGAGCACAGGACTATCCTGAGATCCAGCAGGGTCTCGGAGACGACATGTGGTTCTGTGCCCTGGATTTCCCTCTGTGCCACAATTTCCCAGCTGGTCTCTCCTTTGGGTCCTCCCAGGTCTCACCCTGAGGAATATCGACCCTCAAACCTTCCAGGTGCCCATGTCTACCATGGGCTTTGGTGGACATGGAGGTTGCTCAGATACCTCATGAGCTCTCCCCGGGCATTTCAAGGTGATGCCCCCCAAACAGGCAGGAACAAGGATCCCAGAGAGCCAAGGATTCCAGAGATTCCTTCCTCCCCTTCTGTGCTGCAGCTTCCCCTGACTGCTCTGCTCAGCTTCTCAGACTAATTCCAAAATCTATTTACTCACTCGAGATCCCACTGACTCAATCCAAAGCTCACTTATCAAAAACTCTCATTATTATGACTAAACTGCAGCAAAATCAGGCAAGGTAAAAACTGAAACAATCTTTCTTTTCCATCTATTAAGCATCTTCATAATCATGTCTCCTCTTCAAATGCCAGAGGAAGAGGGATGAGTGATGCCATGTGCCACTGCAGCCCTAATGCTGGGCTGCTTTCAGGGTAAAAAGGGCATTACAAAGTCAAGGCTCTCCTCGAGAACTCTCCAGAACCACCCTCGCCTCATCTACACCAAAGGACAAGCATCAAATATCCCCAAAAACTGCCTTGGTCACTAAACCATGAGAGGATCCTCCAGGATCACATTTCTGTCTGTTTTGAGAGGGTTCCAACACAAGCACATCCACTGAATGAATTTTCCTTTTCTGACTGATCATACCCCAAAAACCCTCGCTGGAAGCTGCATTTAGTTCCTTCAGTCAATGCAGTGTGGTGGTTTTCCACTCCGAACCAGTACTGAGCCATTGGGGTATCGAGGGTGGGTTTTGATGGTTCATTCAGAGTGGATTTGGAGTTTTCCTTGGGAGGAGCCCAAAAGCTGAAAGAAAGGCACCCCAAAGGCCTCTCTGCATCACCCATGCTCTGCTCTGCCCATGTTAGAAAAGTGTTTCTGTTAAACAACTATTGTGTTCCACTCCAGGAGAATTTTCATTTCATGGCAGAAGCTGTGAGCTCCTGGCCCAGGCTCCAGGTTGATTTGTGAAGCAGTTTAGGATTCCTCCAAATAAAGGCTCTTCTCAAATGCTACAGCAAGAGGGGGGGGTTTAAACTGAATTGGGAAAACTTCAGTATCCTGGAGCAGGCTGGGCTGGCAGCTCCATAGGAATGTGTCTCACAAGCTACTCAAAGATTACTGTGTCTCCCACTATTTAATTATATTACTATTTGTGTTTACAATGTTCATATAGAATTCGTATTTTTATGAATTAATTTTCATACTTATATTAGAAAGTTACTCTCTGAATACAAAACACAGCAGTGGGATTTCATTTTAATGCCATTTTCCCAATTTTATGAGTTACACTGTAGAAGTGGGGGAAAAGAAATGAATTATTCATTATTTTCAAAGTATTTTCTGCACAAGGGTTTATGTCTAATTTTGCATCAGTAACAGCCAAGATTCCCCTAGAAAATAGTTTTTTGATAAGTGAGATGTTTTCTACAGCTTGCAGTTAAAAAATCTGCGTAACTCTGATCAAACTGCAATGGGAAAAAGGATTCTGGCTGCAGCATCAGAGCAGGGAACTGCTCCTCTTTTGTGGTGAAGGCAGCACGAAATCTCTGTTGACATTATTACTAAAAGGCAGAGAGGAGATAAAGTGATGATTAAACCCAAGAAAAAGGCCCAGGCCCTGCAGCACAGCTGTGCATTCGTGACTTTTCCATCACTATCAATAATTCATAATGACCATCATGCGCCTGACGACACCAAGTTGGGGAGAAAGACTGAGTCAAGCTTTCACCAAATGTGCAAAAACATCCAACCTGACATCGGATGTCAGGGCGACAGGACCTGCTGGATAAGCAAAGATCCAGCAGAAAGGGTAATGGAGAAGAAAATCAGCTGATGTGGACATAAATCAACATCTGCTGTACCCGTTTGTGGCATTTTATAGAGGAAAACCCTCCTTTTGGTGATGCACACTGAAAGAAACAGTTTTTAGAGTTTCTAAAATAACTTGGCTAGAAAAGAACTGAAATGATGGTTTAACTGTGAGCAATTCTGCACCATGAAGGAATCATGCTCAGTATTATGCTCAAGTTTTGCAGCTGGGTTCTCCCCTGCTGTACCACACTAACTTAGCGTGGCCATAGGCAATGGCATGTTGCTGATTCCCTGGGGCATCCTAGATTCCCTACTCATGCTTTGAATAATTATTTTTGCATGAAGATCATGGTGGCAAAGGGAAAAAGCCAGACTGCAATTTTCGAAATATTTCTATTTTTTTAATGTTAGAATCCCAACAGCACAAATTTATAGAATCATGGAATAGTTTGGGTGGGGAGGGACCTTAAAGCCCATCCAGTGCCACCCCCTGCCATGGGCAGGGACACCTTTCACTGTCCAAGGTTGCTTCAAGCCTGTCCAACCTGGCCTTGGACACTTCCAGGGATCCAGGGGCAGCCACAGCTTCTCTGGGCATCCTGTGCCAGGACCTCCCCACCCTCACAGGGAACCATTCCTTCTATATATCAAAGCTAAATCTCCCATCTTTCAGTCTGAAATTATTACTCCCTGTCCCACCACTACAGTTCCTGATAAAGGAATTGACTGAATAAGAATTCAATTCAGCAGGGATTGCTCTGGTGTAAATGGGAGCAGAATTGGCCTGGTCTGTTCATGGCTGAGCATCTGTAAGATAAACCCTGAGCTCGCTTCCACTCTCCATGGGCCATCCCTCACTCCATACTTTGATGATGAAATTTGACTTGGAATTTACCTCCAAATCCTCTAACTGTTCATTGACTTTCACCATTAAAACCAGCAGGTTTAAGCATAGACACGTAAGAGATATATGACATGGAAGACATAACTATGCGTTAAATCCATTTAAAAAAAACTATCCCCATATGCAGAGACCATCTCTGAGAACTCAACAAACACTGTCAACACCCTCAGGATGACCCACCAAGGGCTTCTCAACACAAATGAGAGAGGCAAAGCAGAGCACAAGGTACCAAGATTTCACCCCCTGCTACGGCCAAGCACGAATGGCACAGCCCAAACCCCTCCTGCAGTCTGATCATCAGAGCCCAGAACCAGGAAGGCCACGAAACCACACTGGATTAGGAGTGTTTTGAAAACATGGGTAGAATTTCATTCCTTCAAGCAGTGTTAATTAATGAATTAATTTCCACTGCCAGCCTAAATGCTGCCTAATTGACTCTCCAAAATAACTCAGTCTCAATGTGATCTTTCAAGGAACTTGGTCTACTTCTGCCTCCCTGATTTATAGTCGATTCATAAATTATGGGACTCTACTGTGTCAGCAGTTACTCCCGAGCTTGAGCAGGAGCTCAAGCCCTGATCTGCAGGGCAGGAATTTAGGCTCACAAGGGTCAATGTATCTCTGCGTGGCAGCTGAATCATTCCAGAGCACACAGTCCTTACACAGCCCTGTGTGTCTGGTGCCTAATGAGGCAACAAAACTAAATTTACTGTGAAGTTATGCCTGGGATGCACAACTGGGCAGGGAGGGTGTGCAGGCAGCACTGCCCCGAGGTCAAAGGTCTGCAGCACTGCAAATTAAAGGAATTATTGGTGCTCCCTTTGAACTAAGCTGTGGGAATGCCAGAGGGATAAGACATAAGGAATAGAAGGTATAACGCAGACAGCTATTGTCCCTCCATGCATCAAGCCCGTATTCCCGAGTCCTGGATGCTGCAGGTACAGCACACGGAGGATGAAAGAGCACAGGGACTGTTTTTACGTTTCTGAATGAAACAGAAACATCACATCTGCCTCTAGAGCTTAAGGAGAAGTCAGGAGCATGAAGCGTGGGAGAGTCCCTGCTCTGGAGTCACTGTCATTTATTATTCATCCCTCGGCCTTTAGCGGAGAATTCGGCACATCCCCATTCATTCCCACCTGGCTGCTTTTTATGGGAGCCACGAACAGGCTGTTACTGCTAAGGCAGCACACGGAACACAGCGTGTGTGAGCCTGCAGAGCCCACCCCCCTTTTTCCAAGAGAACAATTAATGTTATTACAGATTCGCAGCAGCTTAAAGATGTATCAGACATGCCTGTGGGAGAAGGCAGGGAGCACAGGAGGGTGATTCCTGGCTGGGAAGACACAGAATTCCAGCCCCGAGTTGCTGGAAAGCAGTTTTGCTTTGCATGCAGGCACTTCCGAGTAGTTTAGGGCACAGAATCCCAGCTTGCTGTCACTGTCACTTCACTGTCACTGTCACCTCCAGGCTGTGACCTCCCCCAAAACACAGATAGTCCTTGCAGAATAAACAGAAAAGGCCTCAGCTACCAGGGCTGTCATCATCTAAGTGGGATGACAGAGCTTCCAACAGCGAGTAAGTAATGCCACGCTCCTACTACTGCTGCTATGAATGTGGCGAGGCAGGGCTTGCCCAAATCCAGGGAGCTTTTGGGATTCAAGCAAAGGAACGCCCGTAGTGAGACAGAGCTCACGTGCAGCCAGACACACACAGCCCCCTCCAGCACCGCCGCGCCGCCAAACCGCCCTTTTTACAAGTTCATCCGCAAAGTTTCTAAGGAAAACGCCTTACGGAGAGGGAAGGAAAAGGCCCGAGCCGAGCCGAGCGCTCCGGGCGTCGCCAAGTTTTTTAACCGAGCCCAACCGCTCCCGCAACGGCCCCGCCCGGCCCAACCCCGCGGGCACCCGCGACCCGCCGGCCCTGCGGGCTGGGCGCTGAGGGGACACTCACTCGCCATGCGGGGGACACCCACTCACCGAGCGGCTGTGGGGACACTCAGTCACCCAGCGGGTGTGGGGGACACGCTCCGTGCGGGTGTGGGGACACTCAGTCACCGTGCGGGTGTGGGGACACTCATTCACCGTGCGGCTGTGGGGACTCTCACGCACCGAGCGGGTGTGGGGACGCTCACTCGCCGTGTGGGGGACACGCACCGAGCAGGAGGGGGGACACTCACTCACCGTGTGGGGACCTCACCGAGCGGGTGTAAGGGACGCTCACCGTGCAGCCGCCCCGTGTGGTGCCCGCGCCGCNCCGGCCGGGCCCGCCGGCACCAACGGGACCCCCGGCACCCTCGGGATCCCCGGGACCACTGTCACACCCGGTGCCGCCGGCACACCCGCAGCCCCGCCTCGGAGGGTCCGCACACCGGCACTGCGGCCGTGCTCTGCCCCGCGGTCACACCGAGAGGACACGGCCACCATCGGCTCGGCCGCCCACCCAGCCC